>CM040239.1:61760948-61989687 GCA_022545495.1 Chrysanthemum lavandulifolium | reverse complement strand
CCCCAATACTAACCATTCATATGTGAATGGGTTGAAATGCCATCTTAAACATTAATGTGAAAAACAGAAGATTCCCAGACCCAAAAACATAGATATCATCACATAAAGGCGTTTAAAAAGTATTTTAAGTGGTTTCTGCAAGTTATATTACCATCCAAATAAGAATGCAGTAAGTTTCAAACATAGCAACAGAAAAACAAGCTTCCAGTGAAATGCAATTAAAAATGACAAACAAGCTTCCAGTGAAAACCCTTACCATTGCATTTTATACCGTGTGTTATCGGGAGAAGAGGAACCGAGTTAAACAGTGCTCGTCCAAGTGATATTGGCACCACAATTATAGCAGAATTGAAGACTAGCAGTGTCATCCATGCCACCAGTAAAAGCAGCACAATACAGAATACAAATCCATACCTCCTGGTAAAACAGAGGAAATAGAACAAGATGAGAAAATGCATGTCTATTCTAAAGCATGAATATTAGATATGAAACCTTAGTTATCAAAAATCTGACGGCAATCCGACAATGTTTTTTTTTTTTTTTTTTTTTAAATATATAGCAACGTATGTTTTCATGTGCCCATTTCAGTCATTGTACTACTTCTATGTACATATGGGTCATTGGTTGTGTCAAGTTCGAGTCAATTTATCCCTGGTAATCTTGGTGTTTTCAACTAACTTTTCACATCAATAAAAGTATCAACATTTTTACACATCGATTTGATATTATTGTATAAGAAAACATTTTCTTGTTAAGTCGAAGTTTACACAAGTGACCTAAATGAATCACAAAGCCATCTTTAACGACATACATTTACAAAAGGGAAAACTACAGTTAAAGCTGGAAAAATAAAAAAGTATGTTAAAAGTGTTTTATCACCTCTCTTTTTTTTTTTTTTTTTTTTTAAAGCAAAAAAAACATATTACGGAACTTTTTACAGTCAAACTGTGATTATTTGCCATTATTTTTTGTAGCTCGTCAGCCTTTTTACAGATTCAAATTTTGTACAGTGACTAAAAATGCTATGTAATTCAGGATTTTGATATTATACTGTAGTAAAAGGTTACGGCAACTTACTCTGAATCAGATTGTTCATCGACATCAGCTTCTTCTGCCAGATCAGCACCAGATGTTGCCTGCCTGCCGTTTAAATCTTCAGGACCCACATATCCAACCACACGTCTATTTTGACCTGGTTGACGTGCACCCCATCCTGCCTAACATGATCTCCATTTCCATTATCTTGTCCACCATCATCTTGGGACCCGGCAATAAGAAATCCGTTAGACCAAGCGCCCAACCAACTGCAGTAAACCAGTAGCGCAGTAGAGACTTAATCGTAGCCCGCAACTTAAAGTGTTCGATGGCAAGCGGAATGCAAATTTGAAACAGAAGCATGTTAGCCGGGATCTCAGTAAACGGATCAGATACCCTGAAAAGACAGAAGGTAAATTTGAGGAAAAAAAATACAGTAAGTGGTAGAAATTGAGGATATATAGTTTGAACTTACGATATATCAAGAGGAAAACTGATGGAGCCATTCGCATGGCAAGCTTAACTGGCAAAAATACCAACATTACTATTAAGCTACCATAAACAGTGACTGACAACAAAACTCTACGAGCATGCTTGTGCACAGGATCATCGATGAGGTCACGGAATGGATTGTAATTAGGATCAGCAGGGTCTCGCAAGAAATAAAGAACTCCATTCGCAAGACCTGCAAAACACATGTAAAAAGATTACTCGCCTAAACAGGAGAAGAAATATTTTAGTAAATTACAAAAACTGTCCCAGTGGTTTGCTCAAAATCACTAATACCATTCATCTAGGAAACTAATTGCATAAATGGTTCGTGAGAGGAAATATCCGTTGCATAAATGCCCTCTAAGGACTACTTAAGCATTTAGCTTCCACAGTTGGTCCCTATCAAGGACCAATTATGCATTTAGTTTCCGGCAAAAATACCCTCGTAGTGACCATTTATGCACTGCGTTTTCAAATAAACGATTTCAGTGATTTTGCGCAAACCACATTATTTTACTACTAATTATTATATGGAACATGATTTAGATAAAGGTTATCAGGCTATACCCCCCATGAAGGCTGACAAATATTGATATCTGTAACATATAAACAATCCCTACAACCCAATGGATTAGCGAACTTGCTAATGGAGAAGCTGAAAAGAATTCAACCCGTTGACCCATTGACTTTCCAAACATTCTTATAGTACAAAAATCTAGCCACCATCCACACATCAAAGGAAAACCCTAACTCAATGACCAACAGGAATGCTACTTTTATCATAGTCATTAAGTGTCATTGCTGCCACAAACTGCGGAAGAGTGAAGGAATAGCTTGGCGATAGAAGCAATACCATAAAATCTTCCCATAGTTAATGGCTCCCCTCTTGTGTACCTAATTATCGCAATAGCCCCAAGATAGAATATCACAAGTGAGGAAAGGAATATATATCCCACAGCAAGAGTTGTAACATCTGACAGACGTGATGCACCAATAGTCGCCCCTTTTAGTATATCAGCCGAAACGGGTGATGTGATGTTGTTTGCTGACTCGGCAAGCTTAGTAGAATTTGCATTTAACATCTCTACAACTTGACCAATCATATTGTTATCTGGGTTGGTCTCAGATGTTAAATTTTTACTCCAGTGAGTGCGTTTTAATGTAATATTGGCCAAGGCAAGTGCTTGTTCATTAAGTTGTACGGCGGATGATAACACGGGGCCGGTGGCAGATGATAAAAGCCATGACAAATGGTAGAGTATAAATCGTCCAAGGTGGAAAGGTACAAGGATCACGACCCCAAGAAATATCATGTTGCTTGCAAGAACCTGTAGGTAAAAAGAAGGCATAAAGTATTAGCATACAAATGGACATACATAAATGGAAACAAAAGAGCACATGACATAACAGTTGTTCAATAGTGTACTTAAGAGTAATGAAAGCATAACATTCCAGATTCTTAGTAATCTGATATTTCAGTGAGTAGAGCAACCCAGTATATATAGCTAAGAGCAACAGAAGCATGGGAAGAGAGTCGCCATAAGAATTGGGTGTGGGGTAATTTCCATGGCTTGGTGTACATAATTAACCTAAAATGAAGCATGCTCACACATATCACTTTCGCTCTGCAGCCCCACATATTGCTACAAAGTAGTCTTTCACTCCTTGATTTGTTGCACAATTACAGCTCAGCAAAAACATTACAATATACAACTTACATGAATGTTATTGGGTATTCTCGTCAGCAAAATAACTAGAATCTCAATTCCCCTACCCTTTTAGCAAGCTGAACTAGCAAGATATAAAGATACAGACTTTTACTCGAATTACATCAGACTATAAGGTCAATAGACTAATATTAGATTCTGACAATCAAGTATGACAGCATTAGGATTATTATTGCTAACAATCATACATTTTATAGCATAAGGTTTCGGCTCATATTGCTGGCATTCGTGTATTATATTTGAAAATTTAGGTGATCTAAGATCAGCTTCCCCTTGGTTCAAGTTTAATTATGTGATCCACTAATATAGTATGTTAAACCGCCCAAATGTTATGCATTGCAAATACGTAATGTAGCTATACTAGGTTAAGCAAAACTGAATAACATCTAAGGAATATATTAAGTGCACGCAACTATGAGGAAAATGATGCACAAACACTTAACGAAAGATCACGGGGTATAGTATCAGCAATAGAAGATTTTACTTACAGTAAATGCATTTTCCACCAAATGGAAAACCGGGCCCTGCATACCAACTAACTCATCAAAAGGAACATCTTCCGCACCATCCCCATCATCAAACCATCAAACATCTGTTCAACATGCGCTTCAAGGCGAGCAGCTTGCATCTCCCATCGAGCAGCAACATTTTCAGCATTCCTTCTAATCATCTGACCAGCACCAGCAATCCCTTGGGCCCCACCAGCATCTTCGCCATTCCCTCACCATGACATTTCTATTAACCGGAACAGGTTGTTGTCTTCTCATAACACGAGCACCGTTTCTATCTCCTTCATCTTCTCTGTCCCCTCCTGCCCCGATTTCTCGCAAATGTCTAAAGTAGTCCCTCAAAGATGTGGCCCCAAGGAAAATGAATACTATACTCATGGAGAGTAAGAATCCATGAAGACAGTCGGTAAGAATAACTGTAGTGGAGATATGACTTAAAAATAGGCTCTGGGCCGTTATAATTCCTAACGAATGAGAGCGCCATATCCAGAAAGTGATAAATGGAATGATTAGAAGCCATACAGAAAGCACAAAACTGAGCCATGAAAGAACTGCAACACGTGATATGCTTTCATTGCCATTCCGATTATGAACTCTTGAAAAGGAAGTCTTGTAGGGGCATTCTCGGCATATACTGGTGAGAATGAAAACGGGTGCTTGCAAACCTGCACATCGTGTTTCAAAAATCAGTGTAAAGCACAAACAAGAGCCAATAAACTCCACTAGCAGTATTCAAGCAGGGATATACAAAATAAGGGATAAATTGTGCATATAAGCATGCATCAGATACACATTCTCAAGCTAGAGGGAGTATACGATTGCCCAGTAACTGAAAGGACCGCTGGGAAAGATTAAACCTAGCATGAGCCATATTAATAAGTGACCTCTTATGATCCGCATTATATATAGCATCCACCACAGACATATAATGAAACCCAAACTACAACAACAGCGACAACAACGATACCCAATCCCGCCTGAGCGGGGTATAGGTAATGAAAATATGATGGTTACAAGCTATGATGGTTACAAGCTGTGCCTATTCGCATATCATTACAAGTAACGGATATCGCCATATCCATTAGTAATCACCAAAAGGCAAATTTCTCACGACTCACAAAACATCTTCAGCAAGAGTAACAACAACTATGCCTATTCGTATTACGCTATGAATGTCTATATCAAATCTTCCACATACAAATCACAAATACTGCCTTCTCTAAACAATCAACTAAATCACAATCAAGCCACAAACACAAAGAAAGCCTCAATCAAAAACAGCTCCATATACTAAATCAAATAACCTAATACAGAAACTCAAATAAAAACCGAACCAAAACCGCCTATACCATCTACTATAAGTAGCTCCAAACTCATAATTCTGTTATACATAGTTTAATTAAACAACAATCTACTAACTACTAAGCATAAACATATACAGCTAACAAATTAAAAAAAGGCGAAAACCGTAAAAGGCGAAAAAGCGCACCTCGCACTGGCGAGCGTTACTATGATTAAGCCACTGAAGAAGACAATCCTGATGAACAAACTTAATACTACCACTACAAGCACAAGGATACCTCAACGGATTATCAACATCACCAGTATTCCTACAGATCCTACACACATCTCCTTCCTCATCATCATCGTCGTAATCAAACCTGTTCACCGCCGGATTCACGGCCGTTGCCGGAGCAATCTCCATCGTTGAAATTATTAGGGTTAGGGTTTTGTGGATTTTTTTTTAACGGTGTAATAAATATGAATAAATAAATTATATAAAAGGTAGTTGGGATTTGAATGGGAGGTGGTTATGAATACGGTGATCGGACGCGAAAATGTGTGCCGGGTTTTTTTTCTTTGTTTGACCCTTATCTATTTGTTTATTTACGGTTTTGTGTTTGGAGTTTGACTGTAAAGGCGGGGGTGCTTGCGTGGAAGGTTATCATACGAAGGAACCGACATACTATATAAAAAAAATCTATAGTATACAAAATCTTAAACAAAAAATATGAAGGTTTTTTTTCTTTTTACCGCTAACCATGGTTTCTTTCATTTGGTCAATTAATCTAGAACATTTGAGCTAATCGTTACATAAATACATAGACATGAACTGAGTAAAGCTTATGTCGAAGTAATTTTTTGTGGGTTGTTGCAGTTATCCTTCCAGTAGGAGTAAGCGCTTGAGATCACCGCTTAAGATGAGCAGACGCGTTAGTCTCGCCGGGTGTTATCCCGGACCATTCAGGCGTGAAGTAAGTATGTGTTTCTAGAAAGGTATAGTATAAATGTATGTGTGTGTGAAATGATACCTTATTCCAAATCTTGTATGCGTATATATCTTCACGCGATGTCATTGTCTGGTCGCAGGTGCATCGTACTTCATGGGGTCGTAGGCGATATCGGGCGACCATTGAACCCGACATCTGTCGCAGGGTCATGCCCGACATCCACGGGGATGAGACAAAGTGTATCCAGTTTAAATCAAAATCTTGTCGGTCGGTAGCGTCCGGACGGGTGACTGGCATGTCTCTTCGAGCTGGGCTGTGCATTAGAATGTCGGTCCCTTCGGTTAAGAGTATCGAGCGGTCCTTTCGGTTGAAATCTTGGACCTCGGTGTGAGGCCGGAGGGGCATATCGTCGTCGACTTACATCGGATATGTTTTATAAGCGGATGAAGTTTTTCTTATTAGAGTTATTCAATAAAGTTAAGTTTTCGATTCAGATGTATGCGGTTTAACTGAAGTATTTTCGTCACTCTTTTCATCCTTTTACCCTAGCGGCAACGTTCAAATGTCTGCCTAGTAATGTTTAAACTATAAACTTCTTAGAGCATTCCCAATGATAGCCAGATGGCGTTAAGCGCAAAAAGCAGCGTTCGGCGTTATTACAGATTGGGAGCTCGGCGTTAAAGAAAAGCGACCGCGTTGCTTTGTGAGGCGTTAAAGGGCGCAAAAAAAAAAAAAAAATTCAAAAATTTACACTTTACACCTTAAAGCGGCTCTAGCCGTTATTTTCAAAAAATTTCAAAACCACCTAAGCGGCTACTAGCGTTATTTTTCAAAAATTTTCAAACGCTTTTACCACTATAAATCCCAATTAAAACACATATCTTTTCACACTTCCACTACTAAATCCTCTCCATTCTCTCGATCTTTCAACGGTTAGCGCAAAAAAACAATGTCGGGAGGCGGCGATGATCTTTCTACAATCTTGCTAGTGGGTGGAATCCTCCGACCCGGGTTCATCATCTAACGACAGCGGTTCATCTTGATCCCCAACCCACTAGGCTTATCGAGCCGAAATGTATCAACAACATCAAGCATTTACGTATTGGCAACAACAAAACCAACAAAACACCTTAAACTCTAACTTTCAAAACCTACAATTCACACAACAATCACAACAATCACAAACCGAAACACATGATGTTCTTTGGCCTGCGTCTCCTCTCAAAAAAGGAAAAGGTCGCATTAGCGAAAATCAAAGAAATCAAGACCCCGAGCGAACCGGTTGATTCGATGAAGGCGATGTTGTTGTTCACTCGCGTTGGACTCAGCAGAGGAAGCATTACTTGCAGATGTTACATGCCGTTTTGGAGGATCCGAAAGTTGGAAAGTGCCAACCCGAGGATACGTTTGGTATCGGGTGCGAAATGAGTTCAATAAAACAACTTTCAGCGGTAGCGACAAGGACATCTTTGTCAGCAGTGGAAAACTTTGAGCGGCATATCACAAGAGTTCACTCTCATTACAACCGTTCAAAGCGTGATCAACGAAGCGGGAAAGTGAGTGGATGTGATGCAGCAGGCAAAGCAATGGTATCGTGAGGAAACCGAGGATCGACTTTTGGCCTCGAAGGCGCTTGGCGGTTTTCGTCATTATAAGAAATGGAACTCATGGAACCGGTCGATTTAACCGTGAAGTCCCGAGCCAAACAAGCGAGGATTTGTTTGGTCAAGATGAACAACCTCGCCCATGGGAAGAAGCGTGCTAGTAAGAAACCAAGATCAGAGACTACAACAAGTCTTGGGGAACAAGCACTTTGGAGGAACAGGCTCGTCGACATTTCACGAAACTATGGCAAACGAGTTTCGTATGAAACGAGAAGTCTCAAGCGGCGTGTCGGACGCGCAGAAAAAAGATCTCACAATAACCGGTTGGAAGAAATAAAGTTTTGATGGCGTCTCTTGTGAGGCAAGATCCAATGGTCGTGCGGTGGATCAATGACGAAAAAGATCGAATCATATAAAATATAACTTGAAACCTCGTCCGTAGAAACGTTTTATTTCGTTGTATTTTTTTTATTTCGTTGTATTTTTTTTTTTCGTTGTATTTTTTTTTAGTTTCGTATTGTAATATGTTTTAAGTTTTAATGAAATGTTTGTTTTAGTTTAAAAATGAAGTGTTTGATTTAGTTTAGGGGTTGAAATTGAAAATATGAAATATTAGTGGTGTTATGGTGTTATTAGGATGTTATTGTTGTGGGTGTTTTGAGGATGTTAATGTTAAATGGTAAAAGGCGATGTGGCGTGGCGTGGGCGGTGTTATTGGTGTTATGGTGTTATTGTTGGGAGTGCTCTTAGAGCATTGGGTATGGGAGGTCTATCATACCTCTTCATCACCGTCACCTCAGCGTCACATCAGCAAAACAAACCTCCACAACTAACCACAACAAACATCCCTCCCTCATAACAAACTTCAACCTCTTCATTTAGGGCCCACCACTACAATTTTTTATTTTTTTTTCAAATTTTCATATAAACAAAATTTATTTATTAAAATAAAAATACAAAACAGTATATTTAAAAAAAAGTTATAAATTTAAAAAAACAAAAAAAATGATGTAAACAAAGAGGCTGTGAATCACTATTTTCCCAACCTCACCACATTACTTTTATTATCCACTAAAAAAAAAAGGTCTTCTTCAACCTCTCTTCACACACACTAACAAACACACACTAATAACAAACACATAATACAAACTGCTACTACAATTACAAACACACACTACAATTTATATCCGTTGGTTTGTCAGAGTAAATTACTTCGTCGTGGTGACGACGAGCGACAACAATGAGCCGCTTGGTGTGTGGCGGCAATGCAATGCCACATCACCCCACGGCGAGGCATGAAACTCCCACACCCAATGCTCTTATGAGGATATTAGGTGATTTACTATTAGACTGCTTGTAATGGTTGGCATTTGATGTTTGTCTCAGCCACTTGATTAAGGACTTAATTTTTTCACGCATAGCGACTGACGAAACGCTCTTTGTATTTTATACTTAAATTCTATTCAAAGAATGGTATGTGTCACAGAATCTTAATGTTCTTATTTTCCATAACTGTTAAGCGGTATTAGCGTAGGGTTTTTAGTTAATGGATGTATATCTACAACACCCTGAAAAACGGGCCTTACATATTTATTACGATAATGCCATTTGATAGTTGACTATGACTTTTATAAGTTCTACGGACTTAGGGGATTGGTTGGTCAAACCCGATAGTCAAACTATAAGTATTAAATGTTATGTAAATGGTTATAGAAAATATGATGTGTCACAATTAGAATAAAGGTAGACTTAAGGACTAATGTTGTCAAGTAATAAATGAGTAATAAAGTTATTGTGGCCAAAATATAAGCAAATGGACTTGAGGGACCAAAGATGTCAATTGATAACATAACTTTGGCATGAACTATGAAGTAACCTTAGTCTAGAAATCTCTAAGTTTTCTTAGATATTTCATTATTATCAAAAGGTGTATGTATGTGTTCGGTTTAGAGAAAAATGAGGGAAACAAGATTTTCAGTAAAGACTAAATTGATGAAGGATTAGTGCTTCAATCAAGAAATAAGCTTGTATTGATCATCCTTACAAGTGGACCTTAATCTTAGTTGAATTGATGAGGTTATAAGTTAGGGTTTATATACCCAAATTGGGGAAAGTGGGTAAATAGTGTTTTAAAGCTAATTAAAAGATTAGAGCACAAGGTATGCAAGGACTCAATAACACGTTATTGATATGCCACCTCACCGCCACATCATCCACCTCCTAATAACACACGAATAACTCAAATAACACTCTCTCATAACACACCACTAACATCACATGTAGGTCCCGAAAAATACCCCACCAAATATACCACTCACTCACAATAAAGCACACACACACACACACAAAAGGTGCATTTGGCTTGAGCTAGTGGAGTGGCTCAAAACACAAAAGGGTGCATTTGGCACAGGTTTGGCATGTTAGCCGGTAAGGTTGGCACACCAATGGCTCACCGATGGCTCACCAATGGCACCTCATACCTTGTGCTCTTATAGTAATATGCGATGAGTATATTGGGTTTAAGTTAATAAGTTAATGGGATTAAATATCATATGATTATGTGATAGTTAGAAATGGTTAGAAAAGAGCTATAGTTGTAGTAACCATGATATAGTTAATTAATTGTGTGTTTATGTTATAGAGATTTGGCTTAGATTACAAGGGTGGAGAATGATGAAGTAGATGATGATGTTTTTGATTTCATTAACTTGGAATCAAGGTAAGTAAACCGGTTATGATATGATGTTATCATGATTTCATACATTATGTGTTATGTGACTTGTAATGTTAAGGTAATTGTATGACTTGGAATGGTTGTGCTTAAGTGGAAGTGAGTATAGGACTAGTTTAGCATGACTAGCAAATGAAGGAATAGCTTAGTATGGAAAAGGTTTAAAAGTATTAGGTGTTGATGAGAATAGCAAGCTTGAACCAAATGCTAGGATTAGTGATTTAGTCATGACTAGCTTTGGTAAGTTATTAGTTTAGTTGCCAACTAGCTATGGTATGTGATGACTCTAACTTGATGTTTGTTGATGATATGTTAGATGTTTTCTATATAAGAGTTGGTTTGGTTTCGTCATATTGACTTGCTATGGAAAGTCTAAGATTCAAGCTGATTGAATTATATTGTTAACTTGTTATTGCCAATTATTTACTAAGTGAAAACTTACGTTTTAGTTGTTAAATATTTTGTAGGTTTATGTGGACAAGGTAAGGTCAAGGATTGGAAGTACTTGCTATTTTGTGTATAGGCAAGTAGTACTAGATAACCATGCTATGAAACAAGTTAAATTTTCGTGTCTTGTAAACTAATGTCTTTGAATGTTCATATTTTTTTAGTCAAATATTGATTGAGAATGAATGTTTTATGTACAAGTGACAAAATGGGTTAATAATGGGATGTTTGGCATAACCACCCCTTTGTGTTTAGTAAAATGTTGCCTCCGTGATATCTTTTATGTGAGACTTGTAAATAAACTTAAAATATATGATGGTTAAAGTGTATTTACAAATATGAATTATCGAGTCGTGTAAGACCGTTTTCGAAAAATGTGGTTTTGGGTTACATAAAGCCTATAAAATGTATAGGATAAATCGATACGACGTATAAAGCCTATCGACACATATGATTCTACTACAAGGCGTATAGGGTTACAATTAAATATTTTTGTGGGCGTTTAGGTTATATAATGTTTAAGAGGATTGACTTCTTGTTTTTGAATTCTATAAAACTTAATTCATAAAATTACAACTTTTTAGCTTGTGGTTCGAACAAAATAAGATCGGTGGATCAATATATTACGATACTATGGTTAAGATTAGGATACTATTCGGATACTATGCTTGATATATCCTATCATTTTTATATGTAGTATTGTAAAATTGTAAAATCCTAAGAAAATAATCGAGATCTTAACAACGATGGGTAGTTCCCACCAACAACTTTTAATCGCCAAAAATTATTGATTGTCTTTTACTAATAGAATAAAGAGTCGATCTCACTTAACATACAAGTAACCTAACATAATCTTTGTTATGGCTATGTGTTTCTTTTGTCTTGAAAGCGATCTATTGGATTATCTCAAGTTGAGATTTTGTATAACGCATATATAAAATTATGAGTATGACTCATAGAGATTTTGGATTATCCCATTGAACTACCTAGAAGTTATCGCTTTGGGTCGAAGAACTAAAATAAAAGGATCGGAAAGGCGGCTATACTCATAGGAAGAGTCTGCTGACAATACCTCACTCTTGAATCTTGTGTCATCAAAAGTAGGTAGGCTATGAACAATCAAATAAGAATCAATTAGGCTTCGAGGTAGTAATTTAAAAAGTTAACCATTTCGAGACACTTTATTTTGGAAGAAAACTCGACATGACTCAAAAATCTATCTATAAGATTAACTTAACATCTTTTTCCTATTTCATAACATACCTAGGAGTATCTACACATTTAAAATGAATCGTAAAAAAAAAAAAAAACAACACGAATAACCAAAGATAGATATCAAAAGTAAACCATGAGTTTATGGACCGTATTTGAGCAAAATAATGAAAAGTTTTCTTGATAATTTAGGTGGGTGACAATTTCATGATCTAGAACATAGAGATTAAGGATGCATTTGGTATGCCGAATGAGAATCAAGGAATGAATTTACAATAATGATGTTGTTAAAACTCTTGACTTTCAAACTTGAAATGATATACAAATATGTTCTATATTTGATAGTAACTAAATTGGTAGGATATGATAGTTTTATACCCGAGCCCACATTCTTTCTCACATTATCAACAAAATTATCAAATTTGATAAACTAACCAAACAACAATATTGGATTTGATTACGTAACTCGTATTTATTCCAATTCTATTATATATCGAATCGACAGCGATTGTGATTCGTGAGAAACCACATGGACCCTAAGAATCACAAAAGCTAATTTAACACTTTGTTCTCGACTTTTAAAAAAAGCAAAGTAAAGTAATGTAAAGAAAGAGGAAGAGTGAAAAGATAGTTGGTAGATTTTCGCATGTTCTTGATTTATCTGAAAGGAAAGTAAATGAAAGTAGATGGTCACATTTTATATTTTTATATTTGTGAAATTACTATTAGCCTTACTCCATAATAAATATCCACTAAACACAAGGTTCTTTTTGTCATTAAAGTCTTTTGTTTTTTGTCTTTTCCACTTTCATCATCTTTCACCTCAAATATGGGTGAAAGTTTGGACCAAGAAAACTCAATAACTTTACTCCCTTTCTTTTAGTTTTCTTCCTCGTCCATTTCAAAACTTAAGAACATGATATTTTTATAGTTTCTTTTCTTGCTTTCACTTTCTTTCCTACTGATGAACTTGAGAACAGGTGAAGACAAGACTATATCAAAACTTGTACAACAGTACTAGCTTGATAGTTGATACCACCATTAGCTACTCTATTACTTGAGAGAAAAGAGCCATCCCCACCTCACGAGCCATCCCATTACCGAGAGAAAAAGGACGGAGTGGTGACCCTCCTCACCACTAGGTTCATGTGCATTTGTGAGCCTCATGTGCTATTTTTATTATTGTTTATTTGATTTGTGAGTGTTTGTGAAGTATTTTGTGGGATATGTTTGTATAAAGTATGTATTTTAATGAAAGGTGATGGGAGTAGTGGACCATTATGGGTGAAAGGTGAGAGGAGGCGAGGGAGGTGAGCGGTGATATGGCCGAGATGGAAGATTAGAGTGATGGCTACTACCTCCGGTCTTAATGCTTGATAGTTGATACCACCGCATTATTGTAATATCGTTTTGTTGAATGTTAAAAATTTTGATGATAAAAAGAAAAACTATGTTTTTAAGAATGGGTGTAGAGGTTTCATTCCAACCTCTTCCACGAACTGAAGAGGAAGCACCAACGTGAGATCTTTACTTGTAAAGGCGTTTACTTGCCGATGTGCTTGGATTATTGACAATATCACTAGGTGGTTCACCAATGATATAAAGAAAAACTTTGTACGAAAGATCGAATTGGTTCTAGATTGACCCTCTGTTTTGGTCCCCATTGTTTCTCCCCATTTCACAAACGCATTTGCTTGATACAAAACCATATGGTAAAAATTATAAGATGTCGTAAACTTTATATTTGTTTTTATCTAAAAACGCTTTCTTATATTGAAAAAAGATTGCTCTCAGCATCCTTCAACCGTTAGATTCAATCACTTTACCAATTTTCATAAAGAAAATGAGCATCGTGTTAAATGAGGTCACGTTTGATTTTAGGAACCCATATATACGTATAAATGTATAATCAAAGAGTTGTCATAAAATGTCATAAGCTACAAAAAATATAGTTACATAATGCGTTTATTACATTTTTATTACTCCGATACATATAACACGATGTAGTTATATATACACACGATACATATACAATACACTTGCCTCTAACAAGATTTGAAGTTTTGAACCTATAGTCTATTGATTGAAGAGCATCTCACATCGCACCATCAGATGATGCCACTGGGCTACAATATCTTTGATGCGTCGAATACATCGTCGCTCCCAAATGGTCGACATATATTCTTATAGAGGGTAAACAAATGGTTCATGGAGAGTATTGAGAGGATGAGTATTTGAGCAAACTCTTTATCTATATTGGTAGTTCAGACCGTTACTCGAACCAGTAAACCCACCTATTTACTTACCTACAAATTTACTCACATGTCAATTTGGTAAATTTTGTTGGGTGCACATTAGATTCTTGCTAGCTAAGCAAAAGCAGAAAGCAGAAAATGAATGGTCATCATTTTGTAGGTTCCACTTCTTTAATCTCAACTTCATTCCTTTCCCTTTTTGTTTTCCTTTTGACCATTTCAACTTATAAAAGCCCAAATTATGTATTTGGTCGATTTGGACATAAAGAAATGATGTCTCACAAAAGCCTTTTCAGTAAGAATTTTACGAAATCTTAAAGTTACTTCATTTTGTTAGCATGTGTTCCCAATAGATATGAGATTTTTATCCATTAAGATAATTTGTTATCACAAAATAATCTTGGCCATTGGAGCCCGACTGCCCGAGTATGGCTGTGTAAGAGAGATGAGCAAACTATTTGTGTCCATGTATACATACAACTTCTATGTAATGGTAGATATGTACATTCAACTTGTGCAAGTTATGTACATTCAACTTGCGCAAAGTTAATATTTTTATTTGGCGTTTGAAGTTAGATAGGCTTCCGCACCGCCTTAATCTTTCTTCTAGAGGTATTGAAATTCCGGAGATCTCTTGTCTCACTTGCAACGGTAACGTGGAGTCTAATATCCATATTTTCTTCGAATGCATCTTTGCCAAGGAGATTTGGATGATTATTAGGAGATGGTGTGAGGATTCTTTTCCTCTTTTCGATTCCAACGCCCATTGGAGTGATTGGTTGAATTCATGGCCTGTTTCTAGAGACAAAAAGCATCGTTTATTCGTGATTATTGCGGCTTCTTTATGGTTCATTTGGCGGTATCGTAATGGCGTCACTTTTTCCTCTCATTCCTTGAGGAAAAGTGATGTATTCGATTATATTCGTTTGTACTCCTTTTCTTGGCTTAAGCATAGAGGTAGTTTATCTTGTAGTTGGAATCTTGGCTTAATTCGCGCTGTAATTTCAGCGCTTGCTAGTTTTTTATAAAATTTGCCGCCGTTCAAAAAAAAAAAAACCAAAGCACAAACCGAACATGCATGTTAAAATACGTGCAACACGAACACAATGAATATAGAAACAACATTGTGTATCGGCATATTTGCAGACTGCAGTTTTAGGGAGTAGTAACCTTTTAGAAAAAAGGAATACAAATTTTAGCCAAAGTTATGTGTCTGAACGTTTATGGTATTTGTGGTTGCTTTTGATGAATGGAAATAAAAGATACTCACACACTCCTACGCTACGATCAGGCTGTGTGACCATGCTCCATTATGATAACTGACACGTAGCTGCAATCTTTGTTCCCTCTCTTTTATGTTCGTCCCCACTGCTAGTAATTTTCGTTTGTTTTTCATTTTAACAAAAGTTAAAATTTGTTACTACCTGTAACATTTACAGTATCAGTTTTGCATACACTGTTAGCATATTCCTTATAAAAATAGAGATGCTTGTTACTTGTAAGTTATAAGAATACAGTGATCATTACACTATGTTGATAGTTGAAACTGGAAATGCATGAAACGTAACGTAAATCTTTGTACAAAACAATTTGAAAATTTTGGTTTCCTGAATCAAATCGTTCATTTGGTTGCAGAAAGCTTTTCTGTTAACCAAACTAACTATTACCAATATGGTTTAATCAATTTGATCATCTGGACTAATTTTTATGTACATATGTCTAAATTTCTGTTGGAGAATTAAAAGCATTAAATGATCATTTTAAAACAAAGCAATTAACATACCGTATAACATAATTTTCCTATAACATTGTAAAAGCATGTTAAATGATCATTTTCCTGTAACATATATTGTTTAAAGAAGACGAAAAAAATCTTATCATCCCGTCAATTGTGTTAAACAGATTAAAATAATAAAAGTTTAGGACAAAACAATTTTCATAGGATACCGGAAAGAGATAGGCTAACTTGCAATACTTTTAACTTGTTTTCCCATATACATTAGTTTAGAATGATTAAAAGATAACACCCCTAAATAATGTCTGAGTGTGTTTGATAAAACAAATACTAGTAAATGACGTTGTTAGCTAGAGTATGCAGTTGGATTTATTCTTTTAAGAAGGGGTACTCGAAGCTTTTTGAATTGGTTTTGTAATTCAAAAAAGATTAGCGACAATGACGTATTCTTTCGTTTGACATCTTACATGTAAATCAAAAGAACATATTGAGAATATAAATATGTAATGTTAACGAAAATAAATGTATACTCCCCAAGACAACGTTTTTCCTACCTACACACATGTCTCCAACAAGACTTGAATCCACAACTTTTAGGTTGTTGGGTCACTCACATATCGCATGTGTTTAAAAAACGCGTCTTTTTGCGCCTAAGGCGTGAGGCGAGCCGATGCAGTGAGGTCATCGCATCGGGACCCTTGATCTTGACCAGGTGAGCTATTAAGGGACAGGGAAGGGTCCGACCTCCTGGCTGGCCGTTAGTGTATTTTCGCGATTTCGTGTGTATTCTGGAAAAAAAATTATTTGGGTATCCCATTTAATGTATTTCTCGAAAAAATTTGTTTCGACCTCCCATGAAAATTTTCTAGCTCGCCATTGTCATGACCATTACATAAGGCGATAAAAGGCGATACTTTTTGGCACCTTTTTAGAGCGCTTTTTAATGCCTCATGTGTTTTTGGGTCTTAAAAGGACATTTAAACTAAATAGGTTTAAGTGAACCTTTATTAGTCCTTTCTAGTTGGGTATTGGGCTTTAAGAAAGCCTCCAATAAAGCCCAACTTAAACTAAGTTAGGTTTTTATTTGATAAAAACCTAAAACAACTACTCACCCACAAGTAACTTTCTTTTTCATCCGTTTTTCTCTCATCCAACATTCTTTTTTATGATCTATCATCATCTGGTATTTCCCTTCTTAATTCATCTTCTTATTTTCTTCTTTAAAGCTATTATGTTCATACTTTAGTGTTTTTAAGAGAAGCTTTTATGTTTAGTCTTATTTTCTTGACTCCTCTTCTTATTTTCTTAACTCCTCTTCTCATTCTTGTATGTAATCTTTTGTGTTTTCCTGCTATTTAAGAGCAATTTATGGCTCAAATTAAAAAAAAAAAAAAAAAAAAAAAATACTTTATTTGCTCTTGGTTTCTTACATAACTTTGAGTCTTACGCTAACTTAATGATTTGCTAATTTGTAATTTGTTTAATTTTCCCTTTACGAAATTTCACATTAGAATAGACGCGACCAACCCAAGCAACACTAACCCACGTGAACCTAAGGATCCAGCAAGGAGATATTCAGTCCAGGATCCTAAGAACAAAAACAATTTTAAATGCAACTTTTGCTTCAAAGTAACTAAGGGTGGAGCATTTCGTCTAAAGAAGCATTTAGTTGGAGGTTTTAGGGATGTTACTGATTGTCCTAGTTGTTCAGAGCATGTTAAAGCAATAGTTCGCGAGTATATGATAAATAAACAAATTGTGAAGCAAACTAATCAAATGCTCCCAAGGATAAATGAAGTAGATGAACACAGTGAGGAGGATTAGGAGGATTGTGTTATCACATCTATGAAGAGAGGAAGTAGCTCGGGAGAAGGAAGTAGCAAAGGTCTTCCTAAAAAGCCAAGACATAAGGGTCCAATGGACATGTACGAGCTTAGAGTTCCTTTACTCAAAAAAGAAGTGGAAGAAACTGATAATAACATGATAAACTACAAGAAGGAATGGGCTGTGAAGGGTTGCTCTATAATATCGGATGGATGGCGTGATTCCACGGTTCAAAAGGATATTGTGAACTTCTTAGTGAACTCTCCAAAAGGTTCGGTGTTTATTAAATCCATAGATGTCTCTGAAATTAAGAAGGATGGCAACACATTGTATCAAATGCTTGACAAAATAGTGGAAGAAGTAGGAGAGGAGAACGTGATTCAAGTTGTTATCGATAATGCATCAAACTATGTTAAAGCAGGTAAGAAAAATAGAACTTTTTACACTTTTTTGCTACTATTTAGTTGATGCTTTGGTGCTGATTATTAGGTGCGTTGCAAGAAGCCACAAGAACGAATCTCTATTGGACACCGTGTGCCGCTCATTGTATTGATCTTATGTTAGAGGACATCGGAAAGCTTGAAAGAGTGAAGAGTTCTTTGAAAAAGGCTATGTTCATGAATGGTTATATATATAACCATGTTGGCCTTGTGAACATGATGAGAAGGTTCACAAATCAAAGAAACTTGCATAGGCCTGCAATCACCAGATTTGCAACATCGTTCATCACTCTTACACAACTACACATTCAACAAAACAACTTGAAAAAGATGATCACTTCCGATGATTGGAATAATAGCAAATGGTCAAAGGAGGTGGCTGGGAAGCAAGTGGCGAAAATCATTCTAGATGATTCATTTTGGAGAAATGTTGCTTATGCTCTTAAGTTAACAGGACCACTTGTGAAGGTTCTTAGAATGGTTGATGGAGATAAAAAGCCGACAATGGGATATATCTATGAGGCTATGGATAGGCTCAAAGAGGCCATTGCTACAACTTTCTCCCATGATGAACACCTTTACGAGAAAGCTTTTGAGATCATTGATCGAAGGTGGACTGCCCAACTTCATAGACCTTTGCATGCGGTTGGTCATTTTCTAAATCCGGAGATGTTTTAAGACGGGGAAAAGAAAGCTACTTGTAAAGAGGTTACAACCGGCTTGTATGATTGCATTCGGAGGTTGACACCTGATATTAGAATTCAAGACCTTATTTCTAAGGAGCTTGATGTATATCAGAATGCCTTAAAGTTTTTTGGAGATCCTATGGCAATACGACATAGGAAGATAAAATATCCAGGTATAAGGTTACATCTCTATAACATATCAAACTCATAACATCTCTTTAACATCTAAGTTTAACATACGAAACTGATCACATTTCTTTTTTAGCGGATTGGTGGATTTCATACGGATCATCAACTCCAAACTTACAAAAGTTTGCTATACGTGTTCTTAGCATCACGTGTAGTGCCACTGGCTGTGAGAGGAACTGGAGTGTTTTTCAACATGTAAGTTCACTAAGTAGTAGAATAGAACTTCATTCTAACATATATCTATACACATCAGTATCTAGGCCAATTGAAGTATTGAGTTAATACTTGTTTTTAACAGATCCATACCAAGAAAAGAAACATATTGGCACAAATCCGATTAAATGACATGGTTTATGTCAAATATAATCATGCTTTGGAACGTCGTTATAAAAGAGCGGATACCACTGATCCTATTCTTTTGGACGATATCGATGAAAGTAACAAATGGTTGATGGGTCAAATGGATGGTGAAGAAGGTGCAACTGAATTTGTGTTTGAGGATGATGAGTTAACATGGGCTGATGTTGATAGGAGCGCCGGGGCATCTGAGCCAACATACTCTACTAGAGCTGGAGCATCAACATCAACAGGTCCTGCACATGTTCAACCAAAAAAGGCAAGTAGTAAAAAAAAAAAGTGTTGCTCATGCTTGTACATGTGGTTCCAAAGGAAAAGATCAGTTGTATGATGAAGACGACGAAATGGAAATGGATATTGGACTTTCCCCAGATCATGAGATGAATGAGGTGCTACAAATTCATGATGATCTGGTGGAGAGCGATTATGCATGCTTCTGATTTGCATAGATCCCCATTCAATCCAATGCATTGCATGGTTTTTTTTTTCAAATCCATGCTTTTGTGATAAACTTATGATCTATGGTTTGTAATATCTAGTATTTTAGGGATAGGGAACCTCAAACTTTGAGAATGAATGGGGAATGTATGCTTTCTTCTGATTTGTATAAATCCCCGTTCGTTCTTATGCATTGCATGGTTTTTGTTCACATGCATGCCTTTGTGGTCCTTTGGTTATTCTTAGGTAGGAATTTGATAAGCTTATTATCTTTGTCTTGTAATATCTAGCATTTTAGCGATATGGAATCTCAAACTTTGTGAATGAATGGGGAATGAATTGTGTTATTGTTGTTAAATGTCTTCTTGATGTGTTTTTATATATGAATTATGCATTCTAACACAGTTGGAACCGTTTTGTACAAAGTATGCGCCTCGTCGCCTCGTGCTTCAGTATTTTGACCCTTAGCCCAACGGAGCGCTTTTTAAAACCCATCATACCGCTGGAGCAAGACTACTCGAAGCTTTTATTTCTAGAGTATGTAGCTAGAGTATTTTTAGAGAAGGTGGTACTCAAAACTTTTAGTTAGAGTTATGGACTAATTTATTGGTTTATATGGTGTTATAAACAAAAGGGATGTGGCTACAATGCACAGCTTAAAAATAAATGGAAACACAACTAATTGAGGGATATTAAGGTAGTGTTATACTCCAAAACTCGAGCCAAGTTTAAAAGTCCTTAAACAAGTTTTTTATTTCGTAACCAACTTTTTAGACTATAATTTAAGCTCTTTCAACTGTGTGAAAACTTTTTTCTTGTAACCTTACCTTACTTTTATAAAATGTAAACATGCTGATAGTTGAAAGCTCATTTTAGTATCTATCTAAAATAGTAGTATACCAGGATCTGGTTTCATTCCAAAGATTTTTTTTTAGACGTTGATTCATGTATTTTTAAAAATCAATTAATAGTGAATCGAATTCATAAATTTGACTCACAATTTTTGTGAAATCGAGTTATAATAATGATTCACTAAATTTGTACGTATGATTCACAATTGAACTTTTCTACATTAATAACTCATATCTTTATTATATTTTACTTATTTGTAATTCAATTATAAGTTATTACTCCAATGCTTAAAAGTCTTTATAAAGCTTTTTCATAAATGAACAAGGGTAATAAAATAAGATAGAGCGAGGGAAAAAACCTTTTGCCAAAAGCTTGAAGTTTAACAATCTATTCATAAAAATATTTTCAAAAATCTTTTTACATCGTAAAAGCTTTTTCTAAAAAGAATTATAGAATGACAATAATTCTTTGAAATTTGAATATTATGAATGCTCTTTAATTTAAATAAATATTTGATATAGTAAACGGTAATCGAAAATTACGCCGTTGTAATGATGATCAGTGAGAGACAAGGCTAGTCACTATGGTGGGAAAAAGACCACCAACACGGTAATTGAAAATTACGCCGTTGTAATAATTCTTTCAAAAAAAAAAATTTTCTCGGGTATGTATGTTTGTATGAAGTGGGATATTTTATTATTTTTGGTTTCGTGAAGTGTTAAATGTTGGTGTGACGTTTATGTGGAGGTGTTGAGTTTGATGACTATAACGAGTAATCTAAGATGTTGTTTGGTTGGGGGGATTACAAGGATTTTGGAGGGATTTAGGCTGAACACAATCGAGGGTCAAGGAGGGTCGGCCACCATCAGTCACGTCGAATGTGGTGTTTGGTCATGGGTCGATCAAGCAACAAATTTCTCTCAAATCGGTATAAAATTCGACTGATATTTTACACATTTTTTTTTCTTTTTATTTGGTCACTGACTGTGGCAACTTGATCGTCGTCAGATCGTTGAAGAGAGAAAGCTGATGTGACAAGTTCGTGGTAGGTCACGACTTTGCTCAGCCTTAAAATTCAAATTGCTTGAATTTTCATGTCTGGTTCAAAATAAGATGTGGGGATAGGAAATTAAAATATATGAATGGTAGGGTTTTATATTTCTTTCTTTGAGTAGAAATTTACAATTTTATTGGACCTACTACTTCATTTGTTACAAAGAGACAAAAATGACCGCACTTTAACTCAAAGTTTATGGTCTAGTGGTATGTGAGTTGTCCACTAACCAAGAAGTTGTGGGTTCAAGCTTCGCTGAAAGCATTTGTGAAATAGATGGTATACGTGTAAAAAAAATTATCATTCTAAAAAAAAATAATAATAAAAAAATCCCACTTTATTATATCTGTTCCCCCACCTTGTTCATAAATGTTAAAAGGTATTTCCGTCAATGTTAAAGAATTCATATTTAAGTTGTTGCAATTTGCCAATCAAACACATAAAATTATTCTAAATACTAGATTTAAAAATTCTTGAAAATTGCAAATTTTTAAAATTTAAAATTTTAAAATTTCAAATCCATGAACCAAACAACACCTAAGAAAAATAATATGGAGCGAGTTGCTAGTCAATGAGTGAATTTTGCCATTTTGGTAAGTGAAAACTAAGGGGGTGTTTGGTTCGCCGTAATCCTCCAGTAATTGAATGTAATTGTAATTTGATTACATTACGTAGTCTGTTTGGTTCATAGAATGGAGGAATGTAATTCAAATTACATTACGTAAACATTTGTTTGGTTGCGTTGTAATTGTAATTCGGTCATTCCAATTACATCCAGGAGAATTGATTACATAGGATGTTGGATGGAAAGTTTTGAATTACGTTGTAATTTAATTTTATATTATTATTATTATTATTATTATTATTATTATTATTATTATTATTATTATATAAATACTAAAATAAATAAAATTTATATAATAATAAAAGTAATAGTAATAATAATTATTATTATAATTATAATTATAATAATTTTATATATTTATTTACTTTAATAATAATAATTAAACTAATAAATAATAATAATAATAATAATAACAATAATAATATAATAATAAATTAATAATAATAATAATTAATAATATTAAAATAATTATAATAAAAAAAATAATAATAAAAATAAAAATTAAAAAATAATAATAATATAATAAAATAATAATAATAATAATAATAATAATAATAATAAATAATAATAATTATAAAATAATAAAATATAATATTAATAATAATAAAATAATAATAATAATAAATGATAATTAATAATTATTAATAATAATAATATTAAAATTATAATAATAATAATAATAATAATAATATTAAAATAATTATAATAAAAATAATAATAATAATATAATAAAATAATAATAATAATAATAATAATAATAATAATAATAATTATTATTATTATAAAATAATAAAATATAATATTAATAATAATAATAAATGATAATTAATAATTAATAATAATAATATTAATAATAATAATAATAATAATAATAATATTATTATTATTATTATCATTATTATTATTTATTATTTATTATTACTATTATATTAATTAACAATAATAATTAATATATAGTAATAATAAATAATAAATAATAAATAATAATAATAATGTATTATTATTATTTTATTATTTATTTTAATATTATTATTATTAATTATTAATTATCATTTTTTATTATTATTACTATTTATTATTATTATTATTATTATTATTATTATTTTTATTATTATAATAATAATAATTATTATATTATTATTATTTTATTTTATTATTAATATTATATTATTATTATTATTATTATTATTATTTTATTATTATATTTTATTATTATTATTATTTATTATTATTATTATTATTATTATTATTATTATTATTATTTTTATTTTTAATATTATTATTATTACTATTATTATATTATTATTTTATTATTATTATTATTATTATTATATTAACTTTTAAGTTTTATAAAAAATTGAATTACATTACGTTGGTCAACCAAACACATTAATGATTTCTTCAATTCTGATTCTGATACATTACATTACACCACATTCCAATTCTTTAAATTACAATTACATCAAATTTCAATTCCTTCCAAAGATTCTGATTCTTCAAAATATTCGTGAACCAAACGCCCTAAGCACATTTGGTAAGATAAGGAGAAACACAACCCGACCGAGTAGGCACGAACCACAGTCCAAGCCAGCTAGCCAACCAACCGTTGGGACAGTCCAAGTGTTTCCTTTGAAAAGGACTCCACACTGTAGCATATGATGACTTTAATTTCCTTTTTTGTTTTATGTCACCTTTGGTCATCATATGATTATTTTCCCACTCACTACTTTCTTCACCCACACCACTACTATCACTCCCACTCTTCTCATATATCTGTCGGTGGGTTGCTCCATTTTCAACACATTTTCTCTCACTATCATGCCACTACATACTCCACCTGTTTGTTAAAATGCCCCAACCAAAACAAAACTAAACTTTTCATACCATTTTCTTAGCTCACTTCATACGGGTAAGCTTCTATAGTTCTATGTTTTAACTAGAGTATTTACTTTTTTCCATTTTGCTTTTCAAACATTGTACGGATATTTTGTTGTTTTTTGTTATGTTTTTGATGATTGTTACTATATGGTTTTGTGTTTTGTCTTTGATGATTTTTTATTTATTTAAGAAATCATGTTAACGTCCAGAAAATGCTAATTATATTCTCATGAGGTTGAGTCTTTGAGTGAAATGTACGCGGCCTAACCGAGTTATCCTATGACTGTTTCTGACCCTTGCCACCACAAAATGTGTATCCAGTGATCCAAAAGGGTAGTCGCCCTCGGATTAGTCGGCTCGCAATGTCGAGTTAGAAACACATGTAACAAAAAAAAATAAAAATAAATTGTGTATCCAGTGAGTTTTGAACCATATAACTCTTGTGAAAAGGTTAGGTGTCTTACCAATGAGCCATTCGGTGGTGGTTGAAATGGTTAATAAATGTCTTTAAAATGACCTCAAAAGTAACCTAGTGGTTCGGGCATGGTTTTCAAGACCGAAGTTGATCAACATTGTGCAACAATTTTGGGGTCAATCTTCACGCTCATTACTGAGTTGGTTTTGGAGAAAGGACTTACTCTTATCTTTAGTGGGCCGACTAGTTTTAAACATTGTCTTTCTTATATTGTCATGGGGATGGGCATGTGGGCCGATCAGCCTGTTTCATTTGCATTTACTTGGAAATAGAAACAAAAAGAAAGGTTCATTGCTTAAAGAAAGGTTAATCAACCTTTAACAAAAGAAAGGTTAATTCTTGTTAAAAGAGCTTTATCTTGTATAAAAAGAAAGGCTAAATGCTTATAGCTACTTGCTTTAGCAAAATTTACGTCAAAAAATGACCCATTTTCAATTTTTTATCGCATTCTGTTTTCTAAGAGCATTGTAAGTGGTTAACTCATCTTTAAAGTTCAACCTTTTCCCCAATGCAGTTAACCCTTTCGATAGCTTATTACTCAACCTATATAACATAATTGCGTGAGAAAATGAACAAAAAAAATATCGTTATTGCTGGTAAAAGTATAAAGTTTGTTGTTATTATTGGCAAAAGTATAAATATGTTAGCTAATTTGTGCAATTATGCCAAAAGCAGAGGAGTCCCTACCACCTTGGCACATCCTATAAGAAAAAGTCTCGGGATCTAGGAGCCTTGAATGTTACTCAAATAAAGTAGTTAACCTTATAAGTTTTATATGTTTAATTATAATTTTATCATGAGTGCTTCATAGTTTTGTACAAGATACAGAGTACACATTAATGTGCTTTTTGTGTTCTACTAATGAGTTGTGTACTTGTGTTCTTAATAAGTTTAGTTTTTTTTTGGAATTATTTGATGTTCTTATTGTGAAAGTCCCCATGGATTAAGGGAATAATCCTTTTTTAATTAGATAATAACAAAATAAAAAAGAAGATGAAAGGTGAAATAGTGAGGTTATTTTGACAAATATGAAAAGTGTAGTGTGATATAAATATATATGCATGCAGTGGGGACAATAGTGAGCCATTCTATATAGTGTGTTCTTTTGCTTTATATATTTTATACACATTCTTCTAGTTATAAATAAAGTGCTTATATTAGAATCCCAGGCATTTCGTTGTTAATTACCTGTGTTACCTGGTAAAATGCAGTCTTTCTTTACTAGAATAACTCTTTTACAAATCCATAGTTTGTCTTCCTTATTTTTTTGTGACTAGTTGATGTGTGTAGGATTATAAAAGAAAATCATGGACCAAAAACATGGCTTTGGAAGAAACGATCTCCCAGAAGTCGATTGATGCAAACATTGAAGCTGAAAATGATGCAGAGGTATTCTAAAACTCTACTTACTTAATTTTGTTGCAAGATTGTTACTAGCTTTTGGTTAAATGCCAAAAGATCAACCAGTTTTTCACACGCTCAAGATGACCAACAATATGCTTTTGTATAATTGAACCGGTTTAACAGATAAGGGTTGTGTCAATTCACATAAAATGGTAAGTAAAATGGATTTCTAGTTTTATGAGAATTTAGAAGTGCTCTGTGTTGATTGGTAAAAGTGTTAAAAGGAGGTTGTTATATTGCGTAATTAACCTTGAAAAAATTTAAATTTGAAAACGAGATATCTACAGAGTTAAATGAACTGAGACTTTAGAGAAGTGGTACAGTGGTGGTTACAAGAAGTAGTAGAGTAGTGGTTAGAGTGGTGACGGATCTAGGAAAAGTTTCTGCAGCTAACATACATATTTATGAGTTTTAGTATATAATCATAAATTGAGGAGGGAAAGTGATGAGAGGAAAAGAAATTATTATACCTACTTGTAGTTAAAGCATTGATAGTTGCCCATTTGGTTTGAATACATATTATTGCTTTAGCTGAATCATAATATAAGGAAAAAAATGGCAACAACTTTTACTGAATTAGTTAATACTCTGTACCAAAAGACATACCACTTCTAGAATACATAGCTTCTTATTTTACATAAAGAAATTAACAATTTTGGTGGTTAGACTCTTAAACTTTATAACTGTACTTGTTGCAAACCTTATTTGCATTGCCACATTACTTAAAATCGCTTGTATACTTAACAACTCCTTTTGAGTTGCAACATCAGCTTTAGCAGACCTCATTTCACCTCAAATCGACTTTCAGAAATCCTACTTGAATTTTTTGTAACACCAAAACCAAAGTTCAAGAGGCTAATGACCAAAATCGTTGTTGTTTAACAAGTGATTATCAATATGCATTATAAAGTGGGCAATTTGTAATAAATTGTGAATATGATTGTGAATGTAAACAGGCTTTCGTTTACATGTTTTTGTTCAAAATAGTTTCTTATTGCAATGTATATTGCTTTTCTTGCATCTTTTGGTTTGATTACATCACATGGTCAAGTATGATAATTCCAGAAGTTGATAATTTAAACCATATCGTCTTTTCAAATATTTTTGTCTAAAATGTGAAACGAACACTATACATTTACAGGACGGGTCAATTTTGTACAAATTGTGGAAAAATAATTCACAAATGTTTATCTAAAGTCACAAATCCTTCCATATGCAGTGTTGTGAAATTTCAAGTAATATGGCTCAAAAGTCATCAGCCGTTTTATTACTTTTATTATGCTAATACATGTTGCATTTACCAACACAGAGACTTCAGTATGAGAGAGAAGCAGCTTTAGAGAGGACTGTGAAAAACCTCCATGAAAAGGTAGCTTCTCTCCTATGTGAGTGCAATGCCAAAGATAATCTCATAAGCGAACATTCGAAAACCGCACAAGAAGCCATTGAAGGTAAATCATTGATCCTCTTATATTAAGGACTTTATTTATTTATTTATTTTGCATAAAATACTTACTTACCTTTTCATTTGTCCGCTTTAGTCTTTGTAATTTTTATGTATTTGGTTTTATATATAATGTAAGTTTGATATGAAAATATTAATGTTAATGGTTACAAGATAACGCAAATGACATACAAAAATATAGAATGACTAAAACATGACAAATGAAAATGTATGTTGCTATTTTTTTATAAAAACACTGAAATTTAATTCTTTCTAAGATCTCGTTCCTTTCAAATCAAGTGTTAAACATTTTTTGCTTTTAAATCTTGTTGTCTTCAAAGGTCGGGAAAGAGCCATTGCAGAAATGGCTTTGCAAAATCAAAAACTAGAAGCAGCAGTGCAGCAGAAAATAGAGGCTAATGAGAGATTGATTCACTTGAACTCTGCATTGAAGGATTACCGGCAACAAGTTAGTGCTCTAAAAGATGAGCAAGCAACCCGGTAAGTGACAAACTCGCAAATCTGACGATTGAAAATGCTCGGCTTGCTAAGGCTCTTATGATGAAAGAGGAACTAATCGAAGATGTAAGCCAGCAAATGTCTCAAGCGTCCGTAGAGTTCAATGAACTGATTTCGAGACTAGATTCTGCTGAAAAGAAAACGATATTCTGAAATATGAATATCAAGTTCTTGAAAGAGAACTTGAGATCTGGCCGATGTGCTGACGTGGCAAATCAACAGCATCAAGAAAGTATGAAAAGGGTGGTGAAGTTAGAAGCGGAATGTCAGAAACTTGGTCAGTGGTGAAAAAACAGGTCACAGGTTCGCATGATAAGCGCCTGGTTTTAATGATAAACCGTTTATGTGAAGTTGAAGAAGAAAACAAGATTCTCAAAGAAAGTATTCATAAAGAGACTATGAAATTCATCTTCTGCAAGAGGAATTTGCTCAAATGAGGTGTGATGTAAGTCATGGCAATGGTGCTAGTCAACGTAAGATGATTGGAGTCTCAGATATGAGTCTAATGGATGATTTTGTTGAGATGGAAAAATTAGCAATAGTTTCTGTCGATACATGCAATCTAGATTCAGTAGGCAAAGAGTTAGTACCAGTGGCAGAAGGTGACAGTTGGTTACAAACCGTTCTAAAAGCGATTTCGAGCAAACCCACGTTTCTAAAAGAGGTTTTGACGATATTTTGGAGGAAATTAGATTAGCTTTACAATGTCGATATGATTCGGGCTCAAATGACGATCCGGTTAGTGGTTACATCACATGGAAATCGCCTAATAGTGACAAATCATCAACTAACAAGGCAAATATGATATCACCAGAAAAAGGCACCGTGAGCCCAAAAACCGAACAGGAAGGTTTGCAAGAGTCAAAATTGATGATTGAGGACCAGTTGGAGAACCAGAAGCTGATCAATGAGGAGCTTGATCATAAACTATCGGTTGCTACAGTTCAAATAAATGAAGCGAATCAGAAGTTATCAGCTCTTAAAGTGGAACTAGAAGATAGAAGTCATTGCTGTGAAGAACTTGAAGCAACATGTCTCGATCTACAACTCCAACTAGCAAGGTATACCCACTTTTAGCTTTCTGATTTTGATTATTTGTAACAGATTTGGAAAATGGAAACGTCGTCTGATTTAGAAGATGTAATGTGCAGTGCGTCTAATAAAGATGCGGTGAATGTAGATGTTGAGCAAGAGGTGAAACAACCACAAACTGTAAGCACTTTTTTTATCTTTACAGGAACGAGACATGATTCCACCTTAAACAGTCAAAGTCAACGTTGTGCTAAAACTAGAGGTGGCTAAAAGGGCGGGTCGGATTGTTTAGTAACTCGATAAATTCTGGAATTGGATGAAATTTTTTATCCAAATATTTATGCTAAAACTATAGGTGAACAAATAGTCCTCCCGACGGGTCAAAACAGGTAAATGTTGGGCAGAACGTTGGTTGACCAAAACACTTTATTCCGTATATAATAATTTTTTTGTACATGTATTAATATGTTAAAAATGATTACAAATAGTATATTCTCTCAATGGCAGGCTGAATAGAATGATTTGCTCGCTTTTATACATTAAAAATACATTTTGTGCCACAATTGACCCGTTTGACCCATTTCCTTTCAAACTTGATTTTTTTGGTTTTAACCGGTTGAGATAAACCTACCCTGGATCAAACCATTTTTAACTAACAAGGTCGAAATTGCCACCTCTAGCTAAAAGTAACAAATGATTTTTCAAACTAACACCGGAAAAGCCAAGATAGCGAGCACAATTTTTGACCCTTTAATCTTTACATAATCACTCATATCCGTCATTTTAAATTTGGTGATGTTATTAAATATTTTCGTCTCCTACCCTGTTTGTATGCATGATCAAATATTTTTTACACAGATAATTTATGAAAAAAAGATATATAAGTTGTGACAACTTTGCAGGGATGGGAATTAACAGTAGCTTCTGCGAAATTGGCGGAGTGTCAAGAAACCATATTCACCATCAGCCGCCAGCTAAAAGCACTGACACCACCAACAGAACAATCAGATTTGACTACTGATAAAAGTCAAGCCAGCATTCATCTCTACGTGATCATATGGTTGCAGAGGACAGTGGTGACACGGAGGATTTAAGCTCTCCGAAGACTAAGGAGGTCATAACTGCTACAGAAACAAAAGTACCACTACCTGTTGTTCGTGTTGGGAGCTGCAAGTCACGCGCTTTGGTCATTGTACCTAGTAAGAAGCGGGGTAAAGGTACCGAGCTGTTGAGGAAGCTTTTGTTTAGGAAGAAGAGAGGAAGCAGCAAGAAGGTGCTCACCATTGGTGCATAGAAATGGGATGGTCTCTAAAATGGTGTTTAGTTGTTTATGTAGTGAGTTTAATGACTTGTGTTTGTGAGCTTGGTTATGTCTGGTATTGAATAAATAAATTCGTATCAAAGTATTAAATATGAAGTCAGAGAGAGTATTCGGCATGAGCAAAATGACGACAAATGGCCTTTGGTATAGGTTTTTGAGTTGAAAGTGGTGTGTGTGTGCGCGCGCGCGTTTCTAGCAGGACGGTGACTAACACCAGTCATTGATGACTCCATCTTTGTCAAATTCAAGTATGTGACAGTTGTGTAATATAGTGAATACTGAACATGTAAAGTGTAGACATCAATCAGACACACTCATATTCAAAGCCTTTGCATAGTGCTTCTAGTCGATACAGGGCCAACGTTGCCAAAAATTAGGAGATAATCTAACAAAAAAGAACAGTCGCCACCAAATGAAGCACGAGACACATGGCGTTTAGTTTGGAGTGATAATCAGGGACGGAGCCAGGACCAAATATGACCGGGTGCACAAAATCTTTGAACCGTAATCTGAAACACATTTGAAAGACCGGGTTCATTTAAGATCGTTTAGGAAAAATCGATGTTTTTCAAAATTAACACTACATTGAAAAAATCATGGGGTTCAAGCACCATGGAACCCCCAGCTCCGTCCCTGGTGATAATGATTAATCAACTGCTAAGAGTGTTTAACAAATTCTGATTATTGAAGTGTTAAGTTGCAGACCAACCATCAGAGTCAATTTTGTCACATACACACTTGATCAATTAGGTGATCATTATGTTAGTTAACAAAGCTATCTGGAAATATGTAAAAATAAACATAGCTATATGAAAACATGTCCAATAACACAAATGGTGTTCGCATCCTCACAATTTGAGCAGTCAGTTTCAGATTTTGTAGTTGTATTCTAAACAAAGTTGAGCAATCAACAAATATACCACTTGCTACTAGTAATATAAATTTTAGATGTAGTTGCATTTCTGGTAAAGACAAACCATATATAATTTACATTTTGTAGTTAGATTGTTGCAAGTCTCGGCACTCTGCTACCAAGGTGTAAACTTTGATGCACATAATTGTTAGATATGCTCTAATGGTTCCAAATAGGGGTGTCGATTTCTGACCTACGAAAATTAGAAGGTTTGAGTCAAGTCAAGTTGGGTTAAGGTCGACCCAGCTAACCCGTTTATTAAAAAAGTCTGGTTCGGGTTGGGAATAAATAAACGGGTCGACCCCTTAAAGATTTTTTCTTAAATTAAAAATTATTTATATTATATTATACGGGTAAATGGGTTAAACGGTCAACCCGCAAACACATTTAACCTGTTTAACTCGTGTAATGTGTCAACTTATTTTAGATCAAAAGCTCTTCTAAGAGTTCGCCATAACCAGTTTACAAGTTTCAAACTTAAACAAATGGCAGAGCAAGTAAGGCATCTGGTTTAGCCCTTACCTAACTACAAATATAGAATCCTCAAATTACAAGTTTACAACCCATCCTAGTAAAACACAATAAGCTAGTGACAAATTTTTAGCAGCTGTTTTGCATCATGTTTTAAAATCAAGCGCACAAGTACGCTAGAAAGTAGCGCAATGCCAATTGTAAATAAATCTAAAAACCGCAGTAATAACAACAATATGGTGTTCAAAGAAGAAGCACAATCAAAAGTCTTGATGTAAACAAAACACCATCAATGGTATCACAGGAAAAAACTCGAGCATTCTTAAAAAAGAACTCAAACAATGCAAGGCGGCAATGGCCTACAGAAACAGTATCTTAAGAACAAAGCTCGTTGGGTCCTTCCTAATTCACATAAAAAGAGCTGTAACCTGGTAACCTATAATGCAACTCTAAACCAACACACGACATGTTGGGACCACAATAGCTCAACCAACAAATACCAAATAAGAGTAAAACCACAGCACCAGCAATAATTGATCACTACCCTCGTAAACTAAATACCTCCTGAAGCCCAAAAAACAATTCAGTAGGCATTCAGACATCTAGTGAGTAATAAGCCTTGCAAGTGTCTCTTTACCTTAATAATTCATACATTTGTCATGTACTATCAAGAAAAATACTTGACAGAAAAGTGTTTTAGACGCCACAAAAAAATAATATAACAGACAAATCTCGACTAATGTTCATTCTGTTTTGAAAGTATTAAGTAGCTAATAGCCAAGTTAATAAAAAGTTTAGACGCAGCTACAACTAATAAAAAGAATGCTTAAAAGTATATTCATGTGCTGATCTCATATAAAATCTTAAAAGTATGTTTATGTGTTGATCTTATAACAAATCTTAATCAGTTAAGTTGGTAGACTACACTAAAAAAATATACATGAACAAATACAAGTGAGCAAACCTCTATTAAGTTAACACCAACACACTATTCTGAATCCAAATAACAGAAACCACTATAATTGTCACTACTTTTGCATTTATCAGTATTGTCATCCAACATTAGCTCAAAGACTCAAACTCGAGAACTGTTGAAAATACGGATAGACACAAAATAGTTAATTCTCTACATATATTACTTAGGCAAAACACCTGTGTGTGGTTAAATCATTTTCAGCCTAAACACAAGCTAAGGCTTGACAAGAGCCCCTGTAAAATTGGCTGAACATCAATACATATAATTGATAATCAGTTGTGACTATTTATGTCGTCAAAACTGTCTCATTTATAAAAAATGTCATGTGCTTAAGCGATGTATTACTAAACAACCCCAAACACCCCAACAACTAATTATCAGAATATCTCATACCCAAAACTTAAATCTAGCGTAGTCAATTGTCCTACAATTTATTTAATCTATATTAACCTTCTCTTATGTCTTAACCAAGTCACTAACCAGCTTCAAAATAACCACCTAAACCAAATACCAACAAACACTATACAAATGAAATCAAATATCCAAATTTTATTAAACTAAAATTCTAGTCCATACAGTAAAATTCTAATCAGATAACCCAGCTAATCAGATAAAAACAACATTAGAGAACCTTTAACATTATCATACTGAAATAATTTGACTCTTTAAATAGTTTTACTAAACAACCGTAGACAACCCACCTATATATCAAAAATAGTGAAATACAAGAATTCCAAAACAAAGTCTTCCAGACAGCAGCTATAAAACTTATAAACACAATTCTTATTACATCTTAATTCAACATCAGATTACAAAAGTTCCACAATAACCAAATAAAAAGAGATTTGAAACAACAAAATCCGCATATATGTCATAGAAAGCTCAATCACTAACTAATCAAAAAACTCATAAACCACTACCATATTACTAACTTAAATATATAATCATTTCATAAAAACTAAAACAAAGTGGCACATAAGGAAATGTTTGTTTCAGCCAATATAGCCGGATAATGGTTTATTTAGTTTTAGGCTTCATAGGCTCACTTTTTGTGACTTATTTTCAAACTTTTCGGCTTATATAAGTTCATTATGACATAATAAATTTATATAAGCAAAAAAGTTCGAAAATAAGCAACAAAAAGTGAGCTTAAGAAACATAAGATTAAAAACAAATAAGCCATAAGCCTAAACAAACACCCCTTTGCTAATTACAAAACTCAAACCAATCCCATATATCTAATCTAACTTCGAAATATATCATTTCCTAAAAACTAAAACCAACATACATCTAAAACACTTGATTAAAGTGTAGTCCACTGAAACCAAACCCAAATCCTAACAATGTAAAACATAAACCACAAATAACCTCAATAGCAGAACAATAAAAATAAACATAACCAATACTCATAAAATGATCATAAAGTGATCATAACAATCACATACAACCATCCATAATTCATACATCCATCATCAAAACAGTCTAACATGCAAAACTTAAACTAAATTAATAATCCAAAACATAACCATTAAAACAAAACATCCTTTTTCTTAAACCATATAAATCCAAAACATAAAAACCAGACCATTTTCTTTCGCTTAACGGTAAGACTTCTGGAACCTTGCACGAGCACCACGCCCACCAAACTTCTTAGGCTCACACCTTCTAGGATCAGCAACAAGCAAAGTCCTGTCATACCTAACAAGCACATCCTTAATCTCCTTCTTACTTTCCTCATCAACAAACTTCTGGTAATAAGCCACAAGAGCCTTAGCAATGCTCTGTCTGATAGCATAGATCTGCGAAGTGTGACCTCCACCTTTCACCCTGATCCTCATGTCAACACCTGCATACTTGCTTCGACCCACTAGCAAGATTGGCTCGTACACTTTTGTACGGAGGATTTCTGGCTGGATGTGTTCGATGGGGACACCGTTCACCTTGATGAGGCCACGTCCGGCCTTGCAGTGTGTGACTGCCACCGCGGTTTTCTTGCGGCCGAAGCATTGGACGGAGTTGGGTGCGGCGGCGGTTGCCATGGTTTTGTTTGTTGTTGTTGTTAAACGCTAACCCTAGTTTTGGGAGATGGAAATATAAGAGTGTGTGACGGTGAAATGAGAAGTAGGGTTGTGTGTGTATATGTAGGGGATTAGGGTTTGGAGTTTTGGGCTTTTTGTGGGCTGGGTTGTAAATGGGCTATAAGGTTGATATGTTTTATGATGATTTTAAATTTTATTGTTAGCTACATAAAGTCATAAACTACGAAAATCAAATAGTATACCAATTGGTTGCTATTCATAATAAGCCCATAAATTTGAATTATAGAGATAATTCAATAATAATAAGGTTGATATGTAAGTTAGGGTAAAAAAAAACCGAAAACTGAACCGAAACCTAAAAGTTAAAGCAACAAAAAGACCTAATTAAAAGACCAGCGGTCAAGTTTTGGTTTTAAGTTTTAACGAAAACCGAAATTCATACACGGTTGTAATTTTATGTGAAAACTATACCGAAAATAACCGCATCGTCCCATGATGATATAAGTTACAATTTAAATACTTGTAAAAGAATATAAGTCTTGTAATGGATAATATAACAATTTTTGAAACATAAGTCACATGTGTTAAGTAAGTGTGAGTTGTTATAAGATTGTATGATGTGTATTTTATCACATATTACTTGACACACCAATAAAATGAATTGAAAGGTGCATATCTTTAACATAGAATGATGGTATACTCGTTCCGACTTAAGCAACTAAGCTTTTTGTTAGTAGACAATTCAATTGCATGACATTGAACATCCACGTGATCATTATTGCATATCGTTCCAACTCGAGCGTTTGTAGGTAACGAGCATACCACATCACCATCTTTATTCTGCGTTGAACCATGCTTGAAATCTTTTTCAACTTCACCAGCCTTCACGTTCAAGTTATGTACCTCAATCTTGGGCTTCTCATCATCATTTTAATTCCTCATATGTATTTGATATGACTCCTAACATTGTGTTTTCCTATTTTTATTTTTTCTGATTCTAAAAACTCTAGCAGCTGAATAAATACGGCGTCGTTTTTTTCATCTTTAAACGATATTATAATACACATTGTGTATTTTTAAGGATTAGTTTTTGTTAATGTTATTATGGGAAATGTAAGAGTCGTCTTGTCATATGAGGGGGGTGACCGGGGATGAGGGGAGGGGACTACGTTCTCTTGAAACGTTCATAATCGCTTCGCATAATATCGCAGTTTAAAAACTGTTGGGAGTTAAAGGGACCCCGTTTGGAATTCGCGTGACCCTCACTTCGCAAACTGAATGCAATATTTGCACCATCATTTCGTTTGAAATCCGGTATGCAGGAAAACGGACGAGACATGTGTCGTCATGATCAGAATGAGACCTTTGTGAAGATGATACAATTTCCAGCAATAATGGAGGATTGTGCGAGGAGATATGGATGATAATGTGAAGTTAAGGGTAGATTAGGCTATTAAATTAATTGGTAAACATGTGAGAAATAAGTGTGCAACTAATGTGTGTTAGTTATAACTATATGCCACTAAACTAAATCACATTGAAAATAAATGGTATTTTGAATCACATAAATGAAAATTTCCTTATAATAATTTACTGATAGGGTACCTGCGCGTTGTTGTAACATCCTGATTTTTATAGAAAATAATAGCGGATTTATCTAAATTCCTATTGGTTACATTTAGTATTTTAGTAGAATAAATATAGAAGCCCCACCCTGACGGTATTAAGAATATAGCAAGTGGGGACTTGATATGTAAACAATATGTGATTTAGTTTGCAAGACATTCTACTACAAAGGACTAATTGTGTTCAAGTGACAAAGTAGTAGGAAATGACTAAAATGCCCATGGGCTTTATCCACTTATATTAATTATGCAAAGTCGGTTTACAGGAGATATACTCCCTCCCATTCACGACTTAGAGAAAAGAAGAAGCAGGAGAAAAATACTTTCTTCACTTTGAAGAATTCTTTACATATCATGATGTTTATCAATTTCTATCAAGGATTAAGCAAGGGTTATAAGGGTTTAACATGGTATGAATGATAAAGGAGCTTCAAGTGATTTCATGTTCTTCCCTAATTCAAGGTAAGTAGTGAATCATGTGTTAATTTATGATTATTAGTTATGAGGTTATGTTTAATAAGTGTTTTACATGATTATGTGATGAATTCATGGTTTATGATTCAAGGGTTATGCATATGATTGTTAGGGTTTATGATGGGATTATGTTAATGATCAATTTATGATGTTTAGGAGGTGTTTATGTTGATTATTGAGTTGAACCAAACACCTCTTTATGTGATCTATGATGTTAAACAAGTTGCTGAAATTTTCAGCAATGATTAGTCATGTTTGAAAAATCATATAAAATTGATAGAAGCTCGGATTGAATCATGGCCAGACTTTCTGGAAAGCTTATGGTGTCTATTTCAGTTGTTATTCATAAAGTTTTTGCTCATTTAGTAGTTAAGTTGGTCTAAAACGTGATTTGGTACAAGTAAGGGCGATCCCGAAATGCAAAGAAACCGAATTTCAAAAATTCATACCGATAGACCGTAGTCTGTTTGGAGCTTTCCATACCTTTTCGGAAAGGTAAAATAATATAATTTTATGGAAAAATAGCCTCATGACCTGTTTCAGTAGTTAAGTGAGTCAAAATGATGCATTTGCAGGTCTGCAGTAAAATCGACAAATGCGTTGTTAAGTGTTTTGATAATTATGACATGATAAGATGTTTTACAAGTCCCGGTGATTATATGCTATGATAGCTTATATTCTCAGCCCATATGGTTATAATTCATGTTATGAAAGTATAGAACCAAGTGACAATACTTGGTTAGCTTAGCTCGAGTTCGCGAGCATAGTAGTGCATGTTTGGCGAGATTTATGCCATAACTAGTTTATGAGTTTATGCATTATAGTTAGTTTATGTGTGCTTAGTTGCGCTTATAGTTGCATTATCATGTTATGTTCATGCCTAGTTGTTATGTGTTAACATTATACGTGTACATCTATCATGATATAGGTGTTCGAGGCATATTCAGAATCATTCATCTTGCATTATATGGCCCAGGTGAGTAACGGATTTTCAGTTAGCATGTTTAGTAGATTAAGCGTGTTTAGTATATATATGCCTTGCTATATCTCAATTACTATGCAAGTTATGTATCATGTTGACCCGTGAGGTCATATTAGTATAATGTTGACCCGTTTGGTCATATAAGTATCGTGTTGACCCGTGAGGTCATATTAGTATCGTGTTGACCCGTGTGGTCATATTAGTATCATGTTGACCCGTGTGGTCATATAAGTATCATGTTGACCCATGAGGTCATATTAGTATCATGTTGACCCGTGAGGTCATATTCAGTATCATGTTGACCCGTTGGGTTATATTAAGTATCATGTTGACCTCTTTGGTCATATAAAGTGTAAAGTTGACCCGTTGGATCATATTAAGTATCATGTTGACCTCTTTGGTCATATAAAGTGTCAAGTTGACCCGTTGGGTCATATTAAGTATCATGTTGACATGTTTAGTCATATTAAGTATCAAGTTGACCCGTTAGTCATATTAAGCATTAATTTGGCCCGTTTAGTCATATTAATTGTCAAGTTGACCCGTTGGGTCATATTGAGTATCATGTTGACCTCTTTGGTCATATTAAGTATTATGTTGACATGTTTGGTCATATTAAGTATCAAGTTGACCCGTTGGTCATATTAAGCATCAAGTTGACCTGTTTGGTCATATTAAGCATCAAGCTGACCCAAGTTGACCTGTTTGGTCGTATTAAGCATCAAGTTGACCGGTTTGGTCATATTAATTATCATGTTGACCTGTTTGGACATATTTAGTATTAAGTAGACCCGATTGGTCTTACTCAGTAGTATGTTGTGGCCCAACCTCAGTATTATTTATAGCAAAAACTTAGCTATATGTCATAGCGGTCACAGTATTTTGTTTATAGTAGTTCAACTTTATATTATAGTTCAGCTATAGTATCAAGTTATAGCTCATCCTTGGTTTATGTTATAGCACAAATTTAGTAATTAATTCAATTTTAGTATCATGTCATGGTTTAACCTTGTAACCATATTATTGCTCAGTTTCTATATTTAGCTTAGTCTCAGTTTCAGCCCAACTTAGTATCATGTTATAGTCAAGCATAAGTATTTAGCTTAACCCTAAATTATATATGAATGTTATATGTGTTGAGTAATGTGTGCAAAATGCTTTATGCACTTCTGGCATGCGATGCGTTTATATATATGCATGTAAAATTCTATTAGGTATATGCTTATGCAGGTTTTAAGGCGCGCCAAGTGCTTTATGCACTTAATTAGTCAGAATAGTACTTAATGCATTTAGTACTATCAATATGTAGTCAGTTATGTGATCACACATGTGTTCCAGACAAAGTTGGAACTTAGACCTCCTTAGTGGAGAATCGAGCCTTAGAATAGTGAATGTTCCAAAATTGGAACTCAGACATCCTATATGGATGATTAACATGCTTATATTGCTCGTCAGTTATGTATTCAGCCAATATAGTACTATAAGTACTCAGTTAGTATGTGCTTATGCACACAACCAGTATAGTACTATAAGTAATCAGTTAGTATGTGCTTATGCACTTAGTCAACTTATGCACTCAGACAGTATGTGCTTTACGCACTCACTATGTGCTTATGTACTCAGTCAGTTATGCACTAAGTATGTGCTTATTTATGCAGTCAATTATGCACTAAGTATACTTATGTACTCGGTCAGTAACATGGTGTATCATGTATTTAATCAGTCAATGTCATGCTTATGGAGTTAGTTAACATTATGATTCATGTAGTCAGAATAGTACTATATATACTTATTCAACATCATGCTTATGTTCAGTTTATGATTTAATACAGTTCCGTTATCTCACTAAGTCTTATAGACTTACCGTTCTCAGTTTAAAAAACCAGTGGTCAAGTTTTGGTTTTAAGTTTTAACGAAAACCGAAATTCATATACGGTTATAATTTTATGTGAAAACTATACCAAAAATAACGCATCGTCCCATGATGATATAAGTTACAATTTAAATACTTGTAAAAGAATATAAGTCTTGTAATGGATAATATATCAAATTTTGAAACATAAGTCACATGTGTTAACTAAGTGTGAGTTGTTATAAGATTGTATGATGTGTATTTTATCACATATTACTTGACACACCCGTAAAATGAATTGAAAGGTGCATATCTTTAACATAGAATGATGGTATACTCGTTCCGTCTTAAACAACTAAGCTTTTTGTTAGTAGACAATTCAATTGCATGACATTGAACATCCACTTTATCATTATTGCATATCGTTCCAACTCGAGCGTTTGTAGGTAACGAGCATACCACATCACCATCTTTATTCTGCGTTGAACCATGCTTGAAATCTTTTTCAACTTCACCAGCCTTCACTACTAGAAATCATGCCAGTACCAACGGCCAATATTCGTTGGTAAACACCCAAATCTGGTTGGTAAAAGGTGTTGCCAACGACTTTACCAACGAACCAAGGTTGTGGGAAAAAGGCTTGTCGCTAAGTTAAAAATACCAACCACATTCTTCGATCGTTGATAAATTACCAACGAATATTTATGTTGTTGCTAAATTTCACAAACATGCCAAAGTCGTTGGTAAACATAAAATACCAACAAACTTTTGTCAGTTGGTAACATTCAACATTGCATCAACAAGAGTTGTTGGTAATTTCTCAAAATTACCAGTGACACTAGATTGCTTTCGACTTGTTGCTAAAATGGATTTTTCCAACAATATAAATCGTTGCTAAGCTAATATCGGCCGATCATTTATGGTGCACGCCACAACTAGTAAATGTAAACAACCCCACAATTAACACAAGTTCTACGTCAATTGCACAAAGTACTAATACAAATCCATACATAGTTGGCTAGTCCATGTTCTTTTCAAGATAACCCATTACAGGTAGCTACAATTAGGAATTAACAAAAGATTACAAAATAAGCTACCATAATGTTTAATAATGAATACCAAAAATGGGTTAAATGGATGACTTAGAGAATTACTCGTTAGATGCCAAGTTAACTTCTTGCATGTTCAATGTCTTCAAGATCTGCCCAACGCTAGCTTTAAGACTAGCATTTTCCTTCTTCAATTCAGCGATTCCAGATTCTCTAGCTTTAAGACTAGCATTTTCCCTCTTCAATTCAGCGATTTCAAATTCGCTGTTGCTTTTCATTATTGGATGAAGTAGATGCATGAAAAGTAGATTGCTTGGTGGAAGATGGTTTTACCCGCTTTTGTATGTTTTCAGGTTCTTCAGTAAGCCCAAATCCATAAACAGTTTTTTGTGGATCACCAATGATTTACCCAAGCCCTGGGCATCGAATGGAAGAGGAGCAGAAGTGGTGGATTAGCATCACCGCAATCCCTTCATCACTTATCTCAACTTGGATGTATTATTTTCTTTGACTATGTCATGATACTTAGAATGAACGTTTTTTGACCTTGCATCACACCATTCACCTTTACCTTTCTTTAGTTTATGTACCCTTTCAAAAAGCTGAAGTTCTGTTGGGTCTATCCTTGTTTCATCCCTCTACAAAAAGTCAAAAGCAACAATTAGTGTCAATGTACATAACCATAGATAAATAGAAGGCTTCATTCATATAGTCAAAAAAATAAATCTAATGGCATATGCTATTGATGTTATGTCCAACAGATTGTGGTACAAACTAGGGGTGTTATCAGGTCGGGTTAAAAGGTTATCGGGTTAATCGTTTCGAGTTGAGCCATGTTTGAATTTTTAAAAGTGACCCGTAACCCGACCCTATTTTCAACTCCTACTTTGCAAAATGGACTGCAGTAACAAATATATTGTATATTGAACTAGCAGCAACAATAGGTAGCACATACCCACCCCATCCACCATTAAAAAAATGCATGTACATACCATATTCTTACGATGTATCCCAAAGTTGGGAGAACCTCCAGTGTGTCTTACATAAAAGCTTGTACCATCTTCAACCCCGGGCACCTTCTTCCTATTTTCAGCTCCTACTTTTGAACGTTTCTGCCATTCTGGTTTCATCCAAGACTTGAGAATATCCTCCCAATGTTCTTGGTCAATATTATCAGGACAATACTCTGTCCAATCAGATGGGATCACACTGCCCGACTCTTTCTTACATTTGGCCCTAATAGTGTTCCAAGTACCTGAACAAAGTCGTTGTGCCCTCTTCGTCCAAACATGCTTGGCCCATTTTGGATCTACTGGTTCGTCATACATATATCGATTCGACAGTTAAAATGAAACATTTTTACTATACATACAAATTTAGTGATTAAAGATATTTAACAATAGTAAGTCTAAATAAATGTGATAACCTAAAAGCATTTGTATAAGTGTTCGACTAAAGTTTTATCAAGTTTGTGCCACTCGGTTTCTTTCCCATAAAAGTTTCCCTTGAAATCTTTAGAAATCATTCTCGGCACCTCTGGTTCCAAGTAGCTACACAAAATACAGTACATACGATAACTATTTACATGCGTCTCCAACTGAAAATAACAATTACATATATGATACTTACTTAAGACCATAAATGTGTATCACTTTCTGTTTAGACGCAACTGTTGGGATGTCTTTGTTCAGGTATGCTCCCCTAGGTCCTCTTATTTGTTGAGGTGAGTCTTGGTCTATAAAAAAAACAAATATATTTGCAGCTAATTTAAGATAAAGCTACTAAAAATAATAGTTTTTTTAAAAGTATCAAACTTGTACTTGTGTTAGCAGTATGGGTAGAACTTTCTCCAACTTCAAGTACTGTTGCTGATTCATGTGGTGTTCGGGATACAAGTTGAGGTGTTGATCCTGATGGGAGAGGGCATTGAGGTTGTAACAATATTGTGGGTGGTGATGATGGCGTTGGTGGAGTACGTGTTTGCAGTGAACGACTCTTTACCCCACGAGAACTCTTACCTCTGGTTGCTCTGAATGTACCTCCTCCAGCCATCTATTATGAAATAAAACATTAGATAAACATTAGTTACATAGGTCAGAGACATAATAAGTAACATATACTTCATAACATCTAAGATAATCAAACATACATAAGATAAACTACCAATTAGGGGTTAAATTTACTTAGGGCCAAGGTTACATTTACATTACTCATTATCGCTACTTGACGAACAATAACCATCATCTTCATCAACATCTTTGTCATCATCTTCATCCATGAATTCTTCCTCATCATCAAGATCCAACTCACTATTTGATGGATTAATGATGTGTGTCGGAATATCTTCATGTTCCACCTCTTCAGCTTCGGTTGAGGGTAAAGTTATAACATCATCCAAATCAACATCTACCCCTACTACAGTTGGTGACTGCATTTCATCTTCTTGGTAAAACCCTTCTTCTGTTGGGATAAATTCATCTTCTTCCACAATGTTAGACATAGTGTTGTAGGAGCTCCTTGCTGTGGTCTTACATATTGCTAACCAATCGCTTCGACTTCTCTTTCTTGAAGGATAAGTAATGTAATATACTTGTTGAGCTTGTTCCGCCAACACAAATGGATCGTTGCCACCGAGTTTTGACTTTGAATGAACATCTACTAGGCCATGTTTACCATCCACCATGACACCTTTTTCATTATCGTACCAATGGCATAGAAACAAAGTAACCATATTGTTTCCAACATAATGCAATTGTACAACATTGAGTAGAATTCCAAAATAGTCTTTCTCAAATTCGTTGTAAGAACTCCCTTTAATACACACACTGTTCATTGTAGTCTTGTTTTGACAACGATCATTTGTGTGAAACTTGTATCCATTCACAAAACAACTATTGCAGAACGTTGCGTATCTGTTAGGGCCACTACAAAGGTCGCGAATCTTTATATCAATTTCCATGTCTTGAGAAACCTATCAAATATTCTTTGTTAATATAAGGATTCACTCACTATATGGTTGTAATACAAACCTATCAAATACTCACTCTTTGTTTAACCCATTTGGAAAATTGCAAGTCACGTAACTGATCAAGTTCTCCATCTCCAATATTTGGATTATTGTCGATCATCAACTTATCAAATTCTCTGCATCATAAATTATATGATTTTTTTATTATTAAATACGCATTTGCATAACGTATGTAAACAATGGTTGGATACATACTCTAAAAATGGGATAATCTCTGAACAATTCAGAAGAACGTATCTTTCTGCAGCTTTGAAATCATCTTCATTTAGTAACATTTCTCTTGACATTCCAAAAGGTAGACAAGGATAACGAAAGACATGAAGTTTCGTGTTGTCACCCACATAACCCCCATCATCATTCCGTTGAACACGATTTAACTTTGTTTGAACATCAGGTTCAAAGTAAAGTGAGCAAAAGTTTAATGTTTCTTGAATGAGGTATGCCTCACATATTGAACCTTCAACGCGTGCTCTATTGCGAACCTTTTTCTTTAGGTTCATCATACACCTGAGGGAAAAATGTGACGACTATAAGTATACTTAAAAGGACATCATATAGATCAGATTTGTTTGGTTTTTAAATACCTCTCAAATGGATACATCCAACGATATTGCACCGATCCGCCCACTCTAGCTTCATATGCCATATGAATAGGCAAATGTTCCATTGAATCAAAAAAACTTGGTGGAAATATCTTTTCTAGTTTACAAAGAGTTTCCACTATGTTTTTCTCCAATGTTTCAATGTGCAAGTGGTAAATAACGCAACACCTTGTAAGGTACTCCGTTGCGCTTTTCTTCACCTCGTTTCCGTTCTTTATAGCGAGCATGACTACAAACTACACACTTAGTCTTATATTTATGCTCTTTCCAATATAGCATGCAATCATTAGGACATGTCTGAATCTTTTCATACTTGAGTATTAACTTTTTCACCATTTTCTTTGACTGATAGAAGTCATCAGGTAATAGCGCATCTTCTGGCAGCATGGACTTCACTAATGAAATGATTCGATTATAACAACTTTCGCTCATGTTGAAGTCCGACTTGCAACTCATTAGTTGAGACACTACTGATAACCTAGTATGGGTTTTACAACCATCCCATAATGGCTCGTCAGCAGTGTGTAACAACTTAAAGAACGCTGTTGCTTCAGGATTTGGTTCTTCTTTTGTGAAGTCCCTCATTAACTCAGGACCAGCCGCATCAATCACCATGTCTCTGTAACGATGCTTAGTCGCCCCTTGCACGTCATCATTTGTAACGTGATCTTGATGAGCCTTTGGAGTCGATACTTCACCATGTACAAACCATGTAGAATAAAAGTCTTGGAAACCCCACTTGTACATATGTAGTGTTATATCGTCCTTTTTACGCTTTTTTAATAGTTTGCACTTGAAGCAAGGACACTTTATCGCCTCACGACCTATAGCTCGTGGTTGGTTAAATGCAAAATCCAAAAACTCCTTAACCCCATCTTTGAATTCTTGATTAATCGAACCATCATGAGGGTCGACACGACATTTCATCCAACTCCGATCAACCGACATGATGTTTTTTATGCTTTCTAGTTACCCGCGACCTGAACAAAGTGCAACTTTATAAATAACATAACTACTCTATATCATATAACTATATAAACATGTCACCACATAATCAAATGAACAAAAAAAATTAAGCTTGTAAATAAGAGACCAACTAACAAATTGTAAACATGTCACCACTTTTGAATGCACAATTAAAAAAAATTGAGTTGCATTTAGCCAAAATTGGGTCTCTCGAACATATTTAGGATAATGTATAGGCAAATTGACATTTATCTAGAATAAAGTATACTAGCCAAAATTCTAAACTAATGTAACACAAATTGACAACAACCATAAAGTACCACATATAAAAGATTTAATAAAGAAATCAAATAAAAGAACATAAGTGACTGATTAAAAGTTCAAGAAATTATAAAGAACCAAACCAACCTCCTTTTGATGACAATAATTCGAATTGGTCTCTTGGTGCCGTGAATTGGGTTTGAGATGCAAAGTTTTGGGAAAGTTAGGTGGGAGGGTTGCACAAAGAGAAAGAATGAAATGTTAGAAAGTTTTAGGTCAAAGGGTATTTGGGGGGAATTATTTTTGGTATGGAGGGACTTTTGATTTTGGGAATACATTTTAATTTTGGTTTGAATCAATTAAAAAATTACAATTTTACTTTTGAGAATAAATTTTAATTTGTCACGATGTTATACTTACACTACTTTTCTCATTTTACCAACCAATTATTGTGAACAAGTACTTGGTAAAGTTAGCGGGAAATTTCCCTCCAAATAAAAACTATGTTCCAATGGATTTACCAACAATTACGTCGTTGGTAAAGTATAAATTATGCATTTCTTATCTTTGTTGGTAAAGTCGTTGGTAAAGTAGTAATTTACCAACGAATCTATGATTGTTGGTGAAATTCCGTTGGTGCTGGCATGATTTCTAATAGTGTTTCACGTTCAAGTTATGTACCTCAATCTTAGGCTTCTCATCATCATTTTAATTTCTCATCTGTATTTGATATGACCTCTCCTAACATTGTGTTTTCCTATTTTTATTTTTCCTGATTCTAAAAACTGTAGTAGCTGAATAAATACGACGTCGTTTTTTTCATCTTTAAACCATATTATAATACACCTTGTGTATTTTTAAGGATTAATTTTTGTTAATGTTATTATGGGAAATGTAAGAGCCGTCTTGTCATATGAGGGGTGACCGGGGTGGGGGAGGGACTACGTTCTCTTGAAACGTTCATAATCGCTTCGCATAATATCGCAGTTTAAAAACCGTTGGGAGTTAAAGGGACCCCGTTTGGAATTCGCGTGACCCTCACTTCGCAAACTGAATGCAATATCTGCACCATCATTTCGTTTGAAATCCGGTATGCAGGAAAACGAACGAGACATGTGTCGTCATGATCAGAATGAGACCTTTGTGAAGATGATACAATTTCCAGCAATAATGGAGGATTGTGCGAGGAGATATGGACGATAATGTGAAGTTAAGGGTAGATTAGGCTATTAAATTAATTGGTAAACATGTGAGAAATAAGTGTGCAACTAATGTGTGTTAGTTATAACTATATGCCACTAAACTAAATCAAATAAATGGTATTTTGAATCACATAATGAAAATTTCCTTATAATAATTTACTTATAGGGTACCTGGGTGTTGTGTTGGCGTATCATGTGATTAAAATTCAATCACCAACAAAATAACAATAACTAGCTGATTAACCTGAGAAAAACAAGAAGAAAATAATCCTGGTCCGCCCAAGTTAACCAGTTTTTATGGGTTTTGACGGTCCTTTCAGGTTCGTTTTCATACGGCTTTTATTGGATAGCCAAATCTGTATTGACTCCCGTTCACGGTTAAACCGGTTGAACTCGTTGGTCCGGTCCGGTTTTAAAAACATATGTATCATCAACTTGTTTGCATATAAGTTATACGAAGCTTTGCGTGTTTTACTAGTTTGTATAATATGTATAATAACATGTATATTTTTTATTTTAGGGGTGTTTTAAAAATAACATTTATTAAAAGATTTGAAAAGTCCAAGATAGGTAGTTATGCGTATAGACCTTTTTTTTCTTACATTAAATTACATTGTATTTTTTAATTAATTATTTTTAAAACATGTCTACAAAAATTGTTAGAAAATAGAAGACCAAACACTTAGTACTGTCAGGTGTAAGTTAGTACTGCCAGTTCCAATACTAACAACTTAGTACTGCTAGTTATAGCAGTTAGTAATGCTAGTTCTGTTAGTACTTCTATTAGTTTTGGAAAGACGTGTGAAGGTTGTAACATAATATATTCTATGTAATTATAAGATATACTTAGTTAATGAATAGTTATTTTGTAAAGGACTCTTTAGACTATAAAAGAAGATCCTAGGTTATACTTAGAGATATCTCATTTTGTGTAAAGCTTCAAGGTTGTATACCTCGATACTAGCTAGAGTATCCGTATTATTAATCCATAATATTAAAGTGTTTTGGTTATTACATTGTCCATTGCATTATTATTGTTTCATCGGTCATTCTTCTAAGTGTTATCAAGTAGTTTCCGTATACTTGTTAGCATCAAGCTTTGTTTCAATCATAGTTGTTTTGGAATCATCCAAAGCAACAAACTCATACAAGTTAAGTAGATCCGAGGTTTGGGACTCACAAGTGGTACCAGAGCTTGTGTATCTGAAACTATGAATTAGAAGAAGTTTGTTCCAACAAAGAGGCAATGGAATTCGAAAACAACAGTCTCATGCTACTGCAAAGTTGCCCAAGTTGAAGCAGGGCGAATATGAGATGTGGAGGATCAAGATTGAGCAGTGCTTCCTGATGCTGGACTACAATCTCTGGGAGATCATTAAATCTGCAAAGAGCAGGAGCTATGGGTTAAGATGGAGAGATTATTTGATCCTGATCCATTTGACAATCTTTGGAAGTTCCAAGCTCATGACAGAGCTACCACATGGAAATTATATGACTCATCTGGTATTCATCATGTATCCACAACCAATGGTGTAGATGTGTTCATGCTGGTAGAGAAAGAGTACCCACTCAGAGCTGGGATATTGGTAGTCATGTTAGCTGCTAAGCTTATTATTGATGAAGACTCTGAGATGGCAAAAGAGTTGGTAAGGAAAACCATGGATCAGTATGATAAGGCCATAAGGACTGCAAGAGGAAACTAGTGTTTGAAAGAATCCTCAGAAGCTTAACTAAAAAACTTGTCATTTAAAGATCAATAACAAGTTTAGGGGAGGATTGTTGATAAATAGAAGACCACACTTAGTAATCGCCAGTGTAAGTTACCTTGCGGCCCAAGACTAACAACTTAGTATTGCTAGTTCATGTTAGTACTGCTATTAGTTTTGGAAAGACGTGTGAAGGTTGTAATAGAATATATTCTATGTAATTAGAAGATATACGTAGTCAATGAATAATTATCTTGTAAAGGACTCCTTAGACTATAAAAGGAGATCCTAACTTATACTTAGAGATATCTCATTATGAGTAAAGCTTCAAGGTTATATACCCCGATACTAGCTAGAGTATCCGTATTATTAATCAATAATTTTGAAGCGTTTTAGTTATTACATTGTCCATTGCATTATACTGTTTCATTGGTCATTCTTATAAGTGTTATCAAGTAGTTTCTGCATACTTGTTAGCATCAAGCTTTGTTTCAATCATAGTTGTTTTGGAATCACCCAAAGCAACACACTCATACAAGCTAAGTAGATCCGAGGTTTGTGACTCACAAAAAGTGCTTTAAAATATTGTAAATAATATTATTATAGTTATACTTATTAAAATTGGCATTTATTTATGACTAGTATGTTGCAAACTATTAATTTGGTAGCAAAATCGACACAATTCCATAATAAGTAAGTATGTTGACTTAGTATTTGAAGACTTTCATTTCGGGAAGGTCAAAATACTTGATAACGTAATAGAGATATGCTCACATTTATAAAGATGGGTTATTTTGCAAACTCTTATTTTGATAGAAACCGAAGGACAAATTTAGACCATCCATTTTGTTAATACAAATAAGCCATAAAAACGTTTATTTATATTTTACGATCTTCTAATGTTTTGTCGATAACAAACGTAAAATTATTTTAACGAAACAAATAAAATACGTAAAAGGTTTGAGCAAATAGTTTACTAACACACTTTTACTAAGCATATTAAAACTATATCAAAACATGTTTAGTAAATAAGTTATATAAAACCAAAGACATTTTTATACGGACACTAACAAGTAATATTGTTTACATCTTATAGAAATGCATATGTATAACAACTAGTGTTTACATAATATAGAAATGTATATATACTTTGTATATATTGTAATGGGTAAAGTAATGGGTAAAAACCAAAGTCCATGACCCATGACCTATAACCCATGATCCATTGACTAGGTACAATGAATGTTGTTGGGTAAAAATCAAAGTCCATAACCCATACCCATGGAGCATGATCCATAACCCATGACCCATTGCATGACATCATGCATGAAGTCATGTTGGGTATTATCCATGATCCATGATCCAAAGTTCATGACCCATGACCCAAGATCCATAACCCAATGAATAGGTACATTGCATCTTGTTGGGTATCCATAATCCATTACCAATAACCCATGGTTCATAACCCATAACCCGGTTTGCAACCAGAAATCCGAACTAAAATGACCTAGTAGCCAGATCCCTGGTTTTGCACTAGCCGGATCCCTCTGGGGAGGGATCTGTGGGAACCGTGGGACAGTAGACAAGTTTTGTCTATAAATAGTGAGACATTTCTCTCATGCTCACCACCACTTCACATATACTTTCTCCTAGTATTCTAACATCTCTAACCTCTGATCCAAAGGATCATTCTATGTAGTTTTATGTTTGTGTGATTCTCTAGGTTCATCTTAAAGGCGAGATCACCACCTCTTGAAGACGTGCGAGCTCAAGTCATGAGTTGCTAAGTTTCGTCATCATAAAGACCACTGAAGTGTATCTTGTTGATAGTTCTTTTCTCCCTCCATAGAAGTGTTGTGTTGAAGGCATTAGTGAAAGGTGCCGAAGGGTCGTGTTGAAGGCATTAGTGAAAAGGTGCCAAAGGTGTACATCCGATAATGTGCATCGATGTACAAGTTAGATAGGTTGGGTTAAACGATGTTGGTATCCTCCTAGTGTTGTAACAAGGAGTGTGTCTCCTTTGGGGTAGTTGTGTTGTGGTGTAGTGTTGGGTAGTTGTTCCTCCTTTGTAGCGGAACTCGGTATCTAGCCTTGTACCGCATAAAGTGTAGGCGACGTTGTAATAGGTTTGGTTCTACCTCGAGCAAAAACTCAATGTCTATCCTTATACCGGATAAAGAGTAGGCGACGTTGTGAAGTCTTCTCCGCCACATTAAGGAGCTTGTGTTGTGTAGTGCTTATGAACTCTCAAATGGGGTACTCGGGGAGTAGAGTAGGGCAAGGAAGGTGTCCTTGTAGCCGAACCACTATAAATACTCGTGTTGTGGTTTTGTGTTCCTTTACTTTTTATTCTTGCATTACTTACTTATATGATTATCTATCAATATCCAACACACACATCAAATAGATTGACATAAGTCGATCTAAATAGTTTAAAACGGAGTTTTAATCGGTAAAACGATTCAACCCCCTTCTAGTTTTCCACAATTGGCATCAGAGCTTCGTTACCAAGTCTCTTAAATTATATTGTACTTTAGAAACTTGATACGATCCATGTATGTTTTAAAACTACAAAGAAGGAAATTTTCTAAAAACAAAAACTGTGTTTTAAGAATAATTTTTTGTTGGATATTAATTAGATAATAGTATTAATCATTTTGGTGTCTTATATGTCACATTGTCTTACAAAATGTACTAACTTTTCTTGTCATTTTGTTTAGCTAATCCGATAAAAGGCAAACCATCAAGATTATTTGGAAATAGGATAACTTTCCTCAAAAAGTTGTTGAAACTTATTACCAAGTAGATCTTGAAGAAACCAGAGTTGTCCATTGATATAACTCGTCAAATAGGGACACTCAAGTTACAATAGAGATATTAATTTCATAAAGATTTATCTCTAAATAATGTTAGTAAATCATGTGTATGCTTGCATGTCACTAAATGGTAAATTATGTGTTTATATGTTTTTTATCCAAACATATTTATATGATATACGTGGCTTCATTAGAAAAACTTTGTGCTTACGTGTTATCATCCATCTAAAACTAGTGTATCAATATGTGTTTTCTAAACCAAATTTCTAAAAACCAAAGCTTTCTAAATACAAATAAAACAAAAAACAAATGTCAAAAATTCCTCCTTCCCCATAAAACATCTCCGATCGTCTACTCTCACCAACAAACCCCATTTTTCAAATCTTCCACTTTAAAAAAAAAACCCCTCACATTCAAACGTTTATCTTCTTCATCATCTCAGTTTGAGAAATCAAAACCAAGAAAATATCTCCATCGTCATGGTTTACATCGCCCTCGTGATCATCATCATCTCGCTCATTGCCCTCGTATATCCCATGATCAAATTCTCTTATGGAGACATGTACTTTGTCTTATTGAGCTACATTTGTGTCATCTATCCCATCATTTGTATTGCTTTAAGCATTGAAATAAAATATAATTAATATCGTAGTTTCTCTAATCTATTTCTCGTATAATTTGTTTATTTTATGTTTATTTCTCGCAAGTTTCAAAAACATGTTTTTGAAACTATTAATGCATGTTTAAGAATTAACATTGGCTAAAACACATTCCACTCTATAAACTATGAGTTGCAAAAATTGATTCTATGTCAAAACCAATTTCTGTCAAAACTGCAGATCCCCGGATCCTTGAGTTTTAACTAGACGAATCCCTTTTAAAAGAGAACTGGCAGGACCGTGGAACTAATGGCAGACACTCATGCAACATAAAAACCATTTCATAAAAACTTACCACAAAAGGAAAAACCTCACTAAAATGTTAAAAGAGTAAGCTAAAATGTCATTGTTAATAAAAATAGAATAGATAATAAAAACATTAGGAGATCCTATCATTTTAGTATAACTCAAAAGTATGATTAAAAGTACTTAGAAGTATCACCGACCAAAAACGTTCTCACTCTTAAAAATTTACTATGTACTAACATAATCATGTAAAATATTCATTCCATGTCTGTAGGTTTCATCATGTCTTATGAGTATGACTTCGATCATCAACTTACTTATATGTACATTCCAAATATATCTCTTGAGCCTAACACACCGGGCAATCATGTTTGTGGGTTCAACAATCTCGAAACTTGTTACTTTCATGAAGGACGTGTTGTTGACTCAGCTCTAATCTTCCAAGAAGGTATAAATGTTGTTCCCCGTTCACTATTGTTTAAAACAGTTTAAGTATATAAAATAAGTTAATAGTGAACTATGACTGAAATTAACATAAGTAAAACACACAAACTAACTTTCAACATCATATTCTTATTAGAAATAAATCAACAAAGAATACGTTACCCAAGTACTTATGAATAGTACTTGGGATTGAAATGACAAAGTTTGGTGACTCTCTCTAAGCTCAGCTAAGTCGAGCACAACTCTAGAGTTCACTAAGCTATCTCGGGAACTAAGTTGTATTTGGAGGAGTGAAAAGATGGCTGCATGTATGTGTGTTTTACAATTCACAAGCTTAATCTTTTCACTCCATCTCTTATGCTATTTATACATGTATGATATTTGACTCTTTACTAAGTGACAACCGACATCATCTGAAGACAAAATCTCGATGTATTTTGTCTCATTATAAAAACTATTCTAGGTAAGAGACAAGACTACTTTCCTAAGTTTAGTGATGACACCGAGCCCGATCTTTTGCCATTCAGGGAAAGTTGAATTAAGTTGATAAGGACCTCGTCTTATCGATTCAAACTTATCCCGCCTTGTCCCGCTCTTTCTTGATCCTTACATCCTTGATCTTCTACTTGGTTTGTCTTGATGTAAGAGTTGGAGAGAGTCTTAGGATTCGAGTGAGTTATTGTCATCACCTTTGAATCCATCATCTTCTTCTTGACTCCGTCTTCACCCTTTAAGTTCCGCCTTCGGGTGGAGAGACTTCTTCTTCGCCTCGCATCGAGTATCCACGAAGATGACTCATCGAGAGACTATGCACTCAGTGACCTGTTAGTGTTTAACGAACTAAACACTTGGGATATTTTCTATTCAAATCCTAGATTAAGGGGTTTGGGTATTTACTGAACCCAACAGTCTTCCCCTATTTGGATATACAAATAGCCTAAGTGTTTGATCAGTGTAAGTGAGCAAATGGCTTCTTCTTATACTGAATGTACTAATGAATACAATAAGGAACACTGAGTAAATTAACAAAACATACATCTTTTATTGATTAGATTACATAGTTCCTATCACTAGTACAAAAGATAAAACAAAATGATGTCAGTCCAGATGGATTCCCAATGCTTCAAGCTTGACTTTCTTATTGATAAGTGTTTCCCTGTCAGGATGGTCTCTTATTTTGGCATTCGGTCTTGTGAACACGTTGTTTGCTAGGGTTTGTATCGAGAGGCCACGGTATGTAGCTCAAGATTGCGGCTACACGGCTGATCAATATCACTCCATATTTGAAATCTTTGGGTTTCCATAGACATCAATGTGGAATAGCCGTCTTCGGGCTTCTCAATCACTAGACAGTTCACAAACTTAACACCTTCGGTAGTTCCTGTTGCATTCGAGACCATGCACTTTATCTCAGCCGAACTCAACCCTCTTTCTTTTGCGGTGGATAATTGTGGTTGAGATCCTTGAGGTGTCTTGTTAAAGCGGTGAATTCCTAGTTGAGTGGTGCATCCTCGACCTTTCATATCTTTTCTTCGAGCATCTTCATCGACTCCTTAACCACCTTGTTTCGCTTCTTTTCAATTATTTGGTGAGTTCATCGAGTTCACCGATCCCAAAGTCGGTGAATTTTGGGATCATGAACCTCGAAGTGTCTTTTATCATCCCCACAGAGACGCTCATAGCGATGGTTTAGACACAGGAATGATTTTGACATCGATGATCTTCTCAGCCTTACGCTTGTCATTGACCGATTGTAGTCGTCAATCCTTACTTTCCGATGGCGCAGATCTTTTGTTCTTTTCTTCTAACTGCTTTTTCATTTTCGCCATCTTAGCCGCTCGAGCATCCTTAAACTTTTGTCTGCCTCGACCTTTGAAGCTTCTTTGGATCAATTCCCACATTCTCGCTTCTTCGACAATCACTTTAACCAAGGCTTCCTTACTCTTCTTATCTTTCTCGGCTTGTTTCAATCTCTTTTCTTCTTTAGCGAGGTATTTACTTAGCTTTTGAGGTGAGAAGGTATTGGTGTCACCGATTTTGTAGGAATCTTCTCGTGCTCGAGAATTGTCATTTGCCTTTTCCTTTGTCCCGGCACGAGGAAGATGATGCAACCGAGGCGATGTTGTTGTTGTTATTGGTGTAATCACTGTTAGTGTTGTTGTTCTTGATGTTGGTGGTGGGATTGATGAGATGGGTGTTCTTGAGACTAGTGCAAATGATGATGTTGGAGCCGCAGACATCGATGATGTTGGCTCCCCTCGTGTGAAGAGGAGTTTCTTCAAGAAGATTCTCCCCTCAACTGCTGTCGTAGCGTCGGTGAGGGCAAGAGTTGGTGTTGGTCTTTGAGGGGAAGGCTGCTTGACCCTTGAAGGCCCGATAAATTTCATTGATCCATGCCTTCATATCGAAGTATCTGTTTACATGCCGGTGACCTTTGCTTCCAAATTAGCTGCGATAAGTCAAAGCGATCATCCGAGGCCCAAGATTCCGAGCCATAGAAGATGAGGCCTGAGCCAAAGTAGCTACCGAGTATTCAAAGAGCCCATTGAGGTCTCAAGAGACCGGATCGAGGATTAGAGATCACGGACATTTGCAGATTGGAGCATATCTATCGATTCGGTGAGTCGAGATGAATTTTTCACATACACCTCGGTGGCCTCCGGTTTTGGCATTGAGCACTGGGTCTTCTTTGACAAAGATCCCCGATTTCATCAATGGTCATCCCACAAGTTTGAAGATGCTTTAGAAACTTAACGTGTTTTCATCCAACCTTAGAAGGTGTTGGTACATAAGATCTCGTGCTCATGAACATTTTCATTGAAGGTGAGCACATCGGATTGAAGGTCGGCATAAGCGGCGGCTTGAGATGTTGATCCCATAATTTATCAAGAACCCCATAATACATCTTCCTTGAGGCTCTAGTGATCCACTTAACCATTGTGTCTTTCGGTGAGTGGAAGAATATTATCAAACGGTTAAATTCACCGAGTTAGATGAGGAGGTGAGTCATTGTCTTGGTGAAAGGGTGACTCAAGATGCTCTGTGGATCGGTGAGGTTCTTGTTCGATTGAACCTCAAGATCCACGCCTTCCTCGCCGATAAAATAACTTCATCACTTTCAAGCAGTTCATCATCGAACGTAGTAACTCGGCAACCTCAAGCAACGATTAATAAGGGGTGGTGATGGGTTCCATATCGGCGGGTGGTATTGATCCTCCGAGTCTTTGTCCCCGTGGACCCCTCGACACCGGTGGGAGTTTTCTAGTGCCTTCTGGAGTCGATTGGTTTTGGGTTCCGTATCGGCGGGTTGTTTCTTTCCTCCGAGTCTTTGTCCCTAGTGACCCACGAGACCTTGGTGGGTGTTTTCTAATGCCTTTGGCGGAGTCGATGATAGTTGTATCCCATCATCGGGTTGTATTATTCCTCCGAGTCTTTGGGATCGATCAACGTGCCCTCGAACAAAGGCTTGGATTTGCTAATGTCATCACTGGGCGTTGTGGAAGGCGCCCCCTACCAGCGGGTTGTATGTTTCCTCTCGGATCTTGGGAGTAGTGGTTGTGACCAAGAGGCACCGATCGTGATGTATCGGTGTCCTTCGTTGTCACGGGGTGGATGTTGCCGGTCATCGGTGGGCGCCTGCTTAGTCTCGGGCCTTTTGTGCCTTTTAGGTTTGTGTCCCTCAAGCCTCGTGGCCCTAGGACTTGGGTTTAGTCTTAGTCCCACCGAGACTTCCTCTTTCTCTTTTAGGAGCGGGGTTTGAGACATCGATTCTTTCCGTTGTTTACAAAGAACCATATGGGCCGTCAATTCAATAGGAGTGACAAGGGATGGGTCTTTTGAAAGTTTGATTGGTTAGGGATGCCCGGTAAAGCACACAATTTTTCTTCCCGAGGATAATTTGAACCCGAATACTTGCAAACGCAAGAGACAAACCTAGGATACGAAACGATTTCGTCCTAGTTTTGCTCAGTAGCTTGGTTCTGAGATCACCGTAAATGATCTCCCTATGTCGACAGTGACCCAATTTATCAAAAGATGCCATCATCAACTCGAATATAGTTAACTTGTTCGGTGGATGAGTGGTTCCCGCCGAGGACCCGAATCATAAAAGTGAATAGGATCCTCCAAGCCACGGAAATGAGCTTTTGGTGATCGGGTCTTGTCCAAAAAATTTGGATCTAAAATGATTTGTTTTAACCTATCCTTCATGTGGATGGTTCGGGATGGGCGACATAAACTCCTTTGTTATAATCCAACCCCTGTTGAAGTGCAAAACGTTTTGTAATCCAGGTGAATTGTTGTTTCCCATGAAGACCGAATCGATGAGATATTCCACGAGAGGTCCGAGGTTGTTCTCATCGATGGGGTGTCGGGTCAAAGGTCTTGGGTGTTGCCCAAAACTCCCCGAGGAGATTTTAGTAAACAATGGAGGACACCGAACAAAGGTCGTTTTCGGTGGGCAATTAAACAAAATTTCATAATGTCTTTGTAGGTGGGACAGTTTGGGGTATTCAAAGTTGCCTATGACATTATTAGTTTTAAATTCAACATTTGTAAGATCCCTACCCATCGAGAAGCAAACTGGAGAGATTGTGTTCTAGCCATTTCCATTAAAGATTTTAGGGTTTTGAAAACAATTTCTTTTGACTAGAACAATCAAGGTTTTAGATCTCTCAAGTTTTGTGATGAAAACTTTTGTAAATGTTTACAAGAAGGGTTTTCCAAAAGAGGTTTGAAGAGTTTTGAGAACACACAAATATTTACGGGTTTTAGAAATGATTTTGACAAAGTTTTGTTGCGAAAATAATTTGTGTATGTTTGTTTGTTTTGGAAGAGGTATTTATAGAGTGGTGAGAAGGGTGTTTTGTGCACAAATGGGAATATTAAGAGTCGGTTTTGAAAAACGTTTGAATTTCCATATTTAATGCTACCACCCATTACCCGCAAAGAAAATCCCGTTTTCAAGGGAACAATTGCAGTGCATAGTAAAAGTGCACTTTGCGAGATAAAATATCAATTTGATATTTTATGAGAGGAGGCATTAAATGCCAAGTGGGATGACAAGAAGACAAAAAGACATATATTCCTATATTAAATTAGCATAGTTACCAACCTAGGACATTTAAGTAAGCGATACTTGGATCATTTAGTTACTCATTCAATGCTCTTTGTCTAATGTCAGGACCCTGAATGAGTCCTACTCATTCAGTGAGAGATTTATTTTGGGTGATCGGGGAGGGTGAACCATTTCGAGAACTTCATCGAGATTGGTTTTCGATGCCCCGACTTTCAATGTCAAGTATTCCCAATTCAACTTTCGGTCTCACGAAGGTAGGTTCATCCAAGGGTTTGGTGAAGATATCGCCATTGATATTGTGAGGGATGAAATGAAGTTCTATGTCTCCTTTCATTATGTGATCCCCGATGAAGTGATATCGATATCAATGTGTTTGGTTCTTTGGTGAAGGACGGGGTTGTTGGAGATTGAATAACCGGTGTTATCACGGAAGATGGGCACCATTTTGTAATGGATGTCATAGTCATTGAGTTGACTTTTCATCCATAATACATTGGCACAACATCCATTGCAGCTACATATTCGACTTCACCGAGGACATAGCGACTTATTGTTGCTTTTAGCACTCCAACAAACCGTTTTCCTTCAAGAAATTGACAGACCACGAGGTACTTTTTTCGTCCATATTGCATCCAAAGATAATCGTAATCGAGTAACCCTTGAGATCAAACCCCGAGCATTTTGGATAATAGAGTCCAAGGTTTGGGGTTCCCTTGTACCGAGTATTCTTGTGGTCTGCAGTGAGATGAGATTCTTTAGGATTGACCGATATCTTGCTATTAGACAGATTGAGAATTGGATGTCGGTCTAGAAGTAGTTAGATACATCGGTGAGCCTACAATCCTCCGGAATGAGTTTGATTGATGATTTGCCGGTGAGATCGGGTCCAAGGTTGTTAGGTGGGACCATTGGAGTCTTCACTAAGGCACATCGTCGATATCTCATATTTATTCAAGAGATTTACGGTGTATTTCTCTTGACCGATGGATATTCCTTTATCGCTTTTCTCGATTTGTAGTCCAAGAAAGTATGTGAGTTCCCCATCATGCTCATTTCAAACTTCTTTGTCATCGGTTTTCAAACTGTTTGCAAAGTTGTAGTTTGTTGAGCCAAAGATGATGTCATCAACATACACTTGGACTAGTATCACATCTGTTGAGTTCTATAGACAAACAATTGTGTTGTCTATCTTTCCTCGACAAACTTTTTGTATCGGGAAGGCCGAGAGAGTTTCATACCATGCCTTGGGAGCTTGTTTAAGTCCATAAAGGGCTTTGTCAAGCTTGCGACATAGTCGAGCAATTCACTACTCTCAAAGCTTGGAGGTTCTTGAACATACACATCTTCCTTGAGATCACCATTTAAGAATGCACTTTTAACATCCATTTGGTAGACCACAAGTTCATGTATGTTGCATATGAAAGGAAGATCCGATGGCTTCCATTCTTGCAACAGCTCAAATGTCTCATCATAGTCAATGCCTTCTTGTTGATCAGTAACCTTTGGCTACAAGTCCGGCTTTGTTTTTAATGTGATGCTGTTTTCATCGTTTTGTTTCGAAAACCCACTTCATTCCTATGACTACTACATCCCGAGGACATTTGATCAAGGTCATGACCTTGTTTTTATCAAACTGCTGCGTTCTTCTTACATAGCCCGAACCCACTTGGGTGTTTTAGAGCCTCGATGATACTTTTGGGTTCTATATCCGATAGGTAATCGGCATATAGACATTCATTGGTGAAGCTATAGTTAAATTAGCGACCATGCTTCTAGTGAGCATGCCCTCGGTGGGTTCACCAATGATGTTTACAAGCTCAATGTCCCGAGATCTTGTCCACTTACTTTGTGGTCCAGGATCCGAGCTTGAAGATGTCACTGGGAGTTCGGATGTGAGTTCGGTGCAAGAGCCACATAATCATTTAGATCATCTCGTAGAGATGTCTTGTTCAGTTGAGGTTCATGAGTTCTGAGTTCGTTATCATTTGGATCGGTGTTTCCTATCCCAAATAGGATCGATCGATTATCAATGAACTCACCGATGGTTGGTTAGGGTAGGTTGTGAGGTAAGACATAATATGAGATGTCAACATCGACTTGATATGAGGAATTGATTTGATGTTGAACTCATCGGAGGATATCTTGATGAGTCATCAATTCCTATTTCCTCCACCGAGGTATTTGTGAACTCGATGCTTTCGTAACTTTCATCAAAAGTGACATGAAAGGTTTCTCAACTTGTTGTCTTCGGTGTTAAACACCTCAAGGCTTTGGAGATCGATGAGTAGCCTAAGAAATATCCATCATCGACTTTTGCATCAAATTTGCCTAGGTGATCCTTGTGGTTATGAATAAACACATGACATCCAAACACATGAAAGTAGGCGATGTCGTGAAGTCTACCTTTGAAAGTCTCATAAGGGGTTTTATTATGTCTTTGACAATGATTGACCTGTTTGAGTGTAATGTGCGCTTTGACCGCTTCAAATCCGTAAATGCTTTGAGAGGTTGAGCCATTTAACATGGTTCTTCTTTGCCTCAATGAGAGTTCTGTTTTCCTTTCAAAGAACCCCATTTTGTTCGGGGTATAAGGAGATGAGAAATTTTGAGAAATTACTTTTTCATCACGAAGCTTTCAAGCTCTTGATTTACGAACTCATTACCATTGTCGCTCGATTTGTTTAACAAAGAATGTCATTCGGTTTTCAACTTTTTGATGAATGACATTATTGTATCATTACTCGACTCTTTTGGAAAGAAAGTATACCCAAGTGTATCTTGAAAACTCATCAACAATGACAAGTGTATACTTTCATCTGGATTGATCTCTTGACCGACAGTCCAAAGAGATCCATGTGCAGGAGGTGAAGGCGCTTTTGATGGAGAAATTTATTTTGGTTTTGAAAGATGTTCTGTGGTGTTTACCTTTCTCACAGGCAGAGCATGGTTTGTCTTTTGCAAAAACTAGTGATGGTAAGCCAAGGACCTTGTTTTGTTTTGCCAAATTGTTGATATTTTTGAAGTTTAAGTGAGAGAGTCTCTTGTGCCACAACCAGTTGATAGATTCAGTGGCTTTGGCAAAGAGACAGGTTCCATCTTGAGAAAGAGTAGACATGTCTAAGACATAAACATCATCTCTTCTAGGAGCTATCAAAACAACTTCTTTATTGTCATTGAAAATGGTGCCTTGTTTGTCATTGAATTACACAATGTACTCATCATCACATAGTTGACTGACACTGATGAGATTGTATTTGAGACCATTGACATAAGCAATTCTAGAGAAAACTATTCCATTGCGCCATCGAACCATAACCTTGATGGGACATGATGAGTTATCACCAAATACTACCTGGGTCCTGGTTCCTTTACATACTTGTGCAGATACTCCATCACACCACCATGCTTCTTGAGCATCCACCGCCTAGATGCCGATAGGCTCCCTGCGTGTGTCTCGCACAAGTAGTAAACTCAATTAGTTTCTCTTAGTGACCCACTTGCTAGTAGGCTTGGGTCTCAAGGTCTCTTTGAATTTTGCAATCGACTCATGGTCGGTGGTTGAGTGCATTGTACTACCATAGATTTTGCATTATCGAGGAAGACTCAATGATTTTGGGTTGTTTTGTACTTCTCCTTGCATGAATGACACTGTCATGTTGGGATGTCTCATGAGTGGATTTACACATATATCACAAAGATGTGTTCATGAGATATCATCCCGATGATGATCAATAAACCCACAATGAGGCAAAGAGGAAAAGGTTTTGCTCTATTTTTGAGAGCCGCTTTGGAGGATGAAGCATATTGATGACCAACTTTGGTATAGTTTGCTTTATCGATGAGCTTACATACTGTAAGTGGTCTCATAGATTCGTGATCATCCTTATTGCATATCATACAATAAAGGATTCTATAGCGCTTGTCATGGTATGACTAGTGTAATGACACGACTTACACTTACGCTTGGTTTTGTTGGTGGATTTTGATTTTGATGAGCTAGATGAGGTCGACTTAGTTTCCTTGATTGAATCGGGGCTTTTCGATTGAATCCATCTTTTCTCGCCGCCTTCCTCACAAGCTCGAAGAAGTTCTTGAATTTGGTCACCTTTGGGGACAGAGGATGTTGAAGTCTCAAGAGGAGTAGACTCTTGTTGGATTTGTTTTGTTTGTCTTTGCGGGATGGTTCTACTAAGTCCAGACCTTTATTTTGGTGAGTGAGGATTGAATTTTAGAGGAGTAAGCTCGGAGCTTGATCAACACCTCAAGAGGTTTCGTGGTGGAAGCGGTGCCAGATTCGCTGAGACTCGGAGATGTGTTCAAGACCACTGGGCACATCGTGGAGTCCTAGCATGCTCTTAAGAGCTTGGCTCTCGTGCTCAAGAATCCTTCCGAATCGAAATTTGGAAGCTTACTCGGGATTAACCCTTTCAATCCAATCACCGAATTTGGAGTTGTCAAGATATTGGTAATCATACCACCGACACAAATGGTTTTGAACTTTGGTCTTTGTTGCAAGAGTCGTGGAGATGATCTTCACCTATGACTCTCTTTTGCTACTAGGGCACCCACAAGATCAAAGACCCAGGATTTTTAGCGATCCAACTATCAAGAATATCTTGTACCTTTTTATGTTCATCTTGAAGAGCCCGATTTCTCTTAACTAGTTGAGTGTTTTGAATTTGCAAAGTGACGACCTCAAGCTTGGCTTGTTTTAAAATAAGCAGTTCATCTCTACACTTGTTTAATTCAAAACTTAGCTTGTTGTATTTTGAAAAAGATTTAATCTTTGCTCTTCTATGAACTTAAGGTCAACATTAAGATAATTCATATAAGATCGCCAATCGAGTCATCATCCATTGAAAGTAAAATGTTTACCTTCTTCATTGTGATGTTGACCCATTCCCCATTTCGGCATGATTCTTCCCAATGACTAGCTTGTCCTCTTCGAGAGGGTCATCGAGCACCGACATGCACCATTTCATCATCGATGATCTTGGCTCTTCATCCCGGTCGAAGGTTTCAAAGAACGAGGCCTTTGTTTTTACCCCGCATGATTTAACACTGGTTGTTTCGAGGGATTGGCCTCAAGCAATGCAAGCTTAGCTTTTGCTTTCTTATACTTGGTTTCATACTCAACAACTTTGTTTTGATCGGACTTGTTTTGAAAATTTTGATGAGACCGAAAGATTTTTGGTTGAAATTTGCTAAAGCTCAAGACCGGTTTGACCACGATGGTTTGTAAGAGGGTTCGTAAATTATTTTTGAAAATAGTCTTTTGCAAAATGACCCTTTTGTGACACTTAAAACATTCGGTGTCTTCATTAGCTTTAGCGTTTGAAAACTTTGTTTCTTCGAATAAACCTTTTAGAGTTAGCGAGAGTGATCTTTCACGAAACTCAATATTTAAATCGTTCGTGTACTCCTCGCTTGTCCTCTCATCGACCTCATCATCAAAGTTTTCACGAAAATCTTGAATCACATTGTTAGAATATAAAGCAGTTGACACGAGATTGGAAATGGTTGTCGGGGACTTCTTGACTTCACGAGATTTTTCAAGTCGGGGTATCGTCTGTTGATGAGGTTTTCCTCATAGACAAATTTCCGATATATTTCGTGAAGCTCAAGATTTCGAATGTGGTTAGCATTCCTTAGTCCCCGAGAGAAATTCACCATTTCTCGGGGAGACTGCTTACAAAACCAACATTGATTTCATGTTTGGACAATCACCATCATTTGAAAGTTCATTTAACAAAGTTTTGTACCGTGTAAGTTTGAGACGAGTTTCGAGTCCTTAGCCCTCAAGGTATTATACTCAAGTTTCGTGTCCATAATCATGTTTTCCTTGGTATCGATGGACCTTCATGACTATGAACCAGTCATCCAGGTTTGTTTAGTCAGTACTCTGACTTATGATCGACTCCATAATATCATAAGGAAGACATGATATGATGATACTTTTGAGTCTTTGGTCCTGGTTGACCACTCTCCTCTCATCCCCGAGTCCATCGAGCTTGTGTTTAGGCAAACCTTCGAAGTCTTTGGGATAAATGGACCTTCATTTATACACTTGATATAATAATGTTCCATCCCAATCAAATAGCAAAGCATACGCTTTTCTATTTGTTGAATTTTCCAACTTCAAGTCTAGGGCAACAATTGAATAAGCTCCACACTTTTATCGACTAGTTGGGGTACATCAATTTCACCATTTAGGATCCTAATTTAAAACTTTTAGAGTGGCCCAAAAAACGAGTTTTATAATTAGCCTTGCTCGATACCACTTGTTGTTCCCTGCTCACTATCGTTTAAAAGCAGTTTAAGTATATAAAATAAGTTAATAGTGAACTATGACCTAAATTAACATAAGTAAAACACACAAAGTAATTTTCAACATCATATTCTTATTAGAAATAAATCAACAAAACATCGCTACCCAAGTACTTATGGAATAGTACTTGGGATTGAAATGACAAAGTTTGGTGACTCATCTCTAAACTCGGGCAAAGTCCGAGCATAACTCTTAGAGTTCACCGAGCTATCTCAGAACTAAGTTGTATTTGGAGGAGTGAAAGATGGCTGCGTGTATGTGTGTTTTACAATTCACAAGCTTAATCTTTTCACTCCATCTCTTATGCTATTTATACATGTATGATATTTGACTCTTTCCTAAGTGACAACCGACATCATCTGTAAGACAAAATCTTGATGTATTTTGTCTCATTTAAAAACTATTCTAGGTAAGAGACAAGACTACTTTCCTAAGTTCGGTGAGGACACCGAGCCCGATCTTTTGCCATTCAGGGAAAGTTGACTTAAGTTGATAAGGACCTCGTCTTATCGATTCAAACTTATCCCGCCTTGTCCCGCTCTTTCTTCGATCTTTACATCCTTCCGCCTTCTACTTCAGTTTGTCTTCAATGTAGGAGTTGGAGAGAGTCTTAGGGATTGATGAGTTATTGTCATCACTCACCGAATCCATCATCTTCTTCTTGACTCCGCCTTCACCCTTTAAGTTCCGCCCATCGAGTGGGAGAGACTTCTTCTTCGCCTGCATCGAGTATCCACGAAGATGACTCACGAGAGATTATGCACTCAAGTGACTGTTAGTGTTTAACTAACTAAACACTTGGGCTATTTTCAATTCAAATCCTAGATTAAGAGGTTTTGGTATTTACTGAACCCAACAATAAACACTTCATTCCGCACAATAGGACTATAAGGTCTTCTCGGGATCAACGAGAAAATTTCTCTGCGGTTTGTTTTGGAATTCTTCCGTCAAGTTGAACTCGTTCGTAACAAGGATCGTTCTCTCTCACTATGGTTTTGGATCAAAAACAAAAGTTTTTTTTGATTCTTGAGAAATTTGCTCACATTCTCCGAATTCAAAATTATGGAAAATGTGCTTTCACTGAAGATTGGTCACTTGATTCTCTCTTTAACTATCGTGAAGAAAACAATCCATATTGTTCATACATACCCTCTCCTCAAGTAATAACTCAACTTCTATGCACTCCTCAATCCAATTACTCAAATCCAAACATAATTTATACGTGTGATCTCTGAGATGATTTCAAATCTCTCACAGTTATTCTACGTGAAAATGTTTGGAGTCTTATAGGAAATCGTGAGATACTTCCCGCATGTTGTGCTCACATGATTTACTGTCTCCTAACTCAACAACCATACAATCTTGCCTACTTCTTTGCAAGGCGAATTGTAAACCTCCAAGGCAACAAAGACAAACTAATTTCATATGGGATGTCTCTAACACGCCTTTATCATCATGTCATGTACTATCACCCTCAATTTCAAAGTGATAAGGATTTAAAACATACACTTTTAAGGGGTCATTTAAGCCCTTAATCACCCACTTTTATATTCGTTACTGCTTAACTTCGTTATTTTTCACTTTTTAGGTCTCTTGGAAGCAAAATACTGGAATGATGCATTTTGGATGAAAGGGAGGAATATGTGAAGAAAATAGATAAGTCAAGATCAAGACACTCAAGCTCGCTGGAATAACACTCAAGGCGTCCCAATCGAGGCGACGTCGTCCTATATTTGTGGCTCAGAGCGAAATTGTTATTTTACACCGACGCGTCAAGCTTTGAAAAGTAAGGCGTCACGAAGACTTTTCTTCTCGCATCGACCTAGATCCCCACTCGACGACGCCAAGATTGAAGACCGACGGCGTCACAACCACAACATGTGCCGTCGTGTCGATGAGTGTCTAAATACTCATCATTTTTGTACAATCTAAACTCGCTTAATCATCCGAAAACACTCAAAATGCATCAAAATGATCAAAATATCACAAATCAGTGTTTTATGTGTTTTAAATGCAAAATATCAAAATCGATGAAAACGTATCAAGTTTGCAAAATTGGCGCTTTAGTCCCCAAGTTTTAAAAGTTGTCAAATCTAGTCCATGGAATATCAAAATGTGGAATTTTATCATTCAAGGTTCTTAAAGTATTTTAAGTTGTTAAAAATGGTCCTTGATTGATTCTTTGGTCAATTGGCAAGAAAGGTCCTAAACTTTGAAATTTTGCAAAATTAGTCCTTGGACTTTTAAAATATGGATTTTATGCAAAAGGGTCCTTGTTTTATAAATGTTTGTCATGTTTGGTCCTTGTTAGAGTTTGGAAAGTTAGCATTTTCAATCCTTGAAGTTTGGAGAAGTTATACTTTTGGTCCTTGTATTATAGTTAAACCAAACGGATCCTATACTATATTAATAGCCCAAATCCAAGTCCAAAACACCATCCTTTGGCCCAAACCTTGACCCGGCCCTTTGATATCACTACTCGGTCAACAAAAGTCAAACCCAAACCCACGCGCGCCCAAAATACCACTACTTGTAGCTCTCCCTTTTCCCATCTCGATATCACCAAAACCATCCTGGTTTCTCCACTTTTCAACCCACTCTCCATACTATGTCCCCTCCACCTCCTCTAAACTCCAAATTCCTTTAATTATCTCAACCAAATCCATTAAATGATCAAACCTGCTCAAGACCTTTTGGCGCCAAAAATGACATATGGCACTTTTGATGAATCCAATGGCTAGATTTTGGTGGGATAGATTCAGAGTACATGGGGGAGCAGTTTGGCATATATAAAGGAAGGAAAGAGAAGCTTGAAAGGGGAGTTAGCTAGTTTTTATATTTTTCTTCAATGTCGTTTTTAATAAATGTTTTAGTTTAGTTAAAAATCTGTTATCTTTTGTTTCATTGTATCAACTTCAAGTAATATTATCAGTTTAATCTAATTTTAAGCTTCAATCCCAAGTTGTATTCACTTTTCATATTTCTTATTTACTGTTGCAAATTTGATTTTCAAACTCCTATGCTTAACTCTTTAGCAGCTTATTTTTAAGCTCCAACAAGCTTATATAAGCTTATTACATCTTTTTACAAGCTTAAACTCAAGTTTCAACCCATTTTGGATCATGGTCAATAAAAGTCAATGGAAGCTCAATGGGTCTTGGTAATGGATAAATGGAGATGCAGTGGTGATGTTGGGTTTAATTAGACTAGTTTAGGTTGGTTTTGGATTTGGTCTAGCCTGCAACACCAACTGGACCTCTTGTGAGTATTTGTCTCAATTTTACATTTTCAATCAAATTTTGCATTTTATGCTTGTTTGAGTATTTGTGGTCACCACTAGTGTAGACTTGTTTATATAGGTGTAACTAGGTCATATTAACTCAGTTTAATCATTGGAACAAGTTGGATCAAAGATTAGCTTATTTAAATTTGTATAACAGTTAATGAAAGGGTGTTTGGATTCCATGTTTAATATGTCCTTAAGGATTGTTCGTTGAGTTGTAATCTATTGTTGCATGATTGTTTAGCATAACTTAGTTCATATCTGTCTTACTTTTGTACTTGTAACATATAAAAGTCAAATAACTAGTTCATCATCCATTAAGCAAAATCTGTTGAGATTTTGAAATAACAAAAGCTTATTTTGTGTTCTTATTTCATAAATACAACTTGCATCAACACCATTCCACCTTTTACATCAATTTCAGTCCACAAATCAAGTTCAAAACTCATTTAAGTCAAACTTCACTTTTCTTCAAAAGTCAAATTGATGATCCAATTTTGTCCCCATCTAGAGGAATTTTCATGAGCTCATTTCTAGGTCATTTCAAGTGTGACTTGTGGATTTTAAAAGTTTACTTGGTCTAGTTTCTTGTTGTTATTTTTGAATAATTTTGTGAATTTTCCATAAGCCCCAAAAGAGCTTGTCAAAATGGATTATAGTGCCTGTGCAGAGCACCGATGCTCGCATGTGGTTTATCACGGATTTTGCAGACCTTGCACATGGCTCATTTGAGCTCCTCTAAGTCTCTTCTTTGGTTTACTAGGTCTCAACCAGGTCTAGTTTAGATCCCAAGTTTGGTTTTAGGTTTTAGCTTATTGATTGGCTTATAATTAGCTTAAAGTTGGTCCTAAAACTGCTTTTTAGCTCATTTATCCAAAATCTCAAATCTGTTGAGCTTGTTGTCTATAGTGTTAAGCTTGTTGTTTATTGTTTCATTTGGTTATTTTAGCATAATTTAGTTCTGTTCTCGTTGGTAGCTTGTTGTGCTCATCTAGCTTAATCAAAGTGCTTATTTTTAAGCTCATTCCACATCAGTTCCTAATTCCTCCACATAGCACCTTGTTTTTATATTTTCCTTTATTCCTTATAATATTTTAGACTTTTCTAAAATTTTCATATTTTTCAAGTTGATTTGCTATTTTTCCTAATTTAAAGTAGTTTTAAGCCTTTTAATTAACATTTAATACAAATAATTAAGAAAAGCTTCAAAAATAATTTTCATTTTTCTTAAGTTTAGATAAATATATAAGTCTAAAAAGTATTTTTCCATAATTTTCTTGGTTTAAATAGTATTTTCTAGCATTTTAATTAGTTTTAAATAGTTTTAAATTAATAATAAATACATATAAAGTTTAAAAATACCTTTTCAGTTCTAAAATTAGTTTTATCATATTTTAGATTTTCTAAATCTTAATTTTATTTTTCTAGTCTTATTTCATATTTTCTTTTATTTTAGAATATTTATTAAATAGTTAAATTAGTTTTAATTAATAATAATTAATTAAATAGTTTTAAAAATAATTTTCCTTTTCTAATAATTTTCTTTTATCATTAGGATTGTAAAAATGTCATTTTCATATTTTTAGGATTTTTATTTCTTAGATTTCACGTTTTATTTTGTACGTTAACGTAGTTTTTAATTTAAACGTAAGTTTTAGGTTTTAAACGTTCATCACTTTAAAATAGTGATAGCGTTTATTTAATATCTTTTATCTTTTTAATTTTCTTAATTTGTATTTAAGTCGCTTTATTTTATAACTTTTTCAGTAGTGTAATATTCAATCTAATCTTTTCGATCACTATTATTAGTGATCATTCTATCGTCGATCAGTGTTTACACACCATTGAGTCTCCGTGGGACTTAACGACCCGGAATTCACTATATTCTCGATCTTCATTGCATTTGTGCTTTTAAGCGCTTTAAGTCTTTACGGTTAGCCATTCACAAGTGGCTAGCTTGTGTGATTAGACTTGACGTTTTAGATGAGATCAAATTTTGGCGCCATTGCACGGGAGGCTTTAGCGTGTGTTTAGCCATTTTCGGACTCATTCTTGCACATACCCCATCTTTTGTAAAAAATTTTGTAAAGTTTTCAAAAATCCAAAAGTTCATTAACACTTTTCCTAAAGTGTTAACAACGCCAAAAATATTTTCATTCTTTGTTTTTATCAAAATGTTTTCAAAAATACCAAAATATTCCTCTTTACCCTCTTACCTTTTGATTCTTCATCCCTACCCTCGAAAACATTTGATTCTTTCTATGTCTTATCCTCACCCTCTTGGTTGCCAATGGTGTGGTGGTCCTTATAATGGTGGCAATTTCCCGGTTGTAGCATGGTGGAGCAGGAAGCGGGTGCATCTATAACCTAGATCCCTATTCCTACCATAACACGATCGATTTATTCCATCGGCTACCACACCGTGAGACTCGGCAGTTTCTTGTTGTAGTACTGTGGTGGTTCACATTCCGATTCGATTGTCAATCGTGAAACACGCTTGTCTATGGCGGGTTCCCGATAACAATTATGACTACAACACATACCACTCACAACCACATCGGTTTCTTGTTGTGAGTATTGTGGAGGTCCTCACTCTAGCTCGGATTTTCAAACAAGGAATCCATTTCCTTGTAACAATTACGACTCTTTGTATCATGACCAACCTCCACAAGACCAAATGATTCGACCCGACTTCCTCAAAATCTTCTCCTTAACCTTTTGGATTTAGTGAAAGATTCAAGGAATCTAAACATCCCAAGATAATCCAAATGAGAAATCCATGGAAGTTTTGTTAGTCAAGAGCGGGTCGCTAAATTAGATTCCCAAATTGCCTTTGAACAATCTATTGGGAATCAATTGCAAAAGAAAAAGCGCCAAATCTAGCTCTCGATTCCGTTTCATTCTCGATGACGATGATGATGAAGATATCCTTGATATCCTACAATTTTATAACGGTTCATCAAGTTCATCGGTTGAAATTCCTTCCATGAAAAGTCGGGGAGAAAAGACTATGATGGAATTACTAGCGGAAGAACAAATGTTAAGTATAAAACATATGTATGCTAGTCCTTCTAAACTCCTCATCTGTTGTTATCACACCCAAAGCTCCCACTCACTCTCTAAACATGGGGATGAGCATCTTGACACTGTTCACGAAAAGGAATCGGACGAATTTATAAAGTCTAGTGTTGAGGACCTTGTCCCAATCCCGAGAGAGTCACGTGGAATTTCGATCATATGTGATTCTTCTTCACCTCTTGAGTGTTCAAATGATCAATTTGAGACTTTCTCCGATTTTAGCGATGATTGTAAATCTTATGGAGACATCGAGTATGTTGAGGCATCACTTCCACAACTCGATGTCGATCCCTTCTTGAGGAGTTCACCGATGAACTCACTCACATCAATCCACTTTCATCGATCCGGGAGAGACGAAAGATGATCTCTTTGATTTTGAAGCCGATCTTGGAGAAACTAGAAATCTCCTATATAATGATCATCAACTCTCATTTCTTGTTTGAATTCGACTCTTCCATTCCGAGAATTCTCTGACCCCGGATGAGGAAGATGACAACTTTGAAAAGAGTTCGATGATTTTCATGTGATGAGTCTCTTCATGAGAATTGACAATACTTATCATGATTCGGAGGAGACATCCTTTTCTTGCAAAAATCATGATTGAAGAAAAGTTCTTCATGAGAGTTTCTATTTCTATGAATTTTGTTACCAATCACCATAGAAGCTTCAAATTTAAGCTCAACCAAAATGTCAAAATGGTGATTTGCACTTAATAATGAGGAATGGACATGCATTGTGATGTTATCATATTTATTCCATTCTTCACAAATGGTGTGGTTGCTCTCTCCTTTTCTCCTTCGGGAATGAGGACACTATTTTTGATCCCGCATTTTCAATTATCATTTTTGAGCGGTCTCTCTCTATATCTCATCGGTGTGGAACTTTCGCGTGCTTCAAATGTTTGTCCAAACATCTTGAATGAAAGTCCGATGGAGATTGTTTCTTCCATTTTGCTTCCCATGAACCAATGAATTCGGGTCGAGTCAAGCTAGCGACTGAAACCAAAACAAGAGCATGCCATATGGGTTTTCACCCATATTTCGACTTCTTACCCCTTTCTACCACCTAAGTGTGGGGTGATGCCCCACATGTTATATATATATATAAGTTTCATAAAAAAAAAAAAAAAAAAAAAAATTCTTTTAAAATAATGGCCGTAGTATTTCCTTTTACGTTTTTTGTTTCGCATAACATGCGGTACTTTGAATATTGAGGGCAATATTCATTTCTAAGTGTGGGGAATTCTCACGAATTTCATATATTATCTACTCAATTCCCGTTTTGGCCAAAATTTTTTTTGGAGTAAGTGTTTTACACTTACTCATTTGGTTATCGATCCGCCATGTCTAAAGACAAAAGGATTGGCTAATCCAGAGCAAACGGCTCTTGGTAAAGATTTCTCAAACCGTTTATATGGCTTGCAATTTGCCCAAAATTGTATGGTATTCAACTCACCATATCCTAAAAAGTGAAGAGTTGGCTAGCCCGCAAGGTTATGGCTTGTGGTAAAGGCGATGGAAAAAACCATAATTGGTAATCACTCACCAAAGATAATATTAATAATTTATCTAAGAGTTGGCTAGTCCGTAAGGGTACGGCTTCGGTAAAGACACATCAAATCCGTTACTGACTTATGATTTGCTCAAAATCATTTGGTTATCGATGTACCAAGGTTCTTACTTGAACTAAAACATTTGGCTACTCCGTAAGTGATGGCTTTTGGTAAAGAGTTTTCAAATCCATTAAGTTTTTCAAATCATTGCTAGGGACTAGCAATATCTCGAATGGGGATTGATGAGTGTCTAAATACTCATCATTTTATACTATCTAAATCGCTTAATCATCCGAAAACACTCAAAATGCATCAAAATGATCAAAATATCACAAATCGTGTTTTATGTGTTTTAAATGCAAAATATCAAAATCGATGAAAACGTATCAAGTTTGCAAAATTGGCGCTTTAGTCCCCAAGTTTTAAAAGTTGTCAAATCTAGTCCACGGAATATCAAAATGTGGAATTTTATCATTCAAGGTTCTTAAAGTATTTTAAGTTGTTAAAAATGGTCCTTGATTGATTCTTTGGTCAATTGGCAAGAAAGGTCCCTAAACTTTGAAATTTTGCAAAATTAGTCCTTGGACTTTTAAAATATGGATTTTATGCAAAAAGGGTCCTTGTTCTATAAATGTTTGTCATGTTTGGTCCTTGTGAGAGTTTGGAAAGTTAGCATTTTCAGTCCTTGAAGTTTGGAGAAGTTGCACTTTTGGTCCTTGTATTATAGTTAAACCAAACGGATCCTATACTATATTAATAGCCCAAATCCAAGTCCAACCCACCTTTGGCCCAAACCTTGACCGGCCCTTTGATATCACCCTCGGTCAACAAAAGTCAAACCCAAACCCACGCGCCCAAAATACTGTGCTGTAGCTCTCCTCTCCCATCTCAGATATACCAAAACCAATCTGGTTTCTCCACTTTTCAACCCACTTCCATACTATGTCCCTCCACCTCCTCTAAACTCCAAATTCCTTTAATTATCTCAACCAAATCCATTAAATGATCAAACCCGCTCAAGACCTTTTGGCGCCAAAAATGACATATGGCACTTTGATGAATCCAATGGCCGATTTTGGTGGGATAGATTCGAGTACATGGGGAGCAGTTTGGCATATATAAAGGAAGGAAGAGAAGCTTGAGAAGGAGTTAGCTAGTTTTATATTTTCTTCAATGTCGCTTTTATAATAAATGTTTTAGTTTAGTTAAAAATCATTATCTTTTGTTTCATTGTATCAACTTCAAGTAATATTATCAGTTTAATCTAATTTTAAGCTTCAATCCCAAGTTGTATTCACTTTTCATATTTCTTATTTATTGTTGCAAATTTGATTTTCAAACTCCTATGCTTAACTCTTTAGCGACTTATTTTAAGCTCAACAAGCTTATATAAGCTTATTACATCTTTTACAAGCTTAAACTCAAGTTTCAACCCATTTTGGATCATGGTCAATAAAAGTCAACTGAAGCTCAATGGGTCTTGGTAATGGATAAATGGAGATGCAGTGGTGATGTTGGGTTTAATTAGACTAGTTTAGGTTGGTTTTGGATTTGGTCTAGCTCGCAACACCATCCGGACCTCTTGTAGTATTTGTCTCAATTTTACATTTTCAATCAAATTTTGCATTTTATGCTTGTTTGAGTATTTGTGGTCACCACTAGTGTAGACTTGTTTATATAGGTGTAACTAGGTCATATTAACTCGGTTTAATCATTGGAACAAGTTGGATCAAAGATTAGCTTATTTAAATTTGTATATCAATTAATGAAAGGGTGTTTGGATTCCATGTTTAATCTGTCTTTAAGGTCCGCTTTCATGAGTTCACTTCTGTTGTTGCATGATTGTTTAGCATAACTTAGTTCATATCATCTTACTTTTGTACTTGTAACATATAAAAGTCAAATAACTAGTTCATCCGTCCATTAATCAAAATCTGTTGAGATTTTGAAATAACAAAAGCTTATTTTGTGTTCTTATTTCATAAATACAACTTGCATCAACACCATTCCACCTTTTACATCAATTTCGTCCACAAATCAAGTTCAAAACTCATTTAAGTCAAACTTCACTTTTTCTTCAAAAGTCAAATTTGCAAAACCAATTTTGTCCCCATCTAGAGGAATTTTCATGAGCTCATTTCTAGGTCATTTCAAGTGTGACTTGTGGATTTTAAAAGTTTACTTGGTCTAGTTTCTTGTTGTTATTTTGAATAATTTTGTGAATTTTCCATAAGCCTCAAATGAGCTTGTCAAAATGGATCCATATGCCTGTGCATGAGCACGATGATGCACTGACAGTTTATGCAGATTTTGCAGACCTTGCACAGGCTCATTTGAGCTCCTCTAAGTCTCTTCTTTGGTTTACTAGGTCTCAACCAGGTCTAGTTTAGATCCCAAGTTCTGGTTTTAGGTTTTAGCTTATTGATTGGCTTATTTCTTAGCTTAAAGTTGGTACCTATTCACTGTTTTTAGCTCATTTATCCAAAATCTCAAATCTGTTGAGCTTGTTGTCTATAGTGTTATGCTTGTTGTTTATTGTTTCATTTGGTTATTTTAGCATAATTTAGTTCATGTTCTCGATTTGGTAGCTTGTTTGCTCATCTAGCTTAATCTAAGTGCTTATTTTTAAGCTCATTCCACATCGTTCCTATTTCCTCCACATAGCACCTTGTTTTATATTTTTCCTTTATTCCTTATAATATTTTAGACTTTTCCTAAATTTTTCATATTTTTCCAAGTTGATTTGCTATTTTTCCTAATTTAAAGTAGTTTTAAGCATTTTTAATTAACATTTAATACAAATAATTAAGAAAAGCTTCAAAAAATAATTTTTCATTTTTCTTAAGTTTAGATAAATATAGAAGTCATAAAAGTATTTTTCCATAATTTTCTTGGTTTAAATAGTATTTTCTAGCATTTTAATTAGTTTTAAATAGTTTTAAATTAATAATAAATACATATAAAGTTTAAAAATACCTTTTCAGTTCTAAAATTAGTTTTATCATATTTTAGATTTTTCTAAATCTTAATTTTATTTTCTAGTCTTATTTCATATTTTCTTCTATTTTAGAATATTTATTAAATAGTTAAATTAGTTTTAATTAATAATAATTAATTAAATAGTTTTAAAATAATTTTATTTTTCTAATAATTTTCTTATATCATTAGGATTGTAAAATGTATTTTCATATTTTTAGGATTTTTATTTCTTAGATTTCACGTTTTATTTTGTGACGTTAACGTAGTTTTTAATTTAAAAGTAAGTTTTAGGTTTTAAACGTTCATCACTTTAAAATAGTGATAGCGTTTATTTAATATATTTTATCTTTTAATTTTCTTAATTTGTATTTAAGTCGCTTTATTTTATAACTTTTCAAAGAGTGTAATATTCAATCTAATCTTTTCCGATCACTATTATTAGTGATCATTCTATCGTCTGATCAAGTGTTTACACACCATTGAGTCTCCGTGGGACTTAACGACCCGGGAATTCACTATATTCTCTGATCTTCATTGCATTTGTGCTTTCACTATTTTAAGTCTGTTACGGTCGGCCATTCACAAGTGGCCGGCTTGTGTGATTAGACTTGACGGTTTAGCACAGATCACCGTCCCAATGTTGACTTGGCCAAGACGAAACCCTAATGGCGGCGATCGGACGGCGTCCCACCTATAAGGCGTCGCCGTCGCAGTTGTAAATTTATATATAGAAATCGATTTTTTCAGACTTTTAAGAGATAGACTTGTGGAATAAAAACCTAAAACGATTGTAGTCCGGTTTGGAAGATTTTAGGTTCTCATACCCTATTTTACATCGAGATAAGTTATTTATTCCTTGATTTCATTATGTCTTCGATTGAATGTGTGTATGCTTGCATGTTCAACATGTCCGACTAATTTACTTGTGTGTTTGCTTAGATCTATGAAACCTAGTTATTAAATATTGATTGGTTGTCTCTATCTTAATTGTAATTGGCTTAGAGTGCTTAAAGCCATCGTTGTGTTTTTAATTCTTGATTAATCTTTGTTGAACATTAGTTTATAATTACTAGTGGAATTGTAGGCTAAATATCCAAAGAAAACCTTAGTATTAAGTTTATGAATCCTAGAGATTTCGTAGTCATTAACCTTAAGGTAGCTTCAAGGAGTTAGGGATAAAAGCACACCCTACGACTTTAGAAAACACAACGCGTTAAAAATAAGGACGTGACAATTCAACATTTCAACCACCAATAAAAGATAACTAGGGAGTAATAGTATCTAGGTAGACACATCTTTAACACTTCAAAAAGACATAGACTACCCTTTAGATTAGATAATTAGATAGTAGAGTAATCGGTAGAAGTACCAACCCCCAAATCCAAACCCCAAGATTTTACCCTTAGCTTTATAAAAAATATAAAAAAGATAAAAATAATCTTCCTCAACCTCAACCTTAGCGTTGTAATTTCTCACTAGTATTCCTATTCCTCTAGAGAACGATATCAATACCCGAGGCTTACCCAATACTACACTACAACAGTTAGGTTCAACGCCTAGGGTGTTGAAAACTTGCTCGACGAAAAGGAAGTTTCCTTTGAACCCGAACTCGCCTTGTACGCGCATCAAGTTTTTGGCGCCACCGCCGGGAATAGAATAGCTAGTTAGATCTCTATCTCGTTTAGGTTCCTTGCTTGATTCCTATCAAGCAAGACTTTTTCTCATTCTTAGCTTTCTCGTAGTCTATCCCCTTCTTCGTGACTTTGTTCGTAATCCTATCACTTTTATCATGGAAGGTGATAACCCACCAAACAACAACCCATCATCAAACAAATACCACCACTCAATCCAAATTTTGCCAACCAAATGCGAGCTCGTATTGTTAGTGAAATTGAGAACTTAAAAATTGAATAGGATAACCGAAAGTGCACTTGAGGAAGCCCTTAAGGAATCCACTAGTACTTTAGATAGTGATTCAACCTCAAGCGATTCGGAGGATGAATTAGAAGAAGGAGATTATAAGGTATTAGAAATTATGGAGGGTGGTAAGGAGGAGGAGTAACTTAGGGAGTATTTTGATTCATACCCTAACGGGAAGGAAACCGCCTATCACTATAATGTAGTTAACTTCCCGCGACCACCTTTCGAGCCATGCATAAAAAGTGGTGACCCTAAAAACATTAAGATACCATGCATGATTGGGTACTCATATAGGGATCACACTTACATAGACTATAAAGCAGCCATGAACATAATGTCTAGGCTCTATTACAATTGGATCATGAGCAAAAAGTTAGGACCTATGAGGGACCCCTTTTGCCCTAGGAAAATGAGTAACTATATTGGGAGGGTTAAAGGATTGCATGTCTTCATAGGTAACTTCACATATAGGTGTGATTTCATGATCTTGGAAAATGTTAAGGGCATCATTGATGGGTTTTTAGGAGATGTGATACTTGGGAGACCATTTATTGAGGAATCGAAGATGGTTTATCATCAAGAGGAAGGAATAGCCAAGTTCTCAAATGGGACCGAATGTGTTAAATATATAATGCCCTACAAAAATAAGAAGTTTGAGGGTATTGATGATTTAGATGTAGACAACATTTCAGCTTTTGAAGTAGATTGGAAGAACAAGGTTTACTACACCGCTTGTCTAGAGTTAGGCCCTGAATATATTCGTGATGAGAGAAGAGTTAAGGAAATCGAATGGGCCTCTAAGATAAGGGGAAAGTAGGGGCACGACTTCGAGTCTACCTACAAGACTCATAAATAAAGAAAACCGCTTCGTGGGAGGCAACCCATGCTTAATTGTTTCTTGTTTGTGTGTCATATATCTTTTCATTGATTGTTTATTCTCATGTTTGAACTTGTGAAAATACTTTATTTTGTCTTTAACCTCGCCTTAATTACATATAAAGGTATTTTACAAAAGGATAAGTGTAGGTAAGATTACACACGCTTTTAAAAGAACGTGAACATGAGAATTACGATTATTGAAATAGATATATATGTGTGTTTGTTAGAGTCAAATGCTTGTATCGAGTCATAATAGATGTTTTGCAGAACTTTTCCGATTTTAAAGGTGTAATTTTTCCGAAAAATGCGTGAGACCGCTTTATGTCGGGATAACCTGTGGCGTCGAGATTGCAACATGACGGCGTCGGGAGGAGCGTAAACAACTTATTACTTTCTCGTTTTTCGTACTACTTATAAATTTTGGAATTTCTCGTGTCTTAATTTTCCGTAAAACCGCAAACATCCATTCCACAAGCATTATATCCTAGTTTAGTAGAGTCATATATAATTTTACCACCAATTTTACATGAAGGTTTCGTCTATTTTCTTAAAGTGTGCGTGTTCTATTTATCAAGAAGAAGAAATATAGTATTGATGGAGTTTTTCACGCATACATTCTTCTTGGAAAGAATTTAACCGCTACTTCACACGGATCCTACCGAGCTAATCGGGGAGTACTAGTTTCTTTCTCTTTTAATTACCTTCCGTTATCATAACTTTGATACTTTAGGGAACATTGGGGACAATGTTCGGTTTAAGTGTAGGAGGAGAATAAAGCGGAACTTTGAAATTATGCTTATCCTTGATCATTTGTCTTGTCCTATTTCATTTGTGTAATAAACCATGAGAAATATCGGTTAGGGTAATTTTAGCACCAAATTTAAATTTTTTCATGACATGTACGAGTGGGTCTTTAGTCTTAATAAAGCGTCTCATGGATAGGAGTTATTTGACTAGCACAAAAACCCTTTACCACTCAAATTCCACTCCAAAATGTGAGGTTCGACCCTGGATTTATAGGAATTAAAACATCCACCTTTAATGCTTCGAGAGTGTACCAGTAGTATAATAGATTCTAGAACTTGTTTTGTGATACATCCCGAGATCGCTAGTGAGACTACACTTGTGTAGTTAGGAATAACTAAATGATAAGAGGCATTAGGATAACCCTTGTTTGATACCCGTATTATAATTACTTCTTCCACATCGGTTGAGTAATTCCCCCACACCCTTGCACTGTACTCATCTTTAGTAAATGATACCCCTAGTTAACCCCTCAGAGCCTATCCCTTTCGCGGTTCTCGTGATGTTTCGGTTTTCCAGAATATCAATGAAGAGAATTGTTTACAATCCACCCCCAAATGTACACCCAAATCGCCATAGCCTACCTTGTATGCACTCACTTTTAGTGCATTATTGTTATCATACTAAACCCTTAGTTCAATTATCTAGTTACTTGCATGGTTGCTAAGTCGAGTCATATCTTTTGTACACGCTTTGGGATGATTGGGACTCATGGGTAAAGTTAAATTTTATGGAGTGACGGAAAACGTTAAATTCAAATTCCTTTATTTACGTAATAATGTGCTCCAAGTGTTTTGATCTTTTCAATTCGGGTCAAATTAGTGTTAGAGTAATAAAACTCAAGTGTAGGTATGTGCCTATAAATCTCTTATATTTTGATGTTATCTTAGAGGATGATAGAGTAAAAGTGTATGCAAAAAAAAACCGAAAAAGAGTCTTTGAAAAAAAAAACATACGGGCTACCATCCTACATCTATATTCATATTTATGTATGTTTGTTTCAAATTTATCTAGAGTTTAGAGAGTCGAGTCTTGGCTTAGCAACACCATTCTTTTCATACTTGTAATATAAAGATTTTTGACTTGCCACCACTAGATCGCCTATCCAACCAAACCCTTTGTTTCCCTACTGTAAGCCTAAAGTTACAATCCTTTAAAAGAACTCTTAGATAGTTGCTCCTAGGTGTTTACGCCAAAGCGATGAAGGTTTGATCTAGTCTCAAGCCTATGGTAATCTATGTACTATGATTTGGTTAATGAGTGTTTATCTTCCATTTCCATTTGATATATTTCATATACACCGAGAGATGAGAGTATCCAAACATCTCTTGTGAGGTGCTAGTATATAATTTTCGTGCTTGTTATGACTATTGCGGGCTTATACTTGTTATGAATGATGTTAAACCATTGCTTTATGCCCCTAACTTATAAATTGATTGGCAAAAGCACATTTGTGAGGACAAGCAAATACCAAGTGTAGGGATATTTGATAAGGATTTAAAACGTACACTTTTGCGGGTCATTTAAGCCCTTAATCACCCACTTTTATATCTCATTCTCGCTAATTTCGTTCCTTTTCACTTTTAGGTCTCTTGGAAGCAAAATTTGGAATGATACATTTTGAACGAAAAGGAGGAATATGTGAAGAAAATGGCTAAGTCAAGATCAAGACACTCAAGCTTCGGAATAACACCGACGGCGTCCCAATCGAGGGCGCCGTCCCTATATTTGTGGCTCGGAGTGAAATTGTTATTTTACACCGACGGCCAGCTTTGAAGAGTAAGGGCATCACGAAGACTTTTATTCTCGGACGGCCTACATCCAGACTCGTAAGACGCCAAGATTAATCATCGACGACGTCACAACCACAATGTGATGTCGTCTCAATGTTGACTTGGCCAAGACGAAACCCAAATGGCGGCGATCAGACGGCGTCCCACCTATAAGGCGACGCCGTCTCAGTTGTAAAATTATATATAGAAATCGAATTTTTAGATTTTTAAGAGGTAGACTTGTGGAGTAAAAACCTAAAACGATTGTAGTCTGGTTTGGAAAGTATTCTCATACCCTATTTTACATCGTGATAAGTTATTTATTCCCTTGATTTTATTATGTCTTCGATTGAATGTGTGTATGCTTGCATGTTTAATATGTCGGGCCAATTTACTTGTGTGTTTGCTTAGATCTGTGAAACCTAGTTATTAAATATTGATTGGTTGTCTCTTATCGTAATTGTAATTGGCTTAGGAGTGCTTAAAGCCATCGTTGTGTTTTTAATGCTTGATTAATCTTTGTTGAACATTAGTTTATAATTACTAGTGGAATTGTAGGCTAAATATCCAAAGAAAACCTTAATGTAAGTTTATGAATCCTAGAGATTTCGTAGTCATTAACCTTAAGGTAGCTTCAAAGAGTTAGGGATAAAAGCACACCCTACGACTTTAGAAAACACAACGCGTTAAGAATAAGGACGTGACAATTCAACATTTCAACCACCAATAAAAGATAACTATGGAGTAATAGTATCTAGGTAGACACATCTTTAATCATCATATGAGCACACTTCAAAAAGACATAGACTACCCCTTAGATTAGATAATTAGATAGTAGAGTAATCGGTAGAAGTACCAACCCCCAAATCCAAACCCCGAGATTTTACCCTTAGCTTTATAAAAAATGTAAAAAGATAAAAAATAATCTTCCTCAACCTCAACCTTAGCGCAGTAATTTCTCACTAGCATTCCTATTCCCCTAGAGAACGATATCAATACCCGAGGCTTACCCAATACTACACTACAATGATTAGGTTCATTGCCTAGGGTGTTGAAAAACTTGCTCGATTTAAAAGGAAGTTTCCTTTGACCGAGCAGCGCCTTTGTACGCGCATTACAAAGCCCTCAATATATACTTGTGAACAAAATGATGGAACCTTTGAACACATCTCTCATCACTTCATTCTTCGTTCTCGAATCATCAACTACCCATAACCCACTCGACGATCCATCAAAGAAAATGCATAAGCAAAATAGTTTTCTTTAATAAAACCAATCCTTAGGCTTTGTCTTTAATTACATTTGTAACCGATCATACCTATGAAATAAATCGTTTGTTTATTATTTGATGTCCTTACATGCCACTCTTAACATGTCTTGCTTGTATACATGTATAGTTGATGTGGAAATCATTAGTTTCATAATTCGACACCTAGAACAAAAATCGCTCATTGTTGAGTAATTTGTCCCAGATGCCGGATCCCTGGCTTATGACTAGCCGGATCCCTCAAGTGAAGGATCTGTAGGATCTTGGCAAACAAAAGAGTTATTTTATCATCCTTGCATCAATCCAACCCTCCAAAACTTATTAGACTAGTTAAACATGATACATTAGGATCACTTTACCTATCCTCAAGCTCAGTTGATCTCACATTCACTCATGAATGACTTAGGATCACATTCAAGGTATTTTTGATTTATCATTACTTCAAAACTCACCATCTTTCCGCTCCAATGTTTACACATTTTTCCTCTCATTTTAAAACACTTAGTTTGATATTTCTCTTAATTTTAGTAAATTTATTTTAGTCATCTTGATCTTAAAATGGTCTTAAAACTAGTTTTTTATTTCTTATAATTCTTAAGGAATTTTCTAAATTTTCCTTAGATCATCATTTGGTCTTTAGGATCATTTGACTCCACTTGACACCCTAAAAATCTTAGTGTCATCCTTTATCACCCATTGGTGTTCATAAAAACCTCCATTTCTTTCCATAAAAGACATCAATAGTTACCCTTACTCATTACACTTGATCATTTAAGTCTCATATCATTTAAGACACCTGAGGAGACTGAAACACCCAAGATATGTAGGTATTAGACCTTACTAAAACCTCATATTTCTTCTCATTGGCTCCTGAGATCCAGATCCCTAAGATTAGCCTAGACGGATCCCTCATGTGAGGGATAAGTTGGAACCAGCTGCACAGACTAAACCAGTCCTACTTGATACAATCATTTCAAACCCTCTTTGTTAATCTAAACACTCCACATTATCTTAATTGACTCCCTAGATCAGTACAACTCTGTAGTTGACTCTTGTGCATGCAAATCATTGCAATTTGAAGGATTTCTAGTGGTTTAAGCTTTAATTTACTTACCAAATCTTTCTCTTAATAAACCATTCGTGTTAGAACTTCCAAATCACCATTCACATACTCATTCTCAGTAGCTAAAGCTTTCTTTTTACACCTTTCCCTCCTACCATTTCACCATGAGGAAAGTTCCTAGTGTTAACTCATCAACCAAAGAACCTCCAAAGAAAGTTGTCTGGGTTGTTCATGAAATCTCTTCAACCGAATCACCACCTGTCAAAGCCTCAAACATTAGAACTCCCTCACAACCAACTCTACCAATCAAACCAACTCCCAAAAGGATTATTCCCACAAGACAACTCTTGCCAAACACTACCATACCTCCTAAGTCAAACACCCCTACCTCCCCTAAACCATCACCTCTAGTTCATAGAGCTATTTCTTTCACCACTCCACTCTCATCCCCACACCTTTACAACTTATAAGACTTGACACCTAGGCCATCTCATCCACCACATTACCAACATTTTCCTCAATTGAGAAAATGGTGCAACAACAACCTTCTCACCAAAACTTTGGTGTTGAAACCACACTAGCACCCCGTATCCTTTTCTCCCTCACCATCAAATGGTCCATTTTGGATTATGAGGAATCACCAAAATCATCAACCCGACCACATGGAAGTAGATACTTGCTTACCGCCATCGACACATATTCCACCACCTTCACCCTCCGTTGAACCACCTCCAACTTCATCAAACGCTCCTCCACAAATCCCTCCATCCTTTGTGGAACCTCCACCTTCCTCATCAAACTTTCCACCTCAAACCATTCTATTCCTATCACCATCATTCCCAGCCATGATAATGATTGCTTTCATTGTCAACATGTCGAAGGACTAGTTCATGAAGTACATGAAGAATTACGTTTCATGTTCTATCACCTTATCGAACGTTTTGATGAGGTCAAAAAATCTAATCGTCCCTAGAACATAGGAATATAATCACAAGTGGTGCTCTCCTCTAGTCCTAGGCACAACTTAGAATTATTAGGAAATGTATTACATGTTTGTATCATTTTCTTAATTTTAGAGATATGTGTATCATTTCTGTTATTTTATTGAATGAAACTACATGTTGTATGCTATACAGTTATGAGAATATGTTTGGTGCTATAATACATAACTCATTTGGATGTATACGTCACTTTTTACATCTACATTGCTGCCAATAGAAGGTGTACAGTTCCTCAAAATAGCCTAGCGGATCCCTCACGGGAAGGATCCACTGGATCCGTGCAATGTAAGCACAATTTCTCACTAATATGAATCTCATTTGCACGAAACTATACACCATATACTTGTTTTCTAACCTTTGTTTTGTAGATTTTCAAAATACACATGAAGACTTTGACACCCTCAACAAGGGGGAGCTTTTTCGTCAAAGCAAAGCATTGCAAAAACGCTTGCAATACATTCACTTAGTTTTTCTATATTACTTGACGTCCTCCTCAAAAGGGAGCACTCGTCAAGGGGGAGCATTTCATCAAAGACGAAACCATTGCAAAAATAATTGCAATACACTTATTTAGTTTTCCAATTACTTGACGCCCTCAACAAAGGGAAGCATCCGTCAAGGGGGAGCTAAGACGAGAATATTTCTCTCATCTTTCTCTTTATTCTTCGTTTTGTTATTTTTCACAAGTTTTTCTCAAAACAATGTGATAGTTTCTTTTCGGCGCTCTTTTTGTTTCGACAAAAGGGGAGAAGAGAGTAAGAACTCAATTCAAATTTTTTTAATTTTATTTTCTTCTTAAAATAAAATTATGTTTTTCATCAACAAAAGAGGAGATTGTTAATACAAATAAGCCATAAAACGTTTATTCATATTTTACGATCTTTTAATGTTTTGTCGATAACAAACGTAAAATCATTTTAACGAAACAAATAAAATACGTAAAAGGTTTGAGCAAATAGTTTACTAACGCACTTTTACTAAGCATATTAAAACTATATCAAGACATGATTAGTAAATAAGTTATATAAAACCAAAGACATTTTTATACGGACACTAACAAGTAATATTGTTTACATCTTATAGAAATGCATATGTATAACAACTAGTGTTTACATAATATAAAAATGTATATATACTTTGTATATATTGTAATGGGTAAAGTAATGGGTAAAAACCAAAGTCCATGACCCATGACCCATAACCCATGATCCATTGACTAGGTACAATGAATGTTGTTGGGTAAAAATCAAAGTCCATAACCCATACCCATGGAGCATGATCCATAACCCATGACCTATTGCATGACATCATGCATGAAGTCATGTTGGGTATTATCCATGATCCATGACCCATGACCCAAGATCCATAACCCAATGACTAGGTACATTGCATCTTATTGGGTATCCATAATCCATTACTCATAACCCATGGTTCATAACCTATAACCCGGTTTGCAACCCGAATCGGACTAAACCGACTAGAGCGGATCCCTCCGGGAGGATCCGTGGGACAAGAGACAAGTTTTGTCTATAAATAGTGAGACATTTCTCTCTTGCTCACCACCACTTCACATATACTTTCTCCAAGTATTCTAACATCTCTAACCTCTTATCCAAAGGATCATTCTATGTAGTTTTATGTTTGTGTGATTCTCTAGGTTCCTCTTAAAGGCGATATCACCACCTCTTCAAGACGTGCGAGCTCAAGTCATGAGTTGCTAAGCCGTCATCATCAAGACAAGCTGAAGTGTATCTTGTTGATAGTTCTTTTCTCCCTCTATAGAAGTGTTGTGTTGAAGGCATTAGTGAAAGGTGCCAAAGGTGTACATCCGATAAGGTGCATCGATGTACAAGTTAGATAGGTTGGGTTAAGGGATCCTAGTGTTGTAACAAGGAGTGTGTGTCCTTTGGGGTAGTTGTGTTGTGGTGTAGCCTTGTACTGGATAAAGAGTAGGCGACGTTGTGATGGCTTCTCTGCCACATTAAGGAGCTTGTGTTGTGTAGTGCTTACTAACTCTCGAGTGGGGTAGGGCGAGGAAGGTATCCTTGTAGCCAAACCACTATAAATACTCGTGTTGTGGTTTTGTGTTCCTTTACTCTTTATTCTTGCATTACTTACTTATATGCTTATCTATCAATATCCAACATATACATCAAATAGATTGACATAAGTCGATTTAAATAGTTTAAACGGAGTTTTAATCGGTAAAACTATTCAACCCCCATTCTAGTTTTCCCACATTTTATTTGATTAAAAGACAAGATTTAAGATTAAAAACATGGAGGGCCAAAAGTGTAAATTCTTGTCTTTCTTGTTTTTCTTGTCTCTTATTTATTCACATATTTATACTAAAAACTATTTTTAGAACGACAAATAACTATCTCACATAAAAACCTTTTTTGTTTTATGCTTTCATCCCTTTTCATACATTTTCGACCGCTTTTAGACGTTTTCATAAGTTTCCGTCCGCTTTCATACGTAATCGTCCGTTTTCTTACGTTTTTCGTATGTTTTCGTGACGTTTCATAAGTTTCGTCCGTTTACACGCTTTCTTTTGTTTTATACATTTCATCCATTTTGTACGTCTTCTTCCATTTTAGTCCGTTTTATATGGTTTCGTCCGCTTTTATCGTTTCGGCAATTTTCGCACGCCGCCGCTTTCATATGTTTTCGTCGCTTTCTTACATTTTCATATGTTTTAATATTTTTCGACTATTTTCGCCGTTTCATACGTTTTGTCTGCTTTTCATCCGTTTCGTTTATTTGCATATGTTTTCGTCCGTTTCATATGTTTCGGATGTTTTCAAACGTTTTATCGTTTCGGCCGTTTCGTCCGTTTCATACTTTTTTTTCCATTTTCATATGTTTTATACGTTTCTTTCGTTTCATCCATTTCACACATTTTCGTCCATTTTCATACGTCTTTGTCGTATTTTCATCTGTTTTTCTACGTTTTTGTACTATTTTTATATGTCCATTTTTATATATGTTTTGTAATATTTTTATACTTTTCAAGTAAAAGATGATTTTTGTTTCTTTTTTAGAAGAAAGAATATATTATATGTCCAATCCCCATTGGTGGTGGGACCAACCAAGATGCATATCACAAGTGATATTATATATTAACTATGCTTATGAAATATCACAAGTGATGTACACAATAATGCAAACTTAGATGCATTTGAGTTATTTGAATATATATAACCAAACATGAATGATCTCTACTTTTTGTCATTCTATTGCTTTATCACATGTGAATATGTGATATTACTCATATGTAAAATAACAGAATTAATGTCAAATTATATTGCTTTATCACACGAGTTATTACACTTAAGTAACTAAGAACGACAATTTAAATACTCTTCATATTCCTTACAGTTTATATCACAAGAGATAAATAAGTGTCACTTACAAATATCAAAATGAATCGAAAACATTGTTAATGTCTAATATTACTTGTGATATTTCATAAACAAAAATCATCTTATACCTGAAAAATAGAAAAATATTATAAAACACATAGGTGATAATATATAGAAAAATATACATAGCAATGAGATATCTCGGGTGATATTAAAGGTTAAAAAGCATACGTGTTTGTTTATGAAATATCACAAGTAATATTAGACATTAAATAATTTTTAAGAAACATCATAAGTGATATTAGACATGTCATATAATATAGTTTAACTAGTAAGCATTGTAAATTATCGTCAACTTAAAATATTACAACTGATACAACTTTAATATGAAGTAATCACAAAAACAAAACACATCAATCAAATGTAGTTCAAAGCAAAATTAAACTAAACAACTTATCTGGTAAACAAAATCACACTATCATGAATTTAAAATATCATAGGTGACAATTTGAGACCTATTGGTTAAACTTGGGTTTAGTTGGTCAAATTATTTTGTTTGGTTTATACGTGTTTATCCGTTTATTCTTTTTTTGTATGTTTTCGTACATTTTTGTATGTTTTTGTACGTTTTCATACGTTTTTGTACGAAAACGCATGAAAACGAACAAAACGTATGAAAACAACAAAAAACATGTGAAAACGGATGAAAATGTATAAAAACGTATAAAACGTATGAAAACATACAAAAACAGACGAAAATGTATAAAAACGTACGAAAATGAATAAAAACGTATGAAAATGGACGAAAATGTATGAAACGGCCAAAAACATATGAAAACGGACGAAAACGTATAAAACATCTAAAAACGGGCAAAAACATACGAAAACGCATGAAAATGGACGAAAGAGTATAACGGACGAAAACATATGAAAACGGACCAAAATGTATGAAAACGGACAAAAAGATAATAAAACGTAAGAAAACGGTTGAAAACATAAGAAGATGTATGAAAACGATCGAAAACGGACGAAAACGTATGAAAACGTCTGAAAACGGCCAAAACGTACGTAAACGGACGGAAACATATAAAACGTCTGAAAACGGACGAAAATGTATGAAAACTGACGAAAACGTATTAAAACGTATGAAAACATACGAAAACGTATGAAGGCGGACGAAAACGGGCCTAAACGTACAAAAACAAAAAAGAAATATTTTTTTTATAAGATAGTTATTTGCCGTTAAAAAAATATTTTTAGTATACGTGAATAAATAAGAAAAACAAAAAAACAAGAAAGATAAAAAAAGACAAATTAAAACTTAGGTTAATCATTATCATTAAACCAAAGTAAATGAATGACGGGGATAAATCTTTCAGTATGTAACAAAATAAAAGTAAGAAAACGAACTTTCCTCTACATTTATAAAATGTGAAACACTTTTCATAAACACCGTGGTTCACCTAAATTGGAGATCACCCGTTAAGTTAGAAGTTAGAGCAAATAACAAATAACCTCTTAAATTTTTCTCTCAATATTCTTTTATAATTATAAAAATTTAAAACACGCATAAATTTAGTAGATTAACTAATTAGTTTATAAACCACTCTACTTTTAAGTTTCTTTACATCATTACTTTTTAGTAATGTTATGAAAACAATTTGAATCAAAAGATATAGTAAAACAATATATATATATATATATATATATATATATATATATATATATATATATATATATATATATATATATATATATATATATATATATATATATAGGGAAGGAAGGATCCAAGAAGAAAAAACTAAAATGAGAAGAATAAGAAGAATTTCTACCACGCATTTCAAATAAGGGAGAGATTTTTAAGGAGATGCATCTATTTTAATAGGTGCATCCAAATGTGTGGTTGTGGTTTCTTCTTATCATTCTCATTTTAATTTTATTCTTATTTGATCATAACTATATATATATATATATATATATATATATATATATATATATATATATATATATATATATATATATTCTAAAAATCAAGTTCAATTACTTTTACATTATTGGTTTTTTAACATGTGCCATGAAAGTATTACTTAAAGAGACGGTTAGATCCACGAAAAAGGACGTCCGGACCCACAAAAATACACTTTTCAAATAAAATATGGGTCCGAAGTCCTTTTCGTGGGTCCGGCTGTCCTTTGGTGCTTAACATATGCCCGGCACATGTTAGAAAAACCTTACATTATTAATCAACTAGACGAGTACCCATGCATATCAACGAGATTTTATAGTGGCAAATAGTTGTGGTGATAAATACAAGTTTATGGGTTAAACGAAAAATAATAAAAGTTTAAAAATTTGAGGATTAAACACGATTTAAACTTAATGAAAAAATATGGGTTATGGGTTATAAATGAAAATAATAATAAAAGTTTAGAGTTTCCATATGCGCTTTTCTTAATTTTCACTTTCAAGAATATGAGTTTTTCCTTTATATATAACTAGGCAGTACCACCGTGCATAGCAACGGATTTATAGCGACAAATAGTTGTAGTGATAAAAAAATCTATAGGTAATAAACGAAAAATAATGGAAGTTTGAGGATTTGGGGATTAAACATAATGTTTTAAAATCTATTCAACCCGTTGGGTTGAAAAACGGGTCAAATTAAACCGGGTCAACCCGGTTTTCGATATGTATTAATAGTTTGTTAATAGTTTCTAGCTTTGCATATGTTTTCCGAAAATAATGTAAGGACTTCCTAAAATACTTTAAGTTTGACCAAATTAAGTTTTTTCACTTTTCAAGATTGACCATTTTTGCATTATAGATATAGACTAGACGAGTACCCGTGCATAGCAACGAGATTTTATAGCGGATTGTAGCGATAAAAAAAGTTTAAGGGTTATAAATTAAAAATAATAAAAGTTTGAAGATTTGGGGATCAAACATAATGTTTTGAAACCCCTGTCGATCCGACCGATTCCACCGCTTGAACCAATTCCAATAAAGAAAAAACGTGTCAAATAAAACGGTTTTATATTTTGAAACCCGTTAAATCCGAAAATTGATTTTGTATATTTTTCCGAAAATTGTTGTGTAAGCTTAGACTAATTAGTATATACATTAAATACATTTTAATTTAAAATTATTTTACAAGTTTCCTTAGATAGACGACTTAATTTTTTAAGTTTGACAATGACTGAATTTTTTCACTTTTCAAGTTTGATCATTTTTGTTTTATAAATAGTATAGGTATAAGTATATTATTTTCATATTATTGTGTTAAATTATTTGTCATACATATGTAATTATTTATTATTTTTGATTTATCATTATACACTTACATAAAAACTTGAGTAAAATGCAAAAATCGTCCTTAAAGTTTAGTCAAATTGCAAGTTTCGTCTCAAATGTTTAGAAAGTGCAAGAATCGTCCCTGTGGGAAACTTCTGGGGCAAAAATCGTCCCTGGCCAACAACAAATGACTAAAATGCCCTTTCTAAACGTTTGGGACGAAACTCGCAATTTGGCCAAACTTTAAGGACGATTTTTGCAATTTACTCTTTTCTATATTATTTTCAGTTTTATTACATAAATGATCCCTGTGTTGTACAAAGTTTAACAATGTTAGTCTCGTTTTTTTTTAACCATCGTCACTCACCGCGACCTGCTACCACCGCCACCCGCCACCACTACCATCTCCACCCCACCACCGTCACCCACTACCACTCATAGCCACCACCGTCACCCATTACCACAACCTCATCCACCACCACTCACAACCACCACCGCCACCCACCGCCACTGACCACCACCACTATCGCCACCCAATCATCGCCACTCACCGGGACCCACTACCATCGCCACCCGCCTCTACCACCATCTCCACCCCCCCACCGTCACCCACTACCACCGCCACCCACCACCACCACCATCTTCATCCCACCACCGCTACCCACTACCACAACCTCATCCACTACCACGCACAACCACCACCGCCACTCACCATTCACCAAGCACAAACACCACCGCCACTCACCATTGCATTGGTGGGTGGTGGTGGGGTGGCGATGGTGGCGGTGGTAGTGGATGAGGTTGTGGTAGTAGTGGTGGCGTGGTGGTGGTGGTGGCCGCGGGTGTGGTAGTGGTAGTGGGTGGCGGTGGTGGTGGCGATGGTGGTGTGGTCGATGGCGGTGGTGGCGTGGTGGTGGCGATGGTGGTGGATAAGGTGGTGGTGGTGGGTAGTGGTGGGTGGCGATGGTGGTGGATGGGGTGGTGGTATGGTGGCGGCGGTGGTGGCGGGTGGTGGTGCGGTGGTGGCGGTGGTAGTTGTGAGTGGTGGTGGATGGGGTTGTGGTAGTGGGTGGCGGTGGTGGGGTGGAGATGGTGGTGGTGGCGGTGGTAGTAGGTGGCGGTGAGTGGTCGACGCGCTCCGAGCAGTCAGCTTTCACACAAGCTCGCCACTGTGAATGGCGTAACCGTAAGGAGCTTAAACCGCTCAGAACGAACTCAATGAAGATCCGAGGAGTATAGAGTCTCCCCGGTCGTTATGTCCCAATGAGCTACGCAATGGATTATCAAACATTTAGTGATCGGAGATTTGAGCGAAAAGGAGATTTGGAATGATTATAACTACGTAAAAGCCAACAAATTAAAACGGATTAAATGCAAATTAAAGGAAATTAAAAAGATAAAATCTATTAAATAAACGCTATCACTATATTTAAAATGATGAACGTTTAAAACTTAAAACTAAAACTTACGTTTAAATAAAAATTAAATAAACGCGCAAAATAAAAAGTGAAACTTACACAATATTAAGCTCGAAAATATGAAAAATACATTTTACAATCCTAATGATAAAAGAAAATATTTGGAAAAAGAAAATTATTTTATAACTAATTAATTAATTATTATTAATTAAAACTATTTTAACTATTTAATAATTACCTAAAATACAAGAAATTAGGAAATAAAGCTAGAAAAATAAAATTAAGACTTAGAAAAGTCTAAAATAACAAACTAGAATTTTCAAAACTATTTTGTATTTTTCAGATTAATTTTCTATTTTCTATGAATTTAATTCTATTTAAATCTAATTAAAATTATGGAAAATACCAAATAAAAGGAGAAAAATATGGAAAATCTTTTTATGCTTTTTATATTTATTTTAAACTATTAAAATTGAAAAATTATTTTTGGAACTTTTTCTCAATTAAATGCAATTAGAGCTAATTAAAAATGATTAAAAACTGATTTTAATTAAGAAAAATAGTAAACAGTGTCTAAAAAATATGAAACTTGCAGGGAAATTCTAAAATATTATTCTAAATCAGAGAAAAATATAAAAACTAGGGCTTAAGTGGAAGAATAGAGAGCTGCTAAGTAAACTGTCCTAAATAAGCACTTTGAAAATAAGCTAAAAGCACTACAAAGGAACCAAACTGACATGAAGCTAGATTAAGGTAAAACTACTCTAAGGCAACTAATGCAAACTAGTTCTAACACCTAATGAGCATTTAACCAATGATTTAAGAAATCGCTACATAAGCCAAATCAATAAACCGGTCCTTTGTTTAAGGCGATGCAAATGCTTATTCAATAAGCAAATGAGAAAACTAAAAATGTGGTTCTAAAGCCCACCAACCGAGATCGATTACCCAAATTTTCAACTTAAGAGGACAAGTAATGAAGAAGTTAAGGAGCAAGACAAAATGGCATACATGGACAGAAAGACTGCTGAGAACAGATATAACAGAAAGGTAAGCTAGTTTGAGCTTATTTAACTACTTATCCAATAAGCAAATGAGAAAACCAGATAAGTGGTCTCAAAGACCACCTAGCCTACTCCTAATGTGCCAAATCTCAGACCTTAACTATTTGAATTGAAGTCCAGGCGATTCTTGCACTTTCTCGCAAAGTGGGTTCGAGACTGTGTTGACTTTTTAAAATGTATGAGATTGACTAAAATGAAATTCAAATGCAAATGTGTGACTGATTTGGATGTAAAAAGATGAAATAAGACTTTCACAAGCTTGTTTAACAATTTCTAAACCTATGTGTGATGATTATGGTAACTGATTCTATCAGAAATGCAAACAAGAGCAGTGGTAATCTGATTTTGACTTAGAGCTCAAATTTCAACAAAACAAAGACATATTTGAACTAAATGAACCATAACAAACATAGAACCACTGATCTAATGCAATCTTTTTACCTCTAAAACAGTTTTGTGTTCTAAACCAAACACTACTTAAAAACATGTTTTGCAACTTAGCATAAGCCAACTACTGAATGAGCTAAATAAGACACTTAAACTTAGTTCAGCTATCACTAATACAGCTTAACAAACAAGTTATAACCACTAATGACCACAGATTCACTATGAGCATAAAATGCAATGTTGAAAAGAAGATGGAAATGAAAATGGAACTCACAAGGGCCCAACTGGTATGCAGACTAAAACCAAACCAAATACTAACCTAACCTATGCTTATTTCCACCCATTATCACCTCTGCATCACCATTGTTCATTACCAAACCCAATGAGCATCAACAGTTGACTTTGGTTGACTTTTTACTAAATTGCTTGAACTCGTAATATGAGCTTATAGAGAACTATAACAAGCCTTAATAAGTTTATGTGAGATGGAAATTGAGCTTTACAAGCTTGTAAATGAGAACTTGAAACCGAATAATACCACAAGAAACACTAAACTTGGAATTTAAATAAAACTTGATATTGATGCTTAAAAGTAAATTACAAAGATAAGATTTCTTGAGTTTCATACAAATAAGCTTAAAGTTACATTTAAAACTCTTAATTAAGATAAGTAAAAAAAATGACATTCAAAGAAAAACTAAAACTAACTACTCCTCAAACTTGCTTCAATCTCTCTTTATACCCCAATCTCTTTCTCTTTCATCTCGACTAAATCCCATCAAAAATCTTTACCCTTGGATGACTTAGGGTCATTTTGGCCATTCATTGTTTTAGCGGAAAGTGATTTTGAGCAATGAGTGTTGAGTGTGGAAGTGAAGGGCATTAAATGCTATTGGAAGGATGTTGAGGAGGGGGAACAAGAAAGGTGGAAAGGTGAGGAGGGGATGGGTTGGTTGGTTTTGCGGGGCTAGATGTCGGGAAGACACCTTTGAAAAGGCGGGTAGGGGTTGTTTGGGTGTTTGTTTGATGGTTTGTTGACCGAGGTTTAATAATGCAAGGGTCAAAATGGTTAAGTGGGTGGTCACAATAGAATTGACTAGGGTCCAAAAGGTTTGTTGGCTTAATAAATGACAAGGACTAGTGTAAATTCGAAATTCGAGGACCATTCACAAATCTCAAAGTTGCTCCAAGGACTGAAATTGACAAGTGTTAATATTACAAGGACCAAAGTTGCCATTTCGATTTTCCAGGACCATTTCATCAATTCTTAAACTTGAAGGGCCAATTTGTAGTTTTCAAAACTTTTTATATTTTTCATCAAAGGACTAATTTTGACAAGTTATGATTTAAAAGGACCTTTGGTGATTTTTCTTTGAAATTTTGACTCGTGGACTATTTTTGACAATTTTTGAAAGTTGGGGACTAAAGCGCAATTTTGCAAATTTGATATGTTTTTCATCCGATTTTGATATTTTGCATTTAAAACACATAAAACACTTATTTGTGGTATTTTGATCATTTTGATATGTTTCGAGTGTTTTCGGATGATTTTGCAGTTTAGATTATACAAAATGATGAGTATTTAGACACTCATCAATCCCCACATCGAGATATTTCTAGTCCCTAGCAATGATTTGAGAAAACATAATGGATTTTAATCTCTTTACCAAAAGCCATTACTCGGAGTAGCCAAATGTTTCGTTCAGTAAGAACCATGGTACACCGATAACCATGTGATTTAGAGCAAACCACCGCTTCCAACGGATTTGATTTGTCTTTACGAAGCCGTTTGCTCGGACTAGCCAACTCTTAGATAAATTATCGAATTATCTTTGGTGAGTGATTACCAATTATGGATTTTCCATCGCCTTTACCATGAGCCATAATCTTGCATGCTAGCCAACTCTTCACTTTTAGGATATGGTGAGTTGAGAACCATACAATTTTGGGCAATTGCAAGTCGTAAACGGATTTGATATATCTTTACCAAGAGCCGTTTGCTCTGGATTAGCCAATCCTTTTGTTTATTAGACATGGCGGATCGATAACTATAAGTCGAGTAAGTGCGTAACACTTACTCCAAAAAAATTTTGGCCAAAACGGGATTAAGCGGTATAATTATATAATAAAATTCGTGAGAATCCCCCACACTTAGAAATGAATATTGCCCTCAATATTCAAAGTACCCGGTTATGCCGAAACAAAGAACGTAAAAGGAAATACTACGGCCATTATTTAGAAAGATTTTTTTCAAAGGATATATATATATAACATGGGGGCATCACCCCACACTTAGTGGTAGAAAAGGGTAAGAAGTCGAAATATGGGTGAAAACCCATATGGTGCGTACATTGTTTTTGATTTCGAGTCGCTAGCTTGACTCGATCCCCGCATTCATTGGATCATGGGAAGCAAAGTGGAAGAAACAATCTCCATCGGACTTTCATTCAAATGGTTTGGATAAACATTGAAACGCGAAAGTTCCACACCGATGAGATATACATAGAAAGACCCGCTCACAAATGATAAATGAAAATGCCGGGTCAAAGATAGTGTCCTCACTCCCGAACGAGTGAAGAAGAGAGGAAGTCACCGGTAGGTGAAGAAAAGAAGGAAGATCATGATAACAATCATAACTAGATCTTCTTCCTGGATTAAGTGCAATTGCACTTATTTGGATTTTATTGGTTGAGCTCTTTGGGTTGGAAGGCATCTTGGGTGGGAGGGTTGGAAAATTTGTCATAGAAATACAGACTCTCATGATTGAGAACTTCTCCCCGATCATGATTTTGCCATCCAAACAATCATACTCCAATGGAGATATGATATGAGAGAGTTCACCGGAGAACTCCTCATGAAGAGAATCAATCACATAATGTGAATTTGTGAACTCTTGTTCCATTGTGGGCTCATCATTATCCTCGCCCGAGTATCAAAGAGTGGATTCTCAGAATTGAAGTGAATTCGAGTCGAATTCAAATAGAGGATTAGTGAAAGTAGCTTTGAATGTTTCGGGAACAAAATGATCAACATTCTCTATTGGATTTGTTGGAGTAAGAAGTGAGTGAACGATCATTATCAATGAGACTTTCGCTCTCCCGGATCGGCTTCAAATCAAAGAGTGGATTGATGCGAGTGAGTTCACCGAGAACTCCTCAAGAAGGGATCAAGATCGAGTTGTGGAAGTGATGCCTCAACATACTCGATGTCTCCATAGGAAGCACAATCGCCGCTAAGATCGAGAAAGTTTCAAAATGATCTTGAGAACACTCAAGAGGGAAAGGAATATCACACGGATGCTCGAGAATTCCCCGTGACTCTCTTGGGATTGGGACAAGGTTCTCAACACTAGACTTTATGAATTCGTCCGATTCCTTTTCGTGAACAAAGGTCAAGATGCTCATCCCCATGTTCGGAGAGTGAGTGGGAGCTTTGGGTGTGATAACAACAGATCGAGGAGTTTAGAAGGACTAGCATACATATGTTTTAGACTTAACATTTGTTCTTCCGCTAGTAATTCCATCATGGTCTTTTCTCCCGACTTTTCATGGAAGGAATTTCAACCGATGAACTTGATGAACCGTTATAAAATTGTAGGATATCAAGGATATCTTCATCATCATCGTCATCGTGAATGAAACGGAATCGAGAGCTAGATTTGGCCGCTTTTTCTTTTGCAATTGATTCCCTAATAGATTGTTCAAAGGCAATTTGGGAATCTAATTTAGCACCATTTCTTCGCTAACAAAACTTCCATGGATTTCTCATTTGGATTATCTTGGGAGGACATAGCCGACTCCTCCTTAAGTTCTTTTAATAACTCCGAGTCTTCGTAGAAGGTCTTATAGGTGATGATGAATATAATAAACATATAAATATTAAATAAACGCAATGAATCATCACCAACAACGGATCCATATTGCCATATGATCAATCAAATAAAACAAAGATAAGGATTATACCTTTGTAGCGTGATTCGGTAACGAGACACCAACGACCACCACGAATGGAATCAAGAAACCAAAAGACCAATTAGGTTGGCCTTTCCCAATGTGTGAAACACACTACACGCCTAACAATCACCCTTTGATGCTAGTCTTAACCTTTGATCCAATCCTTGCACAAGACTACTCTTAGAATCATCAAGGAGAGAAAACCAAAATACAAAACCTTTGTGTGTGTGTCTTTGGACGACACCATTAGGAGGGGATAGAGATTTGAAGTCCTAGATGTAACCTCTAATCAATCATCAATTATGATCAATTATCATCAATTAGCATTAATGCTAATTGATGTCAAAACATAAGTTACACTTTAATCCCTTCAAAGTCCTAATTCTCCACTTTACTCCCTTATGTATCAAAGGTTATACATAATGTAAATACGATAAATACATTATGATAATGGTGTCTAATTGTATATGTGTGTGACCCCATAGGATCACATATGACTAGCCATATAATTATTTATTATGACACGAGCATACTCCAACAGCTCCCACTCATGACGTCATAATAGACAAGTAATTATACAAGCAATGGTTAGCGTCTAGCAACACGCCAATGCCCCTAGTGATATGTGAGGAGAGTTTCTCAAACATTTCATTAAATGGTTTATATGTCATATATCCCTTTGTTTCGTATACCATGTTGAATATTAGACATGGATCAAAAGTCATTCTAATTGTTCAACTATTATGTTCTCGATCTTGATATTGAACAAGATTACCAAGTGAATTAAGATTCATCTTAATCTCATTTGGGTACGACCATACAAACATCTGCTCAAATCATCGAGGCCCAATAGTATCTAACTCCACACCATGTAGAGGAACAAATCCTATTTTGATTGACGTGTCATTCATGTGCTTCAAATCATTCTCGATAGTGGCCTTTATAACTACCTTGTTAGTGACAGTTTAACCATATCAAGGGATAAAACTCCACACATGCAATACCGCTTGCACCTCAAGTCTAAGGATAATAGACATAACCATTTTCGAGATTCACTATATGACGCCGATCCATGCAAAGTGAATACTCGTGAGGTCGGGTCACCCAATGCTCATCACCATGAACAACATGTGAGTTTGGCAAAAGGTCACCAACACACTCACAATTGTCTTAATTTGATGGTACTCCCGCATCATCAACCGACAATGGACAAGTTTTGAATGAAGAAAATCATTCATGGATTTAAACATGCAAATATAGAATACAGATTGATATAAATGAAAACGATAATAACCATTAAATCAATTCATTATAAAATATAAACCGCTTAGCATTCCATTATCCAAATACTATAAATGATATGCATAAGACTACATATAGATCGGAAACCGTGTTCCCATCATGATCAAATTATGTTGTTCAAGACAATAAGTAGTCATCCGAGTAAACCTTGAGAATACTTGTTTCAATATCCATGAAAGGTATGATGATTGTGCATTCAAGTACAATACGAGTATTGCAAAGAATGCATTCCATAGGGTGTTTGACACTAGCAAAACACCTACTATAGACATTCATCTAAACAGCTTCAAACCGTAAAGTATTCTTATTCTTTTATGGTATAATACATTAATGCTCTCGATCGAGCACATCTAGTCAACAATGTCATCATTCATGATGATATGCTACCATGACTAGGTTTGAGCATCATTTCGATTAAATAAGCATCAATGTATGCAAACGTAATGAGATCCTCAAATATCCGTAAATGTTGAACATATATTTGGTCCTTTAAAGGTCCATTAGAATATTCGTTTAACAATTATCTAATGACATTCACTTAGATATTTGTTGTTATCAATCATCTTGCATTCATGCAAATGATATAATTAGTCCAAGGTACAATATGATATACATAATGAATCCTTTAGTTAAACTTAAGGTTTCTATTCATGCTTTCAATCTCATCGTAAGATTGATTATCGAGACTCCTCTCAATAATGTTTCATATTGTATCGACTTAATAACCGCTTATGTTTATTCAAACAAACATATGTAACAAGGTTGCATGTTTTATGTTCTAAAACTCTCAAGAGAAACTTCATTCCAAACAAAGGAAAAATTCTAGCTTAGATGGAATAATGTTTCTATCGTTATCAACATATGAGATTTAAGAAAATAAATACAATGCTCCCACTTGCTCTTAGTGTACTTAGTCTCGATCTTATTTTAATCAAAATCAAATTAATGATTTTATGGTAAACTAAAGATCTTAGCTCGGAGATGCATTATCTAATCCACACTTAGATTCTTGTATCTTGTAGACATAATAAAGATTATATATATTCACAAACCCTTTTGAATACACATCGTCCTCGCAAATGTATTCAATAAAAAAAGAGTTTTGAAATCCTATTGTCACATTTCATGAAGATAAGTACGACAATTCACCATCTTTATACATTTAATATTTACATGTAGGTAGATTTAATCATAGTCAATTTCTTGAGTATGAGTAACCCATTTCACTACTCGTGAATTAAATGTGTGTACAAGTTTGTCCTTTTGAGTCTTCTCATTGAGAAACTCATTTTAACCTCACGCCTAACCGATTGGTAAGTGATCAATCAAGCTTCATGAGTGATTGTCTTCCACGGACCGCATCTTATCATTCATAGTTTTGAGCCATTCATCAGATTCAAAATCTGATAATGCAGCTCTTAGTTAGCAGGTTCACAATGACCCTCTAACTTATATCCCTTAGCATTGATATAAGACTATATCATTCAGGTGCAAGAAGTTTCCTTCCGGATTTATGAATGAGAGATATCATACTATGGTTTAACATAAGCATGTTCAACCTTAGTGTGACATCAGCAAGTATACCTAGAAGGTTGTGTATATATTAGTTCTTGAACAACTTCAAGATCTAAAGGTGCTCCATTTGCTTTGTACATAGAGACTAATCTCTAGATACACATCATCTTGAGAAACAATAAATTGTTTTCAATTGGGACATCCAAAATACATTAGTAGTTCTTGACTCGGTTTGTTAATTACTTACTCTAAGGTATTTAACAAATTAAGAACTTCAATCAAGACATAATGGAATTCATCCCATTCCATAACACAATGGCGTCTTAAATACCTTCCAGATTGGAACCATATTGAGTGTACCCATGGCACATTCAATTTTCTAACCTTAATTCTTTGGAGGTAAGAGAGTTTAAGTCATCAAAGATCAAACAATATCATTAGAGTTTGATTTTCCATGATGGACATACCATAATAATGTGGTATTCCATGAGGATTGATGTTGTGAGACTATCCCACAACTCATTAGATGAACTTATACTCTTTGGCTTACGTATCTGCCAACCAAGTCAAACCAGATGGTATCAATAGTGTTTTCAGCCTATTGCATACTTAATTTATAAGTTGTTGACCAAGTCAATGACTTCATGTGCATGTTTTGACTAGCAAACATAAACATTTAATATTTTACTATACGTCATACGTCATTAACAATTTAATGACTTCATGTACATGTATTTAACAAGAATACATAACAAGTTAACGTCTTACTTTACGTTATAAGTCTTTCAACAATTAACAGACTTGATGTTTTAAGTCTTTACAAGAGACCTAAACATATTCAAGTAAAGCAATTTAGAGTGCCGAATCTTGGCCTCAATAGTAATTTCAAGTTAATTTCATACTTCAAGATTATGACTTTACAATAATACATAATCATATTTACTGAACAATTCGGTGAATATGTTGAAGTAGCTTTCATATTATCTTGACATTTGTTCTAATTAGGCAACATACATTTTATGTGTAGAAGTCCTAGTAGAATATTAGTTTTCTTACCTTGCGATCAAGAAAAACTATTAGTCATATTGTTATATGTTGTATCTTGCACACAATGAAGATTTCTCCCACTTGTGCATGGCACAACATCATGTAATATGACAAATTGTCACGAGATATACAAAATGAAAATATAGATATGTAAAACTTTATTGTTTTAATAATGAATCATGCATAATAATTTATTGATAACATTTCGTGAAGCAACATCGAACGCGACAAGTTATCTAATAAAATTCATGCAATGGTTCTTATATAAACTATGATGCTTCACGTGTGGAAAGTAATGTATTATTTCAAGACAATCAAGAAATAATATGGGCAACCTTCAAGGTAATAAAGATTACGGCTCCCATCGGATTAGACAACATTACATGTGTTTCGTCACCGAGATTAAAGTCACATAGCTCCCATTGGATTATACAACATCATAAATGTTATGTCACCGTGGAGACCGAGTGTCAATTGGATACTTTCTTTCTTTCTTTGAATATCTACACATTATAGCTAATGTGAGTCACTTGGACTAGTAAACATGTACTTAGATATTCAATGAAGTGCATCAAGTTCTAACATATAGATGACGGCTAGCCATCATTGATATTTTAACTTGAAAATAGGCATGCAATTCCTCCATAAGGTCTATTTTACCACAAGGGTGTGTAGTACCTTATTAGGTTTATTGGGTTAAGATAATTGCTAGGTAATCATGCTAGTAATTGTCTTTACCATTTTTGTTTATTGATATTTCCATCTTCTAATTAAAACTCATATTATTTTGGTAGCTATAGAAAACGTGTTCTCTAGTTATCCAAATATCTCATCTTACTTCAATGTTTCGTAACCGAAACTAGGTTATAAAACAAACTTGAAAGAATAAGATGTGCAACCATACTTAACCGCTTTGACTTTTGCAAGACATTACGATTTCTTGAGTAGGTGTGCTTTGAGTTTGATTAGAATTAGACAATTCAAATATTCCTATTATTGTATTTCCTCATAAAGAAAACAAATAGGAACAAGTCTCTTCTCACAAGGAAAGAAGTACTTAGTTTGTCTTTATAACAAGAAAAGAACAAACTTTTGTTTACGGATGTGATGCATTATATCATTAATATGAATTTACAAAGTTCAATTTTTAGTATTTTCGACAATTATCCTTTTACAAATTAATTACCCCATGTATAAAACAATTAATATATAAAAAGGGCTAAGATCCACATTGTGCTTCTACTATCACATCGCTTGATGCGCTAGCAATAGTAGATTCAATTGGTAGGCGACGATCACCAATTGCATTACATGTGCAACTCTTAGATCCTTATGGGACTCATGGCACTAGTGACTAAGCAACTAGTGTCAAGTAGGCATGTTTAGTCCCATCCTTGCCTCGGGTCAAGGTCTCACCGCTTAACTCGATTAAGTCATCCAATTTGAGAACGTGCAAAAATATATCTAGGTCCCACGCATAGACAATAATCACCTTGGGTTACAATTCAACCTAGGTCCCACGATAGGCAAAAAGTAATTGCAAGTGTTCTCAAGCGATTGGACGGCATGACTTAAATTTGTGACGGTAAAATATTTTGATGTGAATCAAAAAGGTGTATGAAAAAGCATGCATTCATTCTTCGTAGTAAAAACTCTTCTTAACTTAAGTCTAATCATTGTTATAATTTATGTGAGTCAAGTTGTCCATTTTCAAGTCTAATATACAACCTATGTGGATTATAATAGAGATTGGACAATACATAAATCGAATAACATACATAACAAGTTAAGTGTTATTTTAAAACAATGATTTTAAGTTAAATCCATATTTAACTTAGTTAAACTAAATCATAAGATTTAGTTTGAAAATGGTTTGTGTTATGCTTTTAAGTTTTAGAAAACTATTTGCAAGTTATATACATTCACAACATACATAATAAGCAAACAACCAACACACAACCACAATATGCAAAGCCTCAACCGATGAAAGAACCTATGCTTGGTCTCGTGAGCCATCACGAGAACCAAGAGTCATCTAGGGACATAAACCACAACCACACGGAGGACTCCCACTTGCTCCAAGACCTAGCAAGGACAAGTAGAAGCCCATAATGCACATGAAAAGTGAATCTGCCAGCCCTGAATTTCGCATTCGGAGGCCCAAATGGCCTAGAAGGAGTCATCCCGAGCTTAGCACCAAACTACAAAGTTGTGGGCCCATGAGTTGTCTACCTGCAAAAAATTTGGTTAAAAATACGCCACCAATCATCGGAAACGCCTTTTACTGCAGCTTGTACGAGCAGCCATTTTCGTCTTTATGTCTTTTATGCTTCGCCATTCCATTCAAGCATCGGTTACAATATATAGAATGTAAAATACAACTAATCTACTATCTATCTATTGTAACATGCCCAAACAATGGCAAAACCAAATTAAAATTCATACATAAAAGTCGAAACAATGGCAAACCCCAAATAACAAGAAATTAACGACAATCACAATCATTCATAGCACAAGTGGTCTAGGTTTTCATCGGCTTTGCATATACACATAATAATACCATAAAATTATGAACATAACACGGTGTTGGCTAATCCCATGAGCAAACATGCATGTATTTGTCATGGGAACAATTTAAATAGCATGAAATAAAAGATTTAGCCAACGAATCAAGAAATAATCAACAAGAATTAAAACCCGATTGGTACGCGAGTAAAAGGATTTAGGTTCTCAAACCTACTGAAATTAGACCATCTAAAATCATTTTACCACAGAAAATTAAGCCTTAGGGCTGTTTTCAAATCGTTTCAAGAATCGATTAAAACAACGCGATTAAAGCCATTTTAGCGCATCGAACACATTGTTTAATAACAAATGCGAAACCAATGGCCATAGGACCAAAAATCACAGATGTTTATATTACTATTAACATTCTTAATCTATGAAAATGGAGCCCTCGGGTTGTTTTGAAAGTGGTTGCAAAATCACTTAAAACACGCTTTTGACCATTTTTTCAGATACCCGATAATCATATGGCACATATGATGGCTCGATACCACTAGGGGGGATAGAAATTTGAAGTCCTAGATGTAACCTCTAATCAATCATCAATTATGATCAATTATCATCAATTAGCATTAATGCTAATTGATGTCAAAACATAAGTTACACTTTAATCCCTTCAAAGTCCTAATTCTCCACTTTACTCCCTTATGTATCAAAGGTTATACATAATGTAAATACGATAAATACATTATGATAATGGTGTCTAATTGTATATGTGTGTGACCCCATAGGATCACATATGACTAGCCATATAATTATTTATTATGACACGAGCATACTCCAACAGGTCTGTCGTAGTTTCATGAGGAGTCGCTTGAATCATTTGGTACTGTGGAGGTTGGTTTTGATACGAAGAGTCGTAATTGTTACAAGGAAATGGGTTCCCTGTTTGACAATCCGAACTAGGGTGAGAACCTCCACAATACTCACAATAGTAAAACCGATGCGGCCGTGAGTGGTATGTGTTGTAGTCATAATTGTTATCGTGAACCCGCTCATAGACAAGCGTGTTTCCGATTGACAATCGAATCGGAGTGTGAACCACCACAAGACTCACAACAAGAAACTACCGAGTATCACAAAGGTGGTAGCCGATGGAATAAATCGGTTGTGTTATGGTAGGAATAGGGATCGTGGTTATGTATGCACCCGCTTCCGACTCCACCATGCCACAACCGGGGCAATTGCCACCATTATAAGGACCACCACACCATTGGCAACCAAGAGGGTGAGGATAAGACATAGAAAGAATCAAAGGTTAACAGAGGGTAAGAAATGAAGAATCAAAGATGTGAGAGGGTAAAGATGGATATTTTGGATTTTGATAGACATGATGCAAAACAAAGATCGAAAATCTTTTGGATTTTTGATTTTATAAGAAAATACAAACATATACAGATGGATGGTATGAACAAAGAGTGAATATCCAAATCACTAATCTGCTAGACGGAAGATAAGCCGCTTTGACTCCAAGAATGGCGCTAAAATTTGATCTGCAAAACCGCCAAGTCTAATCACACAACCGCCACTTGTGAATGACCAACCGTAATGGACTTAAAACAAACTTAAGCACAAATGCAATGAAGATCTGAGGAGTATAGAGTCTCCCGGTCGTTATGTCCCAAAGAAGCTACGCAATGGATTATCAAACGTTTAGTGATCGGAGATTTGAACGAAAAGGAGATTTGGAATGATTATAACTACGTAAAAGCCAACAAATTAAAACGGCTTAAATGCAAATTAAAGGAAATTAAAAGATAAAATCTATTAAATAAACGCTATCACTATATTTAAAATGATGAACGTTTAAAACTTAAAACTAAAAACTTACGTTTAAATAAAAATTACGTAAACGCGCAAAACAAAAAGTGAAACTTACACAATATTAAGCCTGAAAATATGAAAAATACATTTTTACAATCCTAATGATAAAAGAAAATATTTGGAAAAAGAAAATTATTTTTATAACTAATTAATTAATTATTATTAATTAAAAACTATTTTTAACTATTTAATAATTACCTAAAATACAAGAAATTAGGAAATAAAGCTAGAAAAATAAAATTAAGACTTAGAAAAGTCTAAAATAACAAACTAGAATTTTCAAAACTATTTTTGTATTTTTCAGATTAATTTTCTATTTTCTATGAATTTAATTCTATTTAAATCTAATTAAAATTATGGAAAATACCAAATAAAAGGAGAAAAATATGGAAAATATTTTTATGCTTTTATATTTATCTTAAACTATTAAAATTGAAAATTATTTTTGGAACTTTTTCTCAATTAAATGCAATTAGAGCTAATTAAAATGATTAAAACCGATTTTAATTAAGAAAATAGTAAACAAAGGTCTAAAAATATGAAACTTGCAGGAAATTCTAAAATATTATTCTAAATCAGAGAAAATATAAAACTAGGGCTTAAGTGGAAGAATAGAGAGTCGCTAAGTAAACCGTCCTAAATAAGCACTTTGAAAATAAGCTAAAAGCACTACAAGTGAACCAAACTCGACATGAAGCTAGATTAAGGTAAAACTACTCTAAGGCAACTAATGCAAACTAGTTCTAACACCTAATGAGCATTTAACCAATGATTTAAGAAATCGCTACATAAGCCAAATCAATAAACGGTCCACTGTTAAGTCGATGCAAATGCTTATTCAATAAGCAAATGAGAAAACTAAAATGTGGTTCTAAAGCCCACCAACCAGAGATCAATTACCCAAATTTTCAGCTTAAGAGGACAAGTAATGAAGAAGTTAAGGAGCAAGACAAAATGGCATACATGGACGTAAAGATCACGAGAACAGATATAATGTAAAGGTAAGCTAGTTTGAGCTTATTTAACTACTTATCCAATAAGCAAATGAGAAAACCAGATAAGTGGTCTCAAAGACCACCTAGCCTACTCCTAATGTGCCAAATCTCGACCTTAACTATTTGAATTGAAGTCCATGGCAATACGACTTTTCGCAAAAGTGGTTCGCACTGGTGTTGACTTTTTAAAATGTAGTGAGATTGACTAAAATGAAATTCAAATGCAAATGTGTGACTGATTTGGATGTAAAAGATGAAATAAGACTTTCACAAGCTTGTTTAACAATTTCTAAACCTATGTGTGATGATTATGGTAACCGATTCTATCGAAATGCAAACAAGAAAAAGTAATCGATTTTGACTTAGAGCTCAAATTTCAACAAAACAAAGACATATTTGAACTAAATGAACCATAACAAACATAGAACCACCGATCTAATGCAATCTTTTACCTCTAAAACAGCTTTTGTGTTCTAAACCAAACACTACTTAAAAACATGTTTTGCAACTTAGCATAAGCCAACCATCGAATGAGCTAAATAAGACACTTAAACTTAGTTCACTATCACTAATACTGACTTAACAAACAAGTTATAACCACTAATGACCACAGATTCACTATGAGCATAAAATGCAATGTTGAAAGAAGATGGAAATGAAAATGGAACTCACAAGGGCCCAACTGGTATGCAGACCGAAACCAAACCAAATACTAACCTAACCTATGCTTATTTCCACCCATTATCACCTCTCGATCACCATTGTTCATTACCAAACCCAATGAGCATCAACATTGACTTTGGTTGACTTTTACTAAATTGCTTGAAATCGTAATACGAGCTTATAGAGAACTATAACAAGCCTTAATAAGTTTATGTGAGATGGAAATTGAGCTTTTACAAGCTTGTAAATGAGAACTTGAAACCGAATAATACCACAAGAAACACTAAACTTGGAATTTAAATAAAAACTTGATATTGATGCTTAAAAGTAAATTACAAAGATAAGATTTCTTGAGTTTCATACAAATAAGCTTAAAGTTACATTTTAAAACTCTTAATTAAGATAAGTAAAAAAACGACATTCAAAGAAAAACTAAAACTAACTACTCCTCAAACTTGCTTCAATCTCTCTTTATACCCCAATCTCTTTCTCTTTCATCTCGATTAAATCCCATCAAAAATCTCCACCTTGGACGACTTAGGTCATTTTGGCCATTCATTGTTTTTAGCGGAAAGTGATTTTGAGCAATTGAGTGTTGAGTGTGGAAGTGAAGGGCATTAAATGCTATTAGAAGGATGTTGAGGAGGGGAACAAGAAAGGTGGAAAGGTGAGAGGGGACGGGTTGGTTGGTTTTGCAGGCTAGATGTTGGGAAGACATTGAAAAAGCGGGTAGGGGTTGTTTGGGTGTTTGTTTGATCGGTTTGTTGACCGGAGGTTTAATAATGCAAGGGTCAAAATGGTTAAGTAAGGTGGTCACAATAGAATTGACTAGGGTCCAAAAAGGTTTGTTGGCTTAATAAATGACAAGGACTAGTGTGTAAATTCGAAATTCCAGGACCAGCTCGCCAAATCTCAAAGTTGCTCCAAGGACTGAAATTGACAAGTGTTAATATTACAAAGACCAAAGTTGCTATTTTCGATTTTCCAGGACCATTTCACAATCTTAAACTTGAAGGGCCAATTTGTAGTTTCTCAAAACTTTTATATTTTTCACCAAAGGACTAATTTTGACAAGTTATGATTTAAAAGGACCTTTGGTGATTTTTCTTTGAAATTTTGACTCGTGGACTATTTTTGACAATTTTTGAAAGTTGGGGACTAAAACCGCAATTTTGCAAATTTGATATGTTTTCATCCGATTTTGATATTTTGCATTTAAAACACATAAAACACCGATTTGTGGTATTTTGATCATTTTGATATGTTTCGAGTGTTTTCGATGATTTTGCAGCTTAGATTATACAAAAACGATGAGTATTTAGACACTCATCAATCCCCACATCGAGATATTGCTAGTCCCTAGCAATGATTTGAGAAAACATAATGGATTTTAATCTTTACCAAAAGCCATTACTTCGGAGTAGCCAAATGTTTCGGTTCAAGTAAGAACCATGGTACACCGATAACCATGTTTCATTCAAGTAAATTGTAAAATCGTCCTTAAAGTTTGGCCAAATTATGAGTTTCGTCCCAAACGCTTAGAAAGGGCATTTTAGTCATTTGTTGTTGGTCGAGACGATTTTTGCCCCAAACGTTTCCTCTGTGGACGATTCTTGCACTTTCTAAACGCTTAAGACGAAACTTGCAATTTGGCCAAACTTTGAAGACGATTTTTGCAATTTACTCTAAAAACTTTATATTTGTTACAAATAAAATGTTTTTGCACGTGTTGCAACACGCGGGCATAACATCTCGGTGAACTTATTCTTGACAATTTTGTATACCAAGTTTAGATGCATGAAATGTTGTGCAGTTTTTATCATATAATATTACTAGGCGAGTACCCGTGCCTAGCGGCATCGGTTTCTAACGGCAAACAATTAACGATATGCGATATTGTGGTAAGTGTTTCGTATAACGCTTAAAGATGAATGAGTCGTAAATGTTTCATCGAATGAATTTTGACTTTCCAATAGAATATATTAATAAAGATACGTTTTTCCGTTGCAATAGTATATATGAATTTTGACTTTCCAATATTATATATTGATATTAATAAAGATGAATGGGACTTGTAAGAAATACATTTGCAAAACAAAGATACTTGATTTTCCAATTTAATGGGCTGGCGATACATTGACTCATTGACCAATTTCACTTTTCACTTTTCACAATTTGACTTATTGACCATTTTTCCATTTTACGTAGATAGATTTTCTTACAAGTATATTTCAAAGTGATTCTTTTACCGTGTAATTTTTACATTTTTTGGCATTTGTTTATTCAAAATCCTTTTAATCATTTACACAGTAAACTTGAATTTTATTTATCTTTCCCATTTATAAGTTAGGCATACATGTAATAATAATTTTTAAAATATCTGATAATAAAAAAAATTAAAGTAACAAACTTGAAATTTACAGCAACGTTTGTCCGAGTAGCGAGCAAGATTCACGTATTTGAAGAGAAACAATCAATAAGTGTTATCCCAAAATCACATTTATACCGATGCTATAAGATTCTTTTGTTGAATTTACATTTCATAAAAATTTGTAACGCTCGTCAGGGTGTTATATCTATATCTATACTATTTATAAAGATTGAATGCTTATTCTTGAAATCTTTAATCTTGAAAACTTAAATTAATATAATTTACCTAATAAGTAAATGTTTACATGTGATCACAACACAAAATATAATAAAACAAAAGAATAATAAATTTTACGAATAATTTATTTAATAAATATTATTGATAATTACCTTATATGGAAAAGAAAAAAAGAAAAGACAAAATCAGTATCTTTATTTTAGAATCACATTATACATGCGTTTATAAGACTAGACGAAGACTGTACCAATGCAGCAGAATTGCTTCTAGCGTACGATAATTAATGATTTGTGATATGTGGTGAGTGTTTTGTAGCGTTTAAAATAGAACGTGAACCGATGAAAATGCAATTGCAAACGGTTGTACTATACGATAATTAAAGTCAGACAAAATTCTTAACATCTATCAAACAACATATAATATCATTTAATGAAAATGAAAGTAAACATTACATCGCTTATAGGATAAAACTAACAACACACGCTACTTGTCATGAAAACTAACAAAGATGGGATTAATGGTGACTAAAATTAGTGTGAATATGATTAGCCCAAAATAAAATAAAATTGGCTAATTTTGGCTATTTTGTAAAAGATTTGGGCACATTTAAATTTCATTTTTTTGAAATGAGCGATTTAGATATTGAAAGTTAAATGTGCACTAACGGACACATATTTTCTCATAATTGTAAAACATTATAATTGTTTTTGAAGAAAAACTTATAGATAATATATTTATATAATGACGTAACGCGTTTTGTGTTAAAAAGGTTTATGGGTTCTAAACGAAAAATAAAAAAAGTTTGAAGATTTGGGGATTAAACATAACGTTTTGAAGCCCGGTTCGACCCGGGTGGTTCAACCGGTTGAACCGTCCCCGTCGAAAAACGGGTCGATTTAAACCGAGTCAATATGACATGTTGGGTCAAAACGGGTCAAATTAAACAGGGTCAACCCACTGGATTTGAAGCGTACTGTGTCAACCCGGTTTTCAATATGTGTTAATAGTTTCAAATTTTTACTTTTTACTTTTTGGTTTTTCCTTTATATATAATATAGCGTGGTACAGCATATGTGGCGTAGTAGATTTTGTGACTATTAATCGAGAAATAGATCTCGATGAGACCGATTCACCGGTTTGTATCGGTTTAACGGTCTCTCTAGTTCTTTTCCGGATGGTCGTTATTGGTTAGTCGAACCGATGGCATATTGTGTTTCCGTTGAACCCGTTGGTCCGGTCCGATTTTAAAACTATATGTATCATCAACTTGTTAGCTTGTATTGAAGCTTTGTGTGTTTTATTAATTTCTATAATGTGTATAATAAAATGTACTTTTCATTTTAGGGTGTTTTAAAAATAACATTAATTAGTTTGTTTAATTATTTTATATTTAGAATTATGTTGTAGCTTGTTTAAATTGTACATTGTGAAAATTTCATTGTATTTTTTAATAAGGGTGTTTTAATTGGTTGTTTTAATTTGGTAGATATTCTTTTAATTGGTTGTACAATGTGAATAAATTATTGACTTTTAAGAATGAGGTGTTTTAATAAGAGTATTAATTACACAAATATATTTTCTCTCATTTGACCATTAAACTTTTCACTTTTTCACTTTTCACTTTGAACGTTTTTCCATTTTATGTAGTATAGATTTTGTTATTAAACTTTGTATATCGTTACCTGTCATTGATCTGTTACATTTGCGAAAAATATTCTTATCTGTCATCACAACACAAAATAGAGAAAAAAATTTACTTATTAAAATTTATTTGATGAATGTGTTGATGTATACCTTATTTGGAAAAGAAAAAAGGCAAAATAATTTTCTTTTATTTTAAATCACATTATACTAAACTTTATTAGACCCTCTTATTAGACTTTCTATTATGTAAGCACTTTATACAATTAGTAACTTTTATCAATGTGTTACATCTACAGTTACATTTTATTACCCGTAGTTGATATGTTACATGTCATCAATAAACACAAAATATGATAAAACTAGAAAAAAAAAATGTTTTGCTAATAGTCTATTCAATAAGTTTTGTAATGCTACACGTTTTATTTGACCTCTTTCCATCTTTAATTTGAAAATAATATTGGGATTTTAGTTAATATATTATTGTTGGAAAGAATAATTATTTTATGAACAACAAGAAAATATTAATAACAAATATTTTTGTGCATCGAATTTTCTTTTTTTATCAAATAAAAAATTGACAGAGTAAATATATTTTAAAATAATTTTAACCAATTTTGTAATCTTTAACCATGCATTTATGATAAAAAAAAAAATTAACATTGTTTTAATCCTTTCTTCAATTGTCATAATAAGAACTAATTTATTTGATATTTTTCTTACTCAATTATATTGTGCCCTATCCATGCTTCATGCACTATGCACAAGTAGGAAATGGGATGTCTCTTCACAAAAAACAAATCTTTTTGGAATATTTTATTTCAGTATTTTGTCACTACCACCTTATAAATAGACTTTATGGTTTGTCACATTCTTATCATTTTCATCACACATCCAATTCAGTTATTCAAGCATAATTGAATGTGGTAACAAATTGTCCAATTCAAGCAATCTAGCTCGGAGAAGCAACTTGATATGAGACTCGTGGAGGGTTCAGTCGGTGGCGCCAAAGAGACGAAGCTGGTAGCTGTTGGGGGTGGTATGAAGAGAAACAAGCGTACTTTGGTGACTACGAATGGCGACATGAAAAAGGAAAGTGGGGTTGAAGATAAGAAGGAAATAAAAGATTTGCAATTATGTGGTCATTCTAAACATTTGATGACAGAACGACAAAGGAGGAAGAAGATGAAGATCATGTTTGAAGACCTTCAGGCTTTACTCCCTTGCCATTCATCACCTAAGGTTCTAACACTTTTATATTATACTACAATTTTTCTTTATGATGATCATAATTTGTGAACGTCTTTCTTTTTTTTTTTTTTTTTTTTTTTTTTTTTTTTTTTTTTTAATACAAATTATACTAATAAAAGTTTTAGTTATTTTATTAGTTTGTTTTATATTGTTAATTATAATGTGCCCTTCTTATTTACTTAAAAGATAGAAACATTAAAAAAGTTAAGTATTATTTTCTTGGTATGCTTGTAACTTATATCTTTATTTCAAGTTAAGATTTAAAAGTTGTTATTTTCATCATTGTTAATTTTTTCAAATTAGTTTTCTAAAATTGCTATCACCACATATGTAATCTATCTTGTACTTTTTTTTTGCATCTCAGGAACACCTGGCTACTATAGTTGATGAGGCTATAGCCTACGTCAAGACATTGGAAGAGACCATCCAAGAGCTTGAGAACCGAACCTAGAGAAGCTCCGTGCCAGTTCCTCAACAGCCCAATTGGATACAGCGCCTCGTCCTCGGATCTCCCATTTTGCTTCACAAGACTTTCACCGCCAGTCTTTCAAACTTGGACTTCCCTAATGTTAGCTTAGATGTGTGCGGTGTGGATGCCTACATTACCATTTGCTCTTCCAAGAAGTCTCAACTCATTACTAGAATTTGCTTTGTGATGGAAAAGTATAAAATTAATGTCATTTCTATTAAAATTTCTGCGGATAAATACAAAAGCATGTTTATATTTCATGTTCAGGTAAGTTACTTTCTGCTCTTATATGTGTAGCTTCAAATATATATTTTTAAATGTCCCAAGATCACAAAATGATTTGGAAACTATGTAAATTAATACTGCTCGCTGAAAGAAAGAGAAAAGTTCTTAGAAATAAACAAGATCACAAAATGATTTGGAAACTATGTAAATTGTTTTCCTTTCCGATTATTTTCTTAAATGTCCCAAGTAAACCATTTCACACTTTTAAACTAGCTAAATATATTTTTCACAACTTTTTTCTATATCCCTTTCATGTAAATTCCTGTACGTTGATAGTTTTATTGCTATGTTGATTAGGCAAATGCGCATGATGAGGTTTTGTCGGCTTCTTGTTATGAAGAGCTATTAAAGAAAGCTGCATTTGAGATATTGTTGATGGTTAATTCCAAATCATCGAGAGTTTCTTGCAGAGTTGTTGGATTGGAAAGTTTTATCGGAACTCATTTATGTTTAGCATTGTTAAAGTGATGGATATGTTAGTCCATAACATTTGTCTCGATTGGGAGTATTCATTAATTGTGTGTTTCATGGTTTGGACCTTTTTATAGTTATTTGAAGTTCTGTTTGATTTGGTCTTATTGCTACATCATTCGTGTTTACTTCATACCACCAAATATTTTCCTACCTATTTCTTTTAGTTTTCACTTGCCTAATACATAATATAATGAGGTATATTTGTTCGAGCTTTGCAAAATGTGCAAAAACATTTATTTTTTAGCTACTAAATAGAGTTTAAATAATAATATGTTTTTTCAATAAAAATGTTAAAAAATGATGTAAAGGATTTAAAACATAAAGTTTAATGGTTCCATGGTTATTTTGTTAGTGTGTTAAACTAATTAAGGATGCTAAAATATATAGTTTATTGCTCTTAAGGGCTATACTGATGTACTAATAAACTTAATGAACATATTACTTAGTTTTCTAAAAGTTTACTGTAGATAAATATAGTATCATTAAGCTAGTAAATGCTATTGTGTAAACCCTTATTTTTTTTTGTCATTCTTAGGTAATGTTAGTGAAACTATATAGACCAATCTTTTATATAATAGAAGAATTACATTATTTCGAGTGATTTTGTCAATTTATTCTTATTGAAAAACAATTGTGCCAATAGCGAGAGCTTGATATCGCCACGTAAGCAAAATCGTGTGATGTTATTAGTTAATAAAAGTAAAATTAAATTGATTTTGGTCAAACTTTAATAAATTTGGTGGAGAAATTTGCTTGATAAAAAAAACACATAAAAATATAAATGTCAAATTTGTGAAAACAAAAACTTAAAAACAGATGAAGTAATTAATAAAACTTTAGTGGTTGAATTTTTAAAAATTATATAGAGTTAAGTGTAATATTATAAGTCTCCATGTTTTTTAATAACTTTGATTTATAAACAAATACCACCTTAGACTTTATACCCTTTATACTTTATATCTTAAAAAATACAACATGTATGTTGTTTTAAAATAACAACATATAAATTTGCATAAGATTATAAGTACCAATTTTTTTTTACTATATACGTTCAATAATGACTCATTTATTTCATTTTTAAAAGTTTAACCTATGTGGACCCGAGTTTACATTTTAAATACGGCTAAATTACTAAAAAGAGAATATAATTATCAAATTGTAAGCATGGGTTACTTTAATATAAAAATAAATATACGCGATTGTGCTTATAATAATGACTCATGTAATTCTTATTTATTTATATAAGGATATATAGAAAAACATTTTAAAAAAACTTTAAGGAGTATACTTTAACTTTATCAATGCTCATTATGTGCTATTAAACATGCATCTGTGTACAACATAATATCAGTAGTGAAATTTAAATAACAACATCAACATCTTTGTCAGCTAAATAAAATTAAATCTTGAGTTACCTAACAAAATTTTTACAAAAATTTTACCAAATTCTAATGGATATTAATGCATAATGAAAAACTCGTGCATAAATATTAGTTATACTTATATCACAATTTTCATTGGCAAATTCTTATATCTGTATATACTGAGCTAAAATATTAAAATAAATTTGATTTTGTAAACTTCGTGCGTGCACGAAACTTATAACTATATAATTATATGCAATTACTTTTAAAGACACAATATTCAGTATTAATACAAAATATTTTTTTTGTCAAAACTCCATGCGTCTTGAGTATTATAACTAGTCTCACTGCGTGAGAATAGGTGCATGACCTTAGGAAAGGTGGTGAAAGTTTAGGAGTAGATATGTGGTTTTCGACCACATTCATTTTCAACTTTTAAACCGGTTTTGAATTTTTTGACCATTTAAGGCCCCAAACAACTAAAGCAAACCTATTTCACTCGCCAAAACACACCCATTTCACTTTTTTAACCGTTTGAGGGCCCAAACGACTAGTTTTACAAATTCTTATAAAACTAAAACTAATACATTTTACCATTCTATATAAACCTAAATAAACAACCATTTTACACACGATTACGTACTTTTCACATTCATTTCTTTACACACTAAACATTTTACTTTCACTTTCACTTACAAAAAAAATTTCTCAACACCCTAGCGATCAGTTTTTTCAAAATCTTCTCAATATGTCGCAACAATCATCCTCATCTAACCTTCCGACACATTCGTCCAGACGCTCGTCATCTTCTCAATATCCTCCGTTTGCTATTCAATTCTCTATTCCTACATTAACCCACGAACAACTATGTCAACAATACCAACAACAATTTCTTAACTAACAATTTCAAAATCTTCAACAATATTCACCACTACAAGAAACACAACAAACACAATCGATGCCACCACCAACCGAGCCCTCGTCGCTACGCGGCGAACAAAAGTTTTGAAGAAAATGAAAACGATCCGCAAAACGTAACACAATCGAGGTACCGACGAGGAAGATGAACCCGAACCCATACGAGCTCATTCTTGTTGGACGACGGTGGATGACACTTTATTAGCCTCGTGTTATGTCGCGTCTCCGAGGATAATCGAGTGGAAATGACCAAAGGACGTTTCGTTTTGGAATAAGGTTCTTTCGAGTTCAACAAAGCTTTTATCACAAACGTACCAATGATGTGTTGACGGAAAGTGGGCAACTTTGAACCCTAATTGTCAAAGGTTCAACGCTAAATACAAATGTTTAAAAGTGTGGGCGGCGGGAAAATGACAATGATCTTATGAGGTGTGTTAGACAAGCATATCTTAATGAGTCCAAATCAGAAATAAAGCGTTTACTTAAGATGGGGTGTGGAAATATTGAAACAACACGCCAGTGGTATTCACGACCTGTTGACCGGTTGATCTCCCGGATATGCCAAGTGATTCGGCGATGATCCGAGACCATGTCCTCTGGGCAAGCTATGTGCCTCGAAAAAACAAAATCGGAAACATTATCGAGCACCACGGGAAGTAACCACCCGGAATTTGCGGGTGTTATGCAAAATGAGTTTTGACTCAAACGAGAAGCCGCTCAAGCGGCGTACGAGGTAGCGAGGAAGAAAGACGAGGACATACTAAAAATGGAAGAACTGAGGTTTCTCAATACTCCGACCGACCTCAATTTGCTACCGGACCGAGTGATGCAGATTTTACTGACCAAGTTTTATTATTTATAAAGTCTCGTTATACCTATGGTCTACCCTAGTGCACTAACGGGCAGTGTACCCGGTCGCGTGTAGTGTAGTAATCGGTAAAGCCGAGGTCGTCCCAAGAGCTATGTGTGTTGGATTATTACTAACTCTAGGTGTCACAGATTAATAATGGTTTCGATAGGGAATTAATTAATTAAACTACTAAAGCAGAATAAAGCAAATAAAATGTAAAGGATAAATCAATAGAGGAGAGTGGTGCTAACCTAGTTAATCCTCCTAGCTAGTTATGTCTACGTCTACTTACTTCCAATTACTTGGTGGGGTCAAATTCGAGAGGACATCATTTGGTCAATTCGCCTAACCTATCGGCAAAGATGCCACTACAGAGAAGTCGGTGTCCCTCATAAGTCATGTTGTTCCCGGTCCCATAAGCCAAGTCATTAAGTACCGCTACATGCTAGATTTATAATAGTGAGTGCCTGTGCGTTAGCAACTTAAACACTCACCCCTAATTCTTAAGTTCATCCAAATGGTAGGTGATCGGTTGGTCAAATCGCACAAGTAGAAAGGGTCGTCATTGGTCATATCTTACCCTTCCGTCTCGGTCCGCTCACCTAGGGGGTTGGTCATATCTCCTTGGCAATTGGCCTCACCGCCATTCAAAACTACCGAACTAAAGGTAGCTACCAATAAACTATGCATGCATACACTTAGAAATAATTGTACGAAAGTAATGTAAACGCAAACAAAACAATTAAGGAATCATCACTAGGCCAAGACCAAGAGGTGCTTTAGCTCATATTAATCATACAAACCAATTCAATATTCAAAGGTACGAAATACATGAATTGAAAGTAAAGAAAATATAAAATGCTAATGCTTATTGTAGGGAGTGATTTCTCTCTGGAGACAACTCCGTATGCGCCTCTAGACTTGCCTTGAGCTTTTCCCACGTTCTCGGTTGTTATGTGTGGAATGGGATGATTAGAAATGTTGGAATTCGTGGGGTATTTATAGGCGGATATGGGTTCTGGCGTAACTATAACAAGAGTTCTGTAGTAACCTTCAATTCCTTCATATTTTGCACTAGATTCGCTAGTTACGGCAGTAACCTTATTAGTGGTTACGCCGTAGTCTTCGATAAACTTGGTTACGTCGTAGTTGATGAAATAGTTACGGCGTAAGTATCGCCGACCCGGAACCTCATTTCACCTAATATAGTTACGTCGTAGCCTTTGGGAAGAGTTACGCCGTAACCTTCGATAAGTTGGTTTTCGAGTCACACAATAGTTACGGCAGTAATGTGAGAGATGAGTTACGCCGTAACTTCTTCAAAATCAGCATACTATGATAATTCTTTAGATAATTCTCCAATTCCGCGTCTCTTTAGCTCCAATGCTCGTAATTTACCTGAAAGTGGAAAACAATGGAAAACAAGCGTAAATCCAGATAAATGATATAAATTACAAGCATTATTGGGGGAAATTGACACTTAATATTTAGGACAATTTGATGTTATCACCGAGCCTTCCATATCGAAATGTAAAGATGAAATAATGAGGAAATATCAACAATAACAAAATTAGTTATTGTATTTTTTTTTGTTTTTTTATGTTTCTAATAACTTTTGCAACGGTTTTTTTATTTCATATGTTTTATCTTTAATTTCATATTGTTAGTTGTATTTTTATTTTATGAATAAAAATTTAGTTTGTTTGAAAAATTAAAAAAAAAATGGTAGGGCCCAAAAACTGCGAAACGCCATGCAAATGGCTTGAGTCACTGCAGAGGATGTATTTTAACATTATAAACACTATTTTATTTATAGTTTTTTACACTATCATGTCGAGGTAACTATGAAAAGTATAATTATTATTATAAAAATATATAATCATTGAATTAGCATTTGGCATTTTGTATCATTTGCTTTCAAAAAATTAGCCCGGTTTTTATAAAAGACTGTTTTTGCTTTTATGGTTAATTTTATCAAAAACAACTCAAGAGTTATTTAGATTTGTTCTCGAGGCACTCACGCTTTAATAATATTTTCAAAACTTTGAAGTCTAGTATGACTTTAAAATTCTATTGATTTATATGTGCATTTTGCATTTAAAAGTATACTAATTCAAAATAATATTATTAAATAAAGTATTAAAAATGTGGTTAAAGATAAATTAGAAATCTATACTACTTTATAATGTATTTAGGACTTTTATTTTTAGAAATCTTAAAAATTTTAAGTTTACACACTTGCTATTATTAGAAGTCTCTTTTTCAAAAATAAAAATTCAATTTAATTAAAGAATACAACTACTAATGCAATGTGCACAATTAATTGATGCACTAACACATACTCTATTGACTGGTCAACACTTACAATTAATGACGTTCTTTAAAACACCCCATCCATGAAAAATACAATTAATAAAACACATTGTACAAACCAAACAAGCTACTTGACACAATAAACAAACAATATAATGTAAACCAAGCAAAGCTCCATCACACTTAGTGATGTGTAGTTATTTATCGTACAAATTTAATGAAGCATATCATACCATCTCCTACCTACTTGCGACTACAAGCCAATGTTAACCACTATGATCTTTTACCCCCATAATATTAAGGATCGCGATTTATATTGTCGCAACATCGCGTGGTTATCCTACTATTACTATATGAAATGGTTTGCTAAGATTAAAGCTATTATATCCTAAATTTATCGACATCCATAGATTTATTATCATAAGAAACGTATAATCGAAAGACATTGTTTGCTAAAACGTTTAATTACAGGGTACCCGCCGCTGCAACGCGCGGGTACCCTGCTAGTTTATATGTAATGTATACATTATACATTAACAATTGTAATACTTAAAAAAACATATTAATGACATTCTAAAAAAATTTAGAATAGAGAAACTAAATGCATTAAATGTAGTATGACTAGACAAACCACAAGGATGATTAAGAGTTAAGACCCTGTCGTGAAGCACGAGGTAGATAATCCTTTCTTATTATTAGGTGGTGTTTGTTTTTTCAAAAATACCTTTTAACAACCTTTTAATCAGACTCATTTATACGCGGTAAGATGTTAAACCCAGAAAGTTTTTTTATTTCATTAAGAGTCGGTAAGAGTAGGGCTGATCATCGCAGACCTAAAAACCGATCGGACTGGCCGAAACCGACCAAACCGAAGAACCAGCGGTCCGGTCTCGATCCCAACTTTTTACTCATTTCCGTCTCGGTCCCGTTCGCTCCTGTCCGATTTTACGTACAAACCGACCAATAATGCCTTCTTGGACCGGACCAGACCAGACCAGACCGAACACATTCGGTCCAGTCCTCAGTCTGTGGTTTTGGTCTAATTCGGTCTCGGTCCGGTCCGTTCTTAGACCGATGCTCAGTCATAGGTAAGAGGCAGTCATTATTAAGAGCGTTTTATTTATTTATTTATTTATTTATTTTTTACCGTTAAGAGGAAGTAAGAGGCATAAATATCTTATTAAACTAGATAAGGAGGGGGTGTCTTAACATCTCTTAATGTCTCTTAGTATTTTTTTTTTTCTTATTTTTTTTGTTTCTATTTTTTTTATCTTTTGTTACGACTTTTTTATTTGGATGTTTTTTAGTTCATTTTCTTGTTTTTTTTTTCTCGTTTCAACTTTGTCTTTCGTATTTAAAGTACGTTTAAATAAAATCATTAAATATTTTATGTTTGATAAAGAATATAAAACATGATAATAATTATGAAACAATTCCTTTTAACCAACTCTAACTCAACCCATTTAGACATTAATTAATCATTTTGAAATATTAAATCTAAACCTCATCACGTTTCTTTTTGTCAAATAAACATGAGATTTAATGTTTTGTTTAAAATATTTCAAACATTTAATTGATTATGTTATAAAATTGTTTTTATATGTAATAAAGTTTATTTCTCACTTGAATGCAATCGTTTATATTTAAATTGTAAACGCTATATATACTTTAACACATTTAGACATTTTACAAAATAAAAGTTTTATTTGAGTCGATTCAAATACTTTAAACACTTATTTAAATTAAGATGGAATCGATGCTAATCTTTTAACCATATATTGATTCGGATGTGTGAATCAGATTCAGATACAAAGCCTCTTAGTAATCAAACATCACATACTAAGTGTCTATATTGCTATTTTATAATCTCGCTATAAGTGTCAACTTTATATTTCAACCAATCAAAATGAGCTTGAGTGGGTAGATATGATATTTGATTGATAGAGAGTATAGTTAGTAAAACTTTTTAAATGTATGAGTATTTTGAAATTGGACACTTACTATGTGACGGGGGAGTAATAAAGAGTATGAGACAAGTTTAAAAATCTAAACCTTGAGGTTGTTGGCAATCAACAACTTCCACAATATAAGACATTTTTGAAGAATTAATGAGAAAATAAAATGAGTTTTCAATTGTAACTGAAACATATTAACTTAAACTCTAGAAATATAAAGATGTCTACTTCCAAGAAGGCATTAAAGGTTCAAGCATACAAAAACAATAACGAAACGCAAACAACTTCCACAAAGAAAATCATGCATTGGAACAAAGTCCATCTCATGTGCCATGCTAAAACATAGCTGATGACGGCAATACCTTTCAGATATCTATGGCGATTTTGTGTTAACCCAATGCATTATCTCCATTGCAACCTGCTTGTATATCTCTTCAAAAGATAAATCCTTCACACTTTGATCACGAGCGTTCACCTAATTAGCATTGCAGTGATAGAATTTAGAAAATATAGTACTAATTACTAGTGATAAGTATAAAAAGAACACATGGAATATTCAACAGGAAAAAATGCAAGACGATATATACCATTAAAAGACATACTTACATGGGCATGAATAATGAATGAGCTTTTACATTGATCTGAATAAATTTCAGAAGAAACCATCTCCACCTTGTTCTTCTCCAACACAAAGCAAATTGCAGTATATAGCCGCGCTGGGAAGGAGCAAATGTTAAAATATGCATCCATGCCGCACACATTTAAAGTGACATTTGGAGAAGCCCATGTTTCGAAAACCGTTGGTGAAGATATTGGAAAGGAAAATGAGTTTGAACTAGAAGGCGAGACTGTTGAGGATCCTTGATCGGCTAAAAAGGATTCCCTGGTGTCCAAAGCTGGTTTTGGTGATTGAATTGGAGAAACATTAGTCGAGTTGGCTGCAGACTGAGTACCATAAAGCTTCTCTAGCTTCTTTGTTTCAATCTTTTGGAGGGTTTCTTGTAAGGTTTGAATGTAGCTTATAGCCTCATCAACTATGGTAGACTTATCTGTCTGGAATAAATAATTATTTTAAATAGAGTGAGATATACCAATCAAGTTAATATGAAGTTGCTTAAAAGCTGCTTATCATATATAGTTCTTGAATTACTTCATGATTGGATCTATTGTCAATGATCCAGATTAGTAACTAAAATGTTTTTTAGTGTAAGAAGTAAAATAAAAGAAAAAGAATTAAAGAAAATACCGATCTTGTATCAGTAGAAAATTAGAAACTAACAAGACGACATTAGATCATTACAATAGGCTTCTACAATGATACATTCATTAATACCTGAGGATGTTTCTATTCACATTGAAACATTACTAAAAATAATATACTTGAACTTATTAATTAATGCTAGTATAAAAAACAAATACTACCAGATAAGGACAAAAATAACTTTTATAGAACATAGATAATTACAAAATTATTCAGAAAAAAACTTTTATTACAAACTAAAGTATTCTGATAACTTTAATAGGTTAGATCATCTAACAAAAGACATTGCAATTATTTGGAGATTTGGATGTTTATGTGAAGATAAAAAATTTATGGTATTTTGCATTAATTTGAAAAACTAAACTGATTTTATTTAATTATAAAATGATAATCAATTACAAGTAGTTCTTATTTAGAAAATCTAAATCACACCAGAGAATAAAACTGATTTGATTAAATGCAACATATTTTTCATCAAATCCCTTCTGAGGAACTAATGTTCACATAGAACATGACTTCAATTTTTATAATTTTGTTCCAATAACATCACCATGTACAGGTTAAACTCTTAAAATAGAAATCTTATATGTAGCACATATGTATCATAAAGGTGAGATCATTCGGATACCATGTCAGCATATATTACATAAACCAAAGAACCCATTAATATCAAAAGAACTGATGAATTTTGTAGATATCTTTCTTTTTCAAGATGGTTGAATCTTTGAAACATTTTTAGCAACAACAAAAAAATAAAAAATACCAAGTTTATAGTGTATCCGTAGATGTGGAACTACATATATGACCGATCTATGCAAAATTTATCTGTGATAAGCTAATAAAACATAATTTTTTCGAAGCTTCATTTCTACATATATATGACATAGAATTGTTACCTTATGAGGGAGATGAGGTACTAAGGCATGAAGCTGATGAAACATATCCCTCATTTTCTTTCTTCGTTCCCTCTCTGTCAATATATGCAAATCATGATCGTTAAGAGGACGACTAATCTTGGCGTCGTCTTCAAAAGCATCACTAGATCTCTTGCTACCACTAGTGACAGATATAGCTACCCTTTCTTGCTCACCACTACCCGAACCTTCTATACCTCCCATCTCAGTCTGCTTCATTGAGCTATGACTATTACCAACGTCTAGTTCAACTAATTTCTTATTGCCTAAACTTTTTCCCTTATCACGACCTTCACCAGAGCCAGAGCCAGTACCAGAACCAGAACCAAAACCAGAACCAGATTTGTTCGACATAGTCCACAAATAGGTATCCCAAAAATATCCTTCTTGGCCAGCCCCTTCAAGCATTTGTAGAGTATAAGAAAATAAAGGTGTGTTCAAGAAGATATTGCGATTTATATTTATTTTTTCTTTTTAAGTTACGTAGAGCACAAAATACATTGAATAATCATCATCTTAATTTTTTTGTTTCTATATAATATACTTTACAGTTGTGAATATTACTATGTTTTAAAACGTGAGTGAGGCACAGTTTAGTATAAGAAATGTGTGATTTTGTTATATGAAAAGTAAAAGGTTAAAAAGATGAGTTATAAAGAAAACAGTCATTCATCTTTATTTCTTTTATATATTTTTGTATCCATCATACGGGAAGTGATTCAGTAAGAAACTAAAATGAGAAGAATGAGAAGAATAAGAAGAATTTTTACCATACATTTTAAATAAAGGGAGATTTTAAGAGGAGATGATCTATTTTAATAGACGATCCGAAATATATGATTGTGGTTTTTTTATCATTCTCATTTTAAATTTTCTTCTTATTTGATCATAACTCTTTATCAGACTATGTAGTTATATGTTTCACATGATCTTTATTTTTCATTGATTCTTTTTCCTTTTTCAATGTTATTGTTATTATAATTAATTATTTTTATTACTAAATTACTATAAATGTCATAGATTATTAGTTCATAAAATCCATAAAGAGTCATTATGCTTGGCCATGTTTTTTTATATTATGTTACTAATTATGTAGATAGAATGATTACAATTTACAAAGAGTAGTAGGATACTCACGTGTTGTGGCGGCGGGTACGCTGTGATGATTACTGAAGAAATAGATCTCGATGAGGCATGATTCACCAATTTGTATCGGTTCTAACGGGTCATCTCTGGATCATTTTCGGATAGCTTTTGTTGGCTAGCCGAACCGGTGGAGACACTGGTTCCCGGTTGAATCTGTTGGTCGGAAGAGTTTTTAAAATTATGTATCATCAACTTGTTAACTTGTATGAAGCTTTGTGTGTTTTATTAATTTGTATAATGTGTATAATAATATGTACTTTTTATTTTACTTTTCATTTTAGGGGTGTTTTAAAAATAACATTAATTAGTGTGTTTTATAATTTTTGCATTTTGGAATATGTTGTAGCTTGTTTATATTGTACATTGTGAAATTTTTATTATACTTTTTAGTAAAGGATGTTTTAATTGGTTGTATTTAATTTGGTATATATGCTTTTAATTGGTTTTATATTATGAATAAATTATTGTATTTTTAAGTAATCTGGTGTTTTAATAGGAGTATTAACTATGTGTTAATTTAATGTTTTAGTGCATTAAAAAGTTGTACATTCAGCAATAAAACTTGTAATGCTGAATTTTAAATTATTTAATGCCTAATTGTGTTTAATTTGATTGTACCTTTAGCAATAAAACTTTTAATACTTAATTTTAAGGAATTTAATAGTCAAAAGTGTCATTCATGCTTTATTAGATAGTAAGATTATTACAAATGAGCGTTTCACATTATGTTCAATAAAATAATTTTATGTATTATTTTACATATCATAATAACTCGTGCTTTTATTTTGATATTTATAATCTCGTGCATATACATTCATATAATCTAATAATAATAATAATAATAAGTGTAAATTTACAACAATAATAATAAATGTTGCTTTTTTAAAAACAAATATAAAATATAGGGGTGTAGACATTTTTATTAGGGGTAATTTATATCTATCCTTTTTAAATTTGAAAATTTCATATATACTCAAACATGCTTTAAAAATATTGTATATTATGCATTCAATACTTGCATTTTGTGTATATATAAAATTAATAATGAATCAATACTAGTCATCTAATTTTTTTTATCAAGATTAAAAAAACCATTTTTCACTTTTTTTTTGAAAATAAAATATCTTGCAAATGGTACAATGTTAAGAGACAAAAATACAACATCGCGACGAATATTTTTATCTTTTCGGAGCGAGGCACTTCAATATACCTTCGACGAACATTTTTTTTCGAGTTTTGTTTTAGTGTTAAAATTTGCATCTGAAAAAACCACACGTGATTTGTATGTTAGGAATCACATATGATTTGTATGCCGTGAATCACATGTGATACATAAAATCACATGTGATTTAAAAGAAATAACAAATCACATGTGATTTTTTCAGACGTAACATTTCAATACTCACAAAAAAAAGTCGAAAAAAGGTTCGTCGAAGTATATAAAATGCCCCTCTATAGAAAGATGATTTAGTTCTTGTCGTGATGGTATGATTCTTTTCGCGTAACGATTAACAGTTTGTGAGATATTTAATTTAAAAAAAATGTTAAAAGTGAGTTCTTTTTTTGATAAAAAATAAATAAGTATGATTGGTTCATTGAGAATATAAAAATTTAATGTCTACATTGAACTTTTCTCTATGAAATTAATCCTTTTATTAAGTTTTGAGCTTCAATCTAAATTCTATTAACAATTAAGCTTAAATGTAAATTGACTAAATTCTATTAACAATTAGAATATAACATTATTATAAATTCAACCTTTTTTTTCTAATTCGCTTTCGCATTGGAGATTGGTGATCAAGATGATGAAGAATATGTTGAGAATGTGTATGATGAATCGACTAACTTATTTACAAATCCAAAGGCAGTGTGAAAGTTCATCTCTCATTTCTTCTTGGTTAGCTTATTCAGTTTGATATTTTGTTCTAGTTACATTTTTTGTTTCTTAAGTTGTAAGTGCTTACGGCATGTCGTAAGCGCTAGTTTTTAGGTGTTTATCAAGTTGTTTTTAGCTTGAGGTTAATACGACACTTTAGCCATATTCCATTTGTACTTAACGTTTTTCGGTTTTAATATACATTATTGGAGTAACCCTTTACCCAAAATAAATTCAACCTTTTAAAATTAAGACTAAAATACACCGTTGGTCCCTAAACTTGTAGCGGAGGATCGCGATGGGACGAAACCGGGCATAATCATCGCCACGGGTCCAAACAGTAGCCATTAAATGCCAGATTAGTCCTTTGACCAAGTCAACATCTGATTTTTGTTTTGTAGTCGAGGGTATTTTAGTCCATACACATTTATACTTTTATAACACATTTATATTTTACCCCTTCATCTTTCATCCTCTTCATCATCTACCCAAATCATTCATCTCCCCAACAATCATCCTGGAAAAAATCTGTTGATGAACATCTGCACATTATGATTAAACCATTTAATATGATACAGTAATCATAATGTAACATTTGCGATATACATTGCTTAAGTACACGGTATTCGAAATCATAGGTTGAGCGGGTGTTTTTTAACCTTATTTGCGACCTCATGAGCTTATATGATTTTTGCTTATTTTTCATAAGCTCAAATTTTCCGGCTTGTTTTCGGACCTATGGGTTTATATAAGCTTATTATGGGGGTGTTTGTTTAAGCTTCTATATGGCTTATGTGCATCTTGTTTTAATTTTGTCATGTAAGAGGTATGCAAGCAAATTGTCCTGAACATAGTTGACATCAGTTGCCGAATGTTAGATATTACAACATGCTAGGGACGTGTTTGGGATTGCTTATTATAACCGCATATCTTCTTGTTGTGTTTTGGTACTACATAGCAGTTTTGTGGGTTTATGGAATTGCTTTTCTCTAAGCTGTTTGGCTGATTATATGTGAGTGAAATAAGCAATAAGTTGCATAAACAGCTTATCAAAAAGGAAATCAGCAGATACACAATTTTTGTAAGAAATCCCAAACACCCCGAAAACCCTCCAAGTTTCTGTATGTAATTAATCTTCTAACATGCTATGCGTTCATACAATGAGGACTGGATTCGTTAGAGGTCATGGCTTTCTGATGTTTAATGTTCATATATATGGAGTATGAAAATCCTTTTTGACTAGTTCAGAAGAATCATTAACCAGAGTGTTGGAAAACCTTGGTAATTTCATGGTTGTTATGTCATAATTACTTATCCTGCTGTTAGCCATGAATGTTCACATTAGTGCTTCGTTTTTTCTATGGTGAATGAGAAATTATAATTTATAAGCATAATCTCATTCAGAAATTGGAGCTAATAAACTTACAACTTTAAGCTACTAAACCTACAACTTGAACTTGCTTTGTTGACACTTGAAAAAGATCACTTGCCCTGACAATGACGATCAAGTTAAACTACACCTTGCAAGCCATTATCCTTGATAATCTGAAACTTCTTAAACTTGAGCATGAAACTTCAAGATTACGAACTTGAACATAAACTTTGAGATTGTAAACTTGACCAGCAACTCTGCTCCCTTGTGAAATTGAAATCTTCGCCACTTGAAGATAAACTTTAAGGTTCAAAATGTTATTAGCCACTTTAAATCCTTGTGAATGTGAAACCCTTGAAAATGTTTATTTATAAGTAAAGTATGGCCTATAGCAGTTACTGTTTATACAAGTTTTCTATCTCTAGTTAACTGTTTTGTAAAGTTGTAATGTTTTGCAAATATTTACATGTCAAGGTACACATCCTAGTCGGAAATTATATTACCGATAATATAACAAGAAAGAATAATTGGACTTGCGGTTGTCGGATGATGTTGAGGAGATGATGATGTTGGGAGATGAATGATTTGGGTAGATGATGAAGAGGATGAAAGATGAAGGGTAAAATATAAATGTGTTATAAAAGTATAAATGTGTATGGACTAAAATACCCTCGACTACAAAACAAAAATCGATGTTGACTTGGTCAAAGGACTAATCTGCATTTAATGGCTACTGTTTGGACCCGTGACGATGATTATGCCGGTTTCGTCCCATCGCGATCCTCCGCTACAAGTTTAGGGACCAACGGTGTATTTTAGTCTAAAATTAATTAATGACCACCTTTCTCTTTAAAGTTTCTTTATTGTTAATTTACACTCAACTTTTCTTTTCCATCAAATTACAAAATGATTTATGAATATCTTAAACTTAATCATTAGATTTTCAAAATAACTTATTCTTTTTACATTTTTGACACATGTATTTTTATATAGATTTTTTATCTAAAAACGAGAGATGTTGATCAATTCAATTCATATTTGACTTTTTATTATTAATATTTTTATAACTTGATAGGTTATTATTATTATTATTATTATTATTATTATTATTATATACGAATACCATTGTGCAATACATGATTTGACCATAAATATTACATAATGTGTTTTAATATAAGTCACAAAATGTATAAATTTTAAATATTTGTGCATGAAAGTTGTATATTATCTTATTCTAATAATACAATTGATAAAGAGTATAAATTTCTATTTTGCCATGCTAAGGCCTTTCTGGTACATATACGAGGTTGTTATATATCATTAATTTATAATATTGTATAAAATCTTTTATACTTGTATGGTTATATTACCCGTGCAAAAGCGGGGTTTTATATAAATTTTTCATTTTGTATTAATATCGATAAAGATTTTCAATATATTTTTGTTGCACAAATGATTTGACTTTGTTTAATTGACATTGTATTGAGATTGATATTGTTTAAATTTAACTATTGATATAATATTTTAGACATTAGACATGATATTGAGGTTGATGTTATTAAATTTAACTATTGATATCATATTTTAAATTTAATTATTAATATCATGATATCATTTTTAATAGATGTTTAAATTTAGCTATTAATATCATGCTTTATGCTATTAATTACCCTTTGTTTGGGTTTTATTTATTTTTCTTACAAAATTGCACATGTATTTTATATATATTTTTTTATTGAATGAAATTTACATGAATTTGATCAAATTGTTTCAATTTTATCTTTCTATTATCTAATTAGATGATGACTCTAATTTTAATACGTGACAAATTGAAGCTTTATTATTGGTCATATCTTGAAACATTTAATTTCACATTTTGCATGTATTTCTCTCCAATATAAGAGACGCAATAGATTTTTCCTCATTCGTCACATGATCTATACATGACAATGTATTTGGCCCAATCTTTTACTCATATTACGGTGATATGAACCAAAAAAATTAGAATACAATCATTACCAATGTTATAGATAACCGTTTCTTATGGACATGTATAATGATTAAAGATGATATAAAAATGTAATGCGAATATTACATGTCATGTATTTAGTTTTACAGTAAAGCTTCTTAAGTTCAGTGTTTAAAAATTCAATAATATAAATGTGGCTTATCGTGTTCCTCAATTGTAAATACATCAAGTTACCTTTTTACATCACTATACAACCTATACTATTTTTTAATTACATGTGTACACGAAGCCTTTTCCTTTAAAATCTAAAACTACTTTGTTGATACAAAAGTTGGACGTTCTCGATTTGGAGCCCGGTTCTCGCACTAATTGAGAATTCGCTTGAGACCGCGCACTAAGAGACAAGAAACACCGTTAGGCTTACCGTGGGATTGTCTCCACGATTATCCTCCCGTGAGAGTGAGTAATCGGTTTAGGGTTTAAGGAGTTTTAGGGTTATGAGATCGTACCTTAAACGAGGATATGATTCCCTTATATACGCACGGAATCCTTGTTGGTTCCGTGTTCCCCAACCTTCGCGTATCCCGCCAAAGTCGGTTGGGAATGATTATCTTCTTATTTTAGAAGATATCATATATCTAATCCATAAATAGATTTGGGCTTGGCTTTCGTGAGCCCAAACCATTATTGAAAATGGCCCAGGTCGTACCGGGCTTGTTAGTATTGGGTTGTGGTCGGGTTTATGACCCGATACCAGACTATACGTCATCATGTCCCCCCAGTCTAGTATGCGCAGTGCGTAACTGCGGATGCTAGACTAATGACCGTAGTCCAAAAAACAAGTAACGTACGAAACGTATTCAAGAAGCCAGACACCTACCCGTAGGTGCGATGTATCTAGACATCCAAGTGAATAGATAATGCCTCGTTAATCGGGGGAAAGTTACTGCTCCGTTGTCACATCAAGCCATCTCGACCACACAATGAAGACTAGTGGAATCCACGTGTCGCCAATCGTGTGGGAGAGAAGAAGTATATAACTTGGCGATTCATTTTCACCGAATTTCTCACAGTAAAAACACCATCCGCCATTTCTAAAGCATTTCAAGAGTCGTTATCCCAAAAGTAACCAACCACAGAGGTAATCGCGCGTGCGATATAGCAAAAAAGTATAACATCATGGTTAAACAGTTGTCTGACTTTACCTCCGACCTTAATTTGATCGATCTGATGGAATTTTCCTCAGATTATTTTATACCCCGGGACGTGCATCCAGCGGTTCCGGATGCGCGAGCCACGATTGCGGATTTCCCCGAAGGGAAAGTGGGTGTATACACACGGTTATTCGAATTTGCGAATCAACGTGTGCCCTATCACGCTTTCGTGCGATGTGTTAAACTATTATCGTTTACATATCGCGGTTGCATTGTATTGGCGGCTAAAATTACCAATTTCGAGGTAAATTGCGATGCTGGGGATTAACCCTACCATCCACTTATTCGCGCTTTTATCACACCACATGGGCGCATGGGTGGGTTTCCTTTTCAAAACGCGGGTAGATTACGATTGCTACAGATAAGTTAGATGCGCTTAGGAATTGGAGGAATACTTCTTACGGGTAGATGATACATGTTTTCCTTGGAATTATGATTTTTATACCAAGGATCGCTACTGAGAGGATGAGTACCAGGTTCGGTCGTATAACGTCGAGGATGCGAATCGATAAATGCAAACCGCATCCCCATCGATTGCATATCCGAGGGATTTTGGTGCACATGGAATCGGTAGTAATTATTATGGCCTCAAGATGAGATCCCTATTTTCTTAGACGCCAATGGCCAGGGTGGGTACTTGTTCCTCCGTACTTCAGTGTGTAAATATTGTAAGAACAATCTTCCGTACATGTTGCGCATAATATAACCGGTGTGTATATGTGTTTTGTCTCTTGCAGATGGATCTGCTTAGTTATCTGACCTAGCGAAGCCCGCAGCCGTGAGGACAGGAGTACGACCGTTGAGGGATGACGAGGAGCCCATATTAGCTGCGACTGCGGGACGTGTCATGGAACCGGCGCGGGGATACAGGACCGCCTCCGTTGCGGTGGAGGCAACGCCTTTGCAAAGCCGCCCCAATCACGAGATGACTCGGTAGTAGCGCAATCATCGCTCGTGAGTGTAGCTCATCACGAAGAGGAAGAAGAAGAAGCGGCGCTTAGTCGCAAAAGGACCCGACGAGATCATGGTGCGGGCCCGTCAAGGAAGAAGCGTCCGTGATTCAAACCGTGGAGTTGTCCTCATCGATGAAGCGTCGTCGCACCCATCCGCCGATGATGCGGAGCCAAAGTAAGTAAAACCATACATGTATAACCTTCATTAGTTGGTGAATGTGCTATTTGTGATTCTAATGTTGCACCGGTGATCATTCGCAGGATGGAGCGGTCATGAGTCACCTCCTAAGGCTAGTCCGACACGCTCGGCGCATTCTCGAGCCGCAGAGCCGTGATAAGGAAGACCATCCGATGCAAATGTGCCTCAGGGGCAATTAGTTGAAGAATTGGTTCAAGTTTCCGCTCACCGAAGCTTCACTGATTGAAGTCGAAAGAGCGAGTATCGATGGAGAAAACCAAGACTCCCAAAGGACCAAACTATTTCTTTCTTTGGGCGCATCTGCAAGTACCCGGAACAACTAGATAGCGCCCATGAAGAGGCCAAGGTCCCGAGCACATACGCCAAAACAGTGAGGACAAGATGGCGCTAATGTGCCAAATAAACCAAGAGCGTCTTGATCTCGCCAAGTATAAGTCTGCGTGGTCTTTGGCAATCAAACACCTAGATCGTGGTAAAGAAAGTTTATTTTTGCGATTGGGGAGCTTGGGAATACTGTGAGCTGGTCCTTGGAGGTACAGGAGGCAAAGCTGCGTAAGCTAAGCATCGAGTACGACGAGGAGTTGTATCCGCATCTTATGTCCATGATAGCGGAGCGCAGGTGGCTCATAGGCCACGGTCTCCGCCTGGCTGCTCTGAGTACTCTGGAATCATCAGAGGTGGTTAATGCCTTCGGGGAGGTGGTGCAATGCGCTCTGGAGCGTGGAAAATCAGAAGCAATGGAAAAGCTCCACGAGTCAGAATTGTTGAAGGCGCCGTTGGATAAGGTACCTGGGTATGATGCTGAGTCATATGATAACTTGGTCGCAGCTATGCAGAAAATGAAAGACCTGGAGCTTCCAATGATTTCGGAGCTTGAGCGCGATCAAGATTATCCAATAAATGTGATTATGGCGGGGTTGATGTTGGCGCGTCATCGTACCGAGGGTGCCGAAACACAGCCAGATTATTACTTGAAACCCCATGAGTCGCAGTTGCAAATACCTGTCTTTGCGCGTCCTAGGGATAGTCAGGATCCATTTGCGTTGGAGAAGGAGATTCCTTTAAAGGAAGTCTTGGAGGCGCATGCGACTCGTCTTGCTAAAAAAGAAGGTATTGCAGGTAAAGCCATCTTGTGTGGACTTGGTGCAACACACTTGCCAAGGTCTGACGGGGTGCCAGTGAGTGTGGCCACTGTGGCGCGTCAGGATGCAAATGTGTTGAAAGGTATTAGTGAAGCCAAAGATGTAACGAGTCACGCTGGTACTTCTTCCCTTAAGCGTTGTAGCAGCTGGTAACTGTCATGTTGACTATCTTTTGTACGAACTCGTAGTTATGAATAAAAATTCCTTTTGTTGTTTGTTGCTTGTGGATAGTAGTACTGTATACATATCTGTTTGTCTTTATGTGAAAGATGTATTCGTTGTCGAAGAAACAAACGTGTAAGGCGAATATAGGAAATCCATAATCATGTTTGGAATTCATAGTATACTGAGAAAGAATTCTAAGTACTTAATCATAATCGTGTATGTTATGATATCTGACGTCTTGTAAATATCACATTAAGGAAGCAAGTATCTTGGTTCCTAAGTTGTTAAACGTGCACGTGTGCATTGCTGCGCACCCGTCGTGGGGTGCGCACATATCTTATTCCAACGTCTTGAGAACAAGGTGTTTAACAAGGATGCGTGATCCAGTATTGATGGGTTTGCAACCCTCTTACTCAACAAGTTAGTTAGTAGGTCAACTTATCCTTTTACCATCGTGGGTTTATTTGTAGTGCATGCACGCCATCGTGGGCAAGAAATAAAAATTGTTAAGACATACAAGATATGGAGATAACAACTTAAAATGTGTCATGAGTTAGCTAGAAACCGCGACGCTTTTATTAATACTTGCAAGTGTATCAAGAAATAACAAAGAAAGCGATAAATATGAAAAATAAAACCGAGTGCGTGAATGTTTATTGAGCCTCGAAAGTGTGGAGCGTCTGCGCTTATGCCGTAGCAATTCTTATAGGTAGCACCTCTCGAGGTTGCCGATATTCCATGTCTTGGGTAGGTCACGACCATCCAAACCTCGAGCCGTGCACGCGCTGCGTGCTGTTGTTTCAAAGATAACCTCATAAGGTCCTTCCCACTTTGGTCCGAGCTACTCAGTATCTTCGATGCGGCTTGCCTCATTGGCGCGATGAGACAAAGTCACCGGTCCGAATGAAACACTGCGTACCTTGGCATCATAGTATCCTTTCATTTTGACTTGACCTTGCCTCCCGTATAGCAGCGTTCGCGTCTTTCTTCCAAGAGGTCCAAGTCGACACGTCTTTCGCCGTCGTTTGTAGTCACATTAATCTCCGCGATGCGGATAGTTGGCATGCCGATCTCGGTTGGTATAACGGCTCATCCGTGATACAAGAGAGAAGGGGTATCCCTGTCTTTGGTTTTAACCGAGGTGCGGTGTGCCCATAGTACATGTGAAAGTTCTTGACCCACCTTCCTTTGTGCTTGTCCAGCGTGCTTTGATTCCTTCACCTGAGCTTCGGTTTGCGCTCGACTAAACCATTGGTTTGTGGGTGCGAACCGACGAAAGTGTTGGGTGATGTTTAACTTTCGCACCAATCTTTGAAGGGTTGTCGCGAATTGTTTCCGTTGTCCGAGATGATTTCACCGTAATCCGGCGGCATACAATGTTGTCCCGCACAAAGCGTTTTACCGGTTGCCGATGTCGCCATCGCTTTTGCCTCGATCCACTTGGTGAAGTAGTCTATAGCTACTATGAGAAACTTGAGACCGCTGCGCTATTGGAAAAGGACCGCGATATCAATGCCCCATTTGTAGAATGGCCGCGGCGCCGTGATTGGTGTTAACTCATCTTTGTGGTTTGCGCAGACGGGTGCGTGGACTTGGCAATCATTGCACTTCCTTATCAAATCCCGCATCTTTATGCATGGTTGGCGATGAGTATCCCGATCGCATGGCGCGTGCTACAACAGCACCGTGGTCTGCGTGCATGCTACATGAACCCTCATGGATTTCTCGCAGACACATAATTTGCTTGTACGGGCCGACGATCGAAGCCATGGTTGGAGGAAAGAACGTCGACATAAAGATGTTGTCGCGCATTGAATCTCTGCTACTGCGGCGCCGATTCGCGAGCTTACATGCATTCTTGGGGTAATGTCCCTTTGCTTAAGAATTTCGCAATTGGTGTCATCCATGTAGGACCATCCTCCTCTATGATTGTGGAGACTTCCATCTCCGATATTGACTTGCTTTTCGGTGTTTCCACCAAGACTTGCTTTGATAAGTGTGCGAAGCTTGTCGAGGCTATCTTGCTCAATGCATACGCTGCGATTTTCTCCTCTAGGGACTTGCTTGATAGTAAATCTGTCAAAGCCTTTGATCGCTTTAGTCTTCTCAAGATATGAATCATATTTTCTTCTTTGGTCACGTATTCACCCAACACATGGTTGGCCACTAGTCGGGAGTCCACATTTGCTTCCAAGTTACGTGACACCCATTCGAAATGCAATGCGTAGTCCGTGATCGTGGCTTCATATTCGACTCATTGTTTGTCGAGGTAAATTCAAACGCAGATGCGTAAGTGAATTCCATTCCTCCGGTTTGTGAGAATAAGGCCGACTCCCGAGCCATCCACGCATGAGGACCCGTCGTAAACAAAATCCATGGATCTTGTAGTGCTTTCTCGCTTGGTGTAGGTACCTCGTCGATGTCGGCTTTCGATGATGAAGTCCGCCGAACTTGTCCTTTTATTGCGGTACGTGGTCCGTAAGAGATGTTATGTTCGCTTAGCAACACACTCCACTTCGGAGTCGCCCCGACGCATCGGGTTTGGAGATGATCCGCTTGATGGCTTGATGCGTGATTACCGCTATCGGGTGCGCTTGAAGTACCGGCCGCGATCGCTGGCGGCAAACACTAATGCCAAGACCAATTTTTCCATGGCACTATAGTTCATCTCCGTCTTCTTGAGAGCTTTGTCGACAAAATAGATAGGGGTTTGCAGAGTCCCTATCTGTTAGTAGCACCTTACCGATCGCCCCATGAGTTCTTGATAGATACATGATCGCTCTTCCCGGTCGGGTGCCACGAGTGTTGGGAGCGTTGCTAGATCTTTGTTTGAGTGTGGTGAAAGCTTCTTCCGCCTCCGTTGTCCACCGAAAGTCACCCTTTTTATACACTTCTTGAGTGTTTTGAAAAGAGGCAATGACTTTTCTCACGATTTAGATAGGAACCCGTTGAGGCCGGCTAGTTTTCCATTGAGGATTGGACTTCCTTCGTGCGTGGTGAGGAAGTTCTATTACCGCTTTGTCTTTTCTGGACACGGTTTTATGCCATCGTTCTATCGGTACCCTAAGAACATGCCTTGATGGCGCCAAGGTGCATTTCTTAGATTTAGCTTCATGTTAATCTCACGTAGAGTTTTGAATGTTTCTTCTATGTCGCGCACCGTTCCTTTTCAAGATGGCTTTTAATGATCAGTCATCCACATAGACTTCGTGTTGCAACCCACCTGTTTTTCAAGGCATTGTCTACCAACCGCTGATAGGTGGCACCCGCATTCTTCAAGCCAAACGGCATTTTTGTGTAACAGTAAACGCCTTGGCTTGTGTGGAACGCTGTCTTTTTGTTACGCCTCTTTCCCGACTCGATTTTTTTTTTTAAACACTTGTTGGTATTAGTCTAAAATAGACCCTTTTATACTCTGAAAAAGACTCATTTCCTGCAAACCCTTGAATAGACCCATTTACATCTATTATGGACCCATTTTCTGAGTATTCTAAAATTGACTCATTTACGCCTAAAATAGCCCCATTTTCCCGCACCCTAAAATAGACCCATTTGCATCTAAATGGTCCCATTTCTACACTCTAAAATGACTCATTTGCGATCGAAATAGACTCATTTACCTCTAAAATGGACCCATTGATCGTTACTCTAAAATGACTCATCCGAGTCTAAAATAGACCCATTTCTGCAGATTTACATATTTTGACCCATTTTCACAACAAACAACCATTACCATTTCATTTTCACATCAAACCCGTCCAAAACCATTAATATAACATGATACATTTTTGCAAGACCAATCGACCACAGTAACTCAAAATGGGTATAAACATATGTTATGCCAAACACCCATTTAGCTTTTACTAAGAACACTTAAAACACACCTTGACACAACGATTGACCTTCAAAACTTTACGAATACTTTGACATACGTTATGCCACTTGACTACACATTCCAATTCATTAAATGACTCACGGGGGTTCCAACATGACACTTGAGCTCGGTATTCTATACTAAGCTCCTAAATGCATACTATCTTCTATCCTTGCATATCAATCCTTTAATCCATATCATCACAGCCATCCATAAAAGTATGCCAACATTACGCATCATACTTCGCAAGTCCATCAAAACCATAATCATAAACACATACCTCAAGCCACTTTAAGCATCACCAACTATCTCAACAACAACTAAACTTGCTTATACTAACACTTCGCTTACTAGCTATGCCAAGCTAGCTTATAAACACTTTCACATAACACATAACTCCCAACCATTCAATATCCATATCATAATAAGCATATAACACATAATGTCATGAAATCAACATAACATCATATTATAACCGTTACTTACCTTAATTCCAAGCTAGTGAAACCAAGGACATCACCTTCTCCATACTTGACATTTAAGCCAACACCACTATAGACATAAACACATAATTAATCAACTATGTCATGGCCATAATAACCATAACCCCTTTTAACTATTACTTATTATCACATAATCATATATTGATTATATGATAATTAATCCCACTAACTTATTAACTTAACTTCAATAATACTTAACCCATATTCATCATAACTTCTTGATTTAGCTTATAAACATCGATACCCAATTCCCCAATTAGGGTTCATAAACCCTAACCTTCCAAATCATCAATTAAACACTAATTAGATGTTACTTACTTGAAAAGATCATTGCTAGGTACATTAATATTGGATTGGAACTCTTAAACCTCATCAATTGATCATTAAAACCATCTTGTATTTTCCTCTTTTTCTTCTTTACGTCACAAACACAAACACTTCTACACTTCACGGAAATATGAGGAAAATAGAGAAGTGTCTAGATACTAGTAGGTTGCAAGTTTTCCTAAAGGCACATTTGGTCCTTCAAGTCTCATTCTTTCTATTTTGGCCATTAAATACTTTTATAACAAATTACCACTTGACAACATAGGTCCCCTTACAATCTATAACTATAACATAACATGTGTTAACTATTAGTTTGACTATCGGGTTGACTAGTCAATTTAACATTCGTTGACTAACCAATCACGTTAAACCTTGGTCAATTTCATCTAAGGTGGGGCCTATTTGTATCCGGATACGGGTCTAACAATTCTACCCCTTATTTAGATTTCGTCCCAAATCTCTCTATTACTATCCAAAATTAAATCTCATTCTACATCAATCTCAACATATACAAAATCATACACATTGCATTGCAACGATCTACATGATCTTGCAACTCTAAACATACTATAACCTGCTTATCACGCTTGATCCATTCTATCTCTCGCTTAAACTAGCCATGACTTGGTCATTTCTTAACCCCATTCTTAGTACTAAGCACACTTTCATTCAAAGATTTCGTTGCAATGATCTAAGTGATCTTGCAATACAAGGTAACACATTCAAAATCCTTAATCCATTCTACTTCTCATTTAACTTTCTAAGAGCGTACGACTCTTACTAAGGTCATTATATCAAACAAGACACATTTAGTATAATCATTGTATCATTTTACCAACCTCATTTCCATCACCTCACATTCTTACTTACTATACTTGAGTTTTTAATCAAGGACTATGTGTCACTTGAGAAAATTTATGTGGTTTTGACTTTACATAGGTCAAACATTAATCTATACGACTTAGCATTTCAATTCTACCATAGTGATTCTATTATCCGCTTTAACTTTTTGCTATAACTCCTTATCTTTGCTATTTCATCTTAAGGATTTCCACAAAGTTTAAGATTGACTTAGGGAGATCTTGGCTTACTTTGACTTTCATAACTTAACATTAACTATTGTCTAGTCATCTTACATTGGTCATTCCTTTACTTGTTAACGTTTTCATTACATTGTCTCATTTTCTATTTCTTAGAATAAATTTCTCTTCAAAGAATATGAGTCTCATAAGAAGTTTCAATGTTTTGACTTCAAAAGTCAAATTTTAACTTATACCTTCACATTCATATGAGTGCTAATATTAATTAGCATCTATTTCCATCATTTACTCACATTTGACCCACACCTTAAGGCATGCTATAACATCATTACCAATTTCTTAATCTTTTCGACTTATACTATAGACACCTAATGGTTGGTTTCACTTAATGTCTCAATTAAAAGTTGCATTCTAATTATATCTCATCTATCTTAGTTCTTAAGACTTATGATTAATTCTAGGCTTGCATTTTCTACCCCTTCTACCTTACTCATGCCATGTTGGGAACACATAAGCCCACTCATTTACACTTCTTCATTTACATGGAAAAGCGTCCCAATCAATGTAAATCAAGAAACATAAACTCATAGTTCGGCGATTCATAATTTCTTTAATTTAATGAAAAGGCGTCCCAATCCATTTAACTAAGGAAATCATAAGTCGTCCTACTTACACGCTTTCAACACGACACTCGTACCTATTCGTTACACATTTTAAATTTTCTTGCTTTTAGTTCTTTTTAACTTTTTAGACTTGAATCCATACCATTTTCACATTCATATTGGGATATTTTTATATGCCAAGGATGTAGGCAATCCCTTAGGTAAAGGCAATACTTTTCGTCTCGAAGGATTCCTTGTCATTCATTAATTAGGTTATCCGGAAAGATACCATCATTAACATCATTCACTTGGTAATCTTGTAAGATACCACCATTAAATTGGCCATCTCGAAGGATACCATCCTTCACATGGTAATCTCGAAAGATACCACCATTATCTTGGTCATCCCGAAGGATACCATCATTCACATGGTAATCTCGAAAGATACCACCATTACCTTGGTCATCCCGAAGGATACCATCATTCACATGGTAATCTCGAAAGATACCATCATTACCTTCGTCATCCCGAAGGATACAATCATTAACTTCATTAACTATCATTAACTCATCGGTTACATGATAGTTACCTTGAACCTTTCACATTTAACATTGGATCCAAGTCATCATCATTTTAAGACACATTCACATTTCCATTCTTTTTATTTAGCTTTAAGAAAGAATCATTAGAAAATGACACTTGCTTGTTATATTTACACATGTGTTTACACATCTTACTTTCTTATTACTCATTTCAAACATGCTTACCAATTATCATTTTCATTTTTATATGATCAAAACTAATGATACACATTAGCCGTGATATCATAATTTCAAGTCATTGTCTTAACTTTATACATACTTATCACTTTCTGGCTATAAGACATGTCATTACGTTCTTACTTACATTCTCAACTCATCTCTCCTTTAATCATTAGCTCATTAGCTATTCCCTTTTCATCTCATCGTTGCTCGTTATCATTTTTTTGTCTCATTTTATACATCCCGCATTAGTTGATACTTAACAATTAATGTGCCATTCCTCACCTTAATTCCACACATTATACATTAGCTCACTTGTCATTACTATGTTCTATACTCTAAGCATTCGATACTTTAGTTCACTTATAGCCCGTCTCTAATACCACTTACCATTTTAATTACATTTCATTACCACTACTCTTTAAAACACGTTCTAATAATCAAAAGGCAATTACTAAGACTAACCAAAGTGCACGACAATTCAATCATTTAAACATATCAAGCCCTACACGGTCTTATATCACATACACATTAACACTATATAACACATGCATTATTCTCTACTCAGGTTCATAAAACCTATCTCATAATTCGCATCAAATTTAAACATTTACTTCTACGCATAACTTATACTTACATTTAACACATTCTAATAGTGGTTTAAGTCTAGGCAACCTAAATGGAAACCTAATTCACTTAAACCGAAGCTCTGATACCAAGTTGTTACGCCCCTTTCCCGACTCGATTTTTTTTTAAACACTTGTTGGTATTAGTCTAAAATAGACCCTTTTATACTCTGAAAAAGACTCATTTCCTGCAAACCCTTGAATAGACCCATTTACATCTATTATGGACCCATTTTCTGAGTATTCTAAAATTGACTCATTTACGATCTAAAATAGCCCCATTTTCCCCTGACCCTAAAATAGACCCATTTGCATCTAAAATGGTCCCATTTCTACACTCTAAAATGACTCATTTGCGATCCGAAATAGACTCATTTACCTCTAAATGGACCCATTGATGTTACTCCAAAATGACTCATCCGAGTCTAAAATAGACCCATTTCGCAGATTTACATATTTTGACCCATTTTCACAACAAACAACCATTACCATTTCATTTTCACATCAAACCTGTCCAAAACCATTAATATAACATGATACATTTTTGCAAGACCAATCGACCGTTGCAACTCAAAATGGGTATAAACATATGTTATGCCAAACACCCATTTAGCTTTTACTAAGAACACTTAAAACACACCTTGACACAACGATTGACCTTCAAAACTTTACGAATACTTTGACATATGTTATGCCACTTGACTACACATTCCAATTCATTAAATGACTCACGGGGTTCCAACATGACACTTGAGCTCGGATTCTATACTAAGCTCCTAAATGCATACTATCTTCTATCCTTGCATATCAATCCTTTAATCCATATCATCACATAAAAGACCATCCATAAAAGTATGCCAACATTACGCATCATACTGCAAGTCCATCAAAACCATAATCATAAACACATACCTCAAGCCACTTTAAGCATCACCAACTATCTCAACAACAACTAAACTTGCTTATACTAACACCGCTTACTAGCTATGCCAAGCTAGCTTATAAACACTTTCACATAACACATAACTCCCAACCATTCAATATCCATATCATAATAAGCATATAACACATAATGTCATGAAATCAACATAACATCATATTATAACCGGTTACTTACCTTAATTCCAAGCTAGTGAAACCAAGGACATCACCTTCTCCATACTTGACATTTAAGCCAACACCACTATAGACATAAACACATAATTAATCAACTATGTCATGGCCATAATAACCATAACCCCTTTTTAACCATTACTTATTATCACATAATCATATATTGATTATATGATAATTAATCCCACTAACTTATTAACTTAACTTCAATAATACTTAACCCATATTCATCATAACTTCTTGATTTAGCTTATAAACATCGTATACCCAATTCCCCCAATTAGGGTTCATAAACCCTAACCTTCCAGTCATCAATTAAACACTAATTAGATGTTACTTACTTGAAAAGATCATTGCTAGGTACATTAATATTGGATTGGAACTCTTAAACCTCATCAATTGATCATTAAAACCATCTTGTATTTTCCCTCTTTTTCTTCTTTACGTCACAAACACAAACACTTCTACACTTCCTGGAAATATGAGGAAAAATAGAGAAGTGTCTAGATACTAGTAGGTTGCAAGTTTTCCTAAAGGCACATTTGGTCCTTCAAGTCTCATTCTTTCTATTTTGGCCATTAAATACTTTTATAACAAATTACCACTTGACAACATAGGTCCCTTACAATCTATAACTATAACATAACATGTGTTAACTATTAGTTTGACTATCGGGTTGACTAGTCAATTTAACATTCGTTGACTAACCAATCACGTTAAACCTTGGTCAATTTCATCTAAGGTGGGGCCTATTTGTATCCGGATACGGGTCTAACACTTTTCCTCGCCTTCGAGCCATTTGTATCCGGTGATATCCCTTGTATGCGTCGAGAAAACACTTCAACGGGTATCCACACAAGGACTCTATTTTCCAATCTATCTCGTAATGGATAGCGATCCTGTGGGCATGCTTTATTAAGGTCGGTGAAGTCTACACACATTCGCCACCACTGTCGCTTTTTGACCATTCTTTGGATTAGAGCCATCGTGGTAATAGACTTCACGATAATTCCCGCTTTAACTAATTTACGTACCGCTGCGGGACCGCGCCTGCGGAGCTTGGCCACGCTTCTTACGGCGTGTCGGTAAGTATCCTTGTCGGATTCTAAGTTTATGCTCGTGATCGAGCGTGGTACTCGGTCATGTGTTTGGGCTCCCATGCGAAAATATCCACGTTCTTTTGTAGGAGCGCACGGTACCTTTGCCGTTGTCCGACAATGACCCTCCAATGGTTATCTCCTCGTCCGGATATTCGGGTGAATTGACCTTAAAGTTGGGATTTTGGTCGCAAGACCGCTTTGAATTGGTTCCATTTCGCATGTAACCGTGTTACATTCTCTGCTTGGCACCGTGGCATTGTAAAGAGTGACAATGCCCCTTCAACGGGAATTTAAGCATCCGTCTTGTTGATTCGCACCACCGCGCATGGTCGATATCCCGGTCTCCCAATAATGCCATTATATGATGAAGGGATTTGATCACCATAAAATCCATCCAGTTGTCGTAGAGTGCTCTGCGTTGCCAACGCCGACTAGCAATCGCAGATTGGCCCATAGGTTATATCTTCTCACCGTGAAACCGGTGAGTGCGGTGTTGACCAGATTTAATCGACTATGTATTTCGTGTCGTAGTCTTTTAAAGCAATGCTCATACATAATATTTGCCGATGCCCCGCCATCGATGTACATGCGGTGTATGTCGTGACCACCCGCACTAATTTCAATGGTGAGGGCTCACGATCTTTGCGTTGTCCGCATTAAAGTAGGGAAAGAGATTTCACTTCTTCGGAAAACTCTTGCCGACCTTCGTACGGTGGTTCGTTGCGCGTCTGTATCATATAGATTGTGTCGGCCTTATCTTTGGGTGTCTCCTTCTTGCTTTCATTCTTTTGCTTATCTCTTCCATCTTTAATGTTTTTAACTAAGTGGTCCACCGCCCCTCGACCATCTTGTCGATGAGTTGGCGCGGTTGGACACACTCGTTAGTAGTGTGACCCTTTGCGCATGGTAGTCACAAGATCCATTCCCAAGGCGCCGATCTTACGGTGTACGCATCCGCGGTGGTCTTGGGAAGTTCGCACCTTCACCGCGAGTATTTCCTTTGGTGTTTTGATCGCGGAGTATACCATCATTATCTCTGTCTCGCCGCTCCTCGTTGCGATAGCTCCTATTACGGTTATTACCTCGGTCGTTGGATTGTCTCCCGTGTTGTTCTCGTGACCGGTAACTAGAATGGTTCTTTTGCTATCCGCCATGGCGGCTTCTCCTGGACAAAAGACCGAGAGCGCTTCATGAGCTCATCAAAGGTCTCGGGGATCTTGTCGTTTAACCTCTTGATGAGTTTCGGGTTATTAATCCCATTCATGAAGCCCGAGATCTTTAAGACTTGTGGCATGCTTTAACTGCATGCATTCATCTTTGAAGCGTTCCATGAACGCGCCGTGGATTCTCCCCTGTTCGCTTTTACCTGGCGAGTTCGACAGATTTTTAGCACACTTTTGCGTTGAGTAAAATTTAGGCGAACGCCTTTCTCAACTCTTCAAAACCATTCACGCTCGCCCTTCGGGAGTTTGTTGAACCGATTCAAGCGCTTCCCACGGTGTGGAATTAAACATGTGGCACCAAACCGGTTTTGGCGTTTTCGATGGTCGTACCGATTCAAAAATTTTAGATGATCGTCGGGATCACCGTCCCATCGTAGGTTTTAACATTTGCGGCATGCGCATTTTCTTGTTCTCGGAGAAATCACTAATGCGTCTAGTGAACGCAACCACTTTCTCGGCGCCATGGAGAGACATGTCTTCCTCTTGGCTATCGCGTCGCTCGGATTTCAATGCCCTCAGATCACTATCCTCGTTGTCCGAGGAGTTGTCAAGATGAATTTACCTTCTTACGGCGCTTGCGCCGCCATCCTCGAATCGACTCATAGTCCGGATCGAAGGGCTTTCACTGGGGAATACTTTCGCCCGGTCTATCTCAGTACTCTACGGCCACCCAACCTCGGCGACACCGGTACGCCGTTCTTCTATCATCGCCACTCAAGTGTTGTGAGTGAGATGTCTCGTCACCCTCGATTCTCCTCCCGATTCTGTTGAATACCGGGGTTTATGACCACTTCCTCGCGCTTTTCCTTGGTGGCGCGGTGGAGAAGTATCGTATTCGAATCGAATCGAGTCGGGCTTTGTGTTCCATACGATCTATTCTTCTCTTCCTCTTGCATGAGGCACCAATGCTTCGTAGTTTTGGGATCTGGAAACGGTGCTAATGCTCGCGCGACCCCTCGAGAGTGAGCGTTTGTTTCTACCAACGCATTCTTATCCCGACCTGGTGCCTCGGTATCTTTGTCAAGTCGGTTTAGAACCGATTGGAAGGGAGTAGTAAAGACGGGTTGTTCCGAGCGCGCATGGGTCTACTCCACTCGTGGTGGTTGTAGTGACTTGGGTTATTCCCGAATGCGGTTCTACCCGAGGGAAGATCAAGTCTTGACGACCCTTATTTTTAGCGGTACTGGTTGTCCTGTGAGGTGCGCAGGGGTTAGTCCACTCGCGACTTCTTCCCATAAGATCCGATTGCGATCGGCGATTGCCGTGTTTTGTCATTCTAGTGTCGATTCTTAGTGTGGGTCCCACGGATGGCGCCACTTGTTGATACAAAAGTTGGACATTCTCGATTTGGAGCTCGCCTCGTACTAATTGAGAATTGCCGCCGAGACCTGCGACTAAGAGACAAGAAACACCGTTAGGCTTACAGTGGGATTGTCTCCCACGATTATCCTCCCGTGAGTGAGTAATCGGTTTAGGGTTTAAGGAGTTTTAGGGTTATGAGATCGCACCTTAAACGAGGGATATGATTCCCTTATATACGCACGGAATCCTTGTTGGTTCCGTGTTCCCCAACCTTCGCGATCCCGCCAAAGTCGGTTGGGAATGATTATCTTCTTATTTTAGAAGATATCATATATCTAATCCATAAATAGATTTGGGCTTGGGCTTCGTGAGCCCAAACCATTATTGAAAATGGCCCAGTCGCAAGGCTTGTTAGTATGGGTTGTGGTGGGTTTATGACCGATACCGCACTATACGTCATCACACGCTATTAAAATCATTTAATTTGTTGATAAAGTACATTACTTTGTTGAGAAAAACTTTAAATATAGAGTAAATTACATCGTTCCTCACATGGTTTACCCAAAATAACACCCAAGTCCCTTTGTTTTTTGCTTGGTGAGTCCTTATTATCAAGTTTTGTTTCACCGTGAGTCCCTATTGATAGCGCCGTTATCTTTTCGTTATCTCAATGGCACCGTTAGTCCTAACCAAACGATCACTTGCGGCGTTAGTCCTTTATACTAACGATCGTTAATAACTCAAAATTTTATTAAAAAAATCTTTTCACGCGGTTTTATCGTTTCGCACCGCTTTCTTACGTTTTCATGCGTTTTGGCGTTTATATCGTTTACACGCTTTTTCCATTTTGTCCATTTTATCGTTTCCTTCGTTTTTACGCTTTTGTCCTTTCTTGCTTATGTTTTTACGCTTTTGTCCGCTTTTCTTATGTTCTTTTCCGATTTAAAAAATACGTTTTTTAATCGATTTTAAAAATTCTTTTAATCGATTCGTTTAAAATCGAAAAATCTTTTTATATCGGATAAAAAGTATTTTTTTAAATCGAAAAAACTTTTTAAAATCAAATTAAAAACGTATTTTTTTAAATAGGAAAAATCTTTTTAAAATCGGATAAAAACGCAATTTTTAATCGAAAACTTTTTAAAAATCGATAAAAGTTTTTCCGATTAAAAAGTTATGTTTTTATCCGATTTTAAAAAGTTTTTCCGATTTATAAAAAATACTTTTTAATTTGATTTTAAAAAGTTTTTTCGATTTAAAAATTACTTTTTTATCCGATTTATAAAAAGTAGGTTTAGGGTTTAGGGTTTAGGGTTTAGGTTTAGGGTTTAGGTTTTTCCGATTTTAAAACGTAATCGATTAAAAGACTTTTTAAAATCGATAAAAAAACGATTTTTTTAAATCGAAAAGAACGTAAGAAAAAGCGACAAAAGCGAAAAACATAAGCAAGAAAGGACAAAAGCGTAAAAACGGGCGAAACGATAAAATGGACAAAAGGAAAAAAGCGTTAAAACGATATAAACCGACAAAACGCATTAAAACGTAAGAAACAAGCAAACGATAAAACCGCGTAGAAAAGATTTTTTTTTTATAAAATTTTTGAGTTATTAACGGTCGTTAGTATAAAGGACTAACGCTGCAAGTGATCGTTTGGTTAGGACTAACGGTGCCGTTGAGATAACGAAAAAGATAACGGCAGTTATCAATAGGGACTCACGGTGAAACAAAACTTGATAATAAGGACTCACCAAACAAAAAAAAAACAAAGGGACTTGGAATGTTATTTTGGGTAAACCATAGGGACGAACGGTGTAATTTACTCTTAAATATAAAAGTGTTATATCACGTACAGTTTCGATTAAACAAAATGAACTAACAAACTAAAGAAAGTCTATATATAATAGTTTATGTTAAACACATAGACCGGCCCATGCATAAGAACTCATAAATCAGCCCATTCATATAAAACACATAAACCGGCCCATGCATAAGAACTCATAAATCAGCCCATGCATATAAAACACATTTTAGTTTTATCACTTTATGGGTGTCTGGACGTTTAAACTAAAAATAGAAAATCTAAATCTGCAAGTGTTAACAAGTGTTTTGGTTTTCAGTATTCTGTTGGTAGACTGTCTTGTTCCAAAGTACAACAGTTGGTCTGAAATTTATGTATCCTACGACCCAAAAACTAAATTAAAATAAGAAAATGTCTTCCACAAGGGATCCATTACTCCACCAGTATTCAACAACAACAAAGTTACTGGCAGGCTCATTTGGATCATTTTCGATTTTTATGGCGCAGTCAAGTTAATCTTTGCTTTACTCTATGATATCCTGGCAAATTAACTAACTACGAAAACGTCACGCACATTCATCAAGTGCTGATAAAAGAAAGAAAGAAAGGCGAAATGTTCTATAAATCATATTACCTTACACTTATAACCATGTCAAAGACTCAAAGGTATTCTTGTGTACGTTAGTATTTATAATTTTTGTACTGATCTACATAAATATTCTTTGGTTTCTTGATAACCTCATATGAATCTCCAGAATCTAAGTTATCATATTGTGCATACACATAAATCCAAACTCCAAGCTTTGTTATGGTCACAACTCAACTACATTGTTACACTCCTAGTAACAATGCCAATTAACATTTGATAAACGTTAAGAAAAACTTATCTTTAGTTCGCGGCTGCTAGTGTCAGACTCTTCTTAAATGGTATCTAAACATTCGGCATTTGAGTCGAAAACCTAAACTATATAAGTAAGATGTCTTTAGGCACAATTTACTACATCTATAATCGTGCAAAATGGCACGGTTTGTGGATTTTCGATTCAGTGCCTTTGTTTTGACTTTCATAATCATATCAATTACGTCGTTAGCTTCATCAGATGATTATCGAGCGTACATTGTCCTTATGGACAAATCAATGATGCCATCACCGTACTCTAATCACCACAACTGGTATACTTCTATACTTTCATCACTTTCAAATGAAGCTCATGCAATGCATCTCTACACGTACAACCACGTCATGGACGGGTTCAGTGCAGTCCTAACAAAGTCACAACTTTCGCAACTTGAGGATGCATCGGGCTTTCTAACAGCATTCGAGGAAACACTTGGAAAGCTTCACACAACTCACACGCCTAAATTTCTAGGTCTAAAGAAACATTCAGGGCTATGGCCCGTTTCAGGCTTTGGTGATGATATGATCATTGGCATACTTGACTCAGGAATTTGGCCCGAAAGTGAGAGTTTTCACGACAAAGGGATGTCGGAAGTACCTTCTCGTTGGCAAGGTGCATGTGAAACTGAAGGTTTCTGCAATAAGAAACTCATTGGCGCACGATCATTTAGTCAAGGAATGAAGCGGCGAAGGAGAATATTTCAACAACAGATGATTATGATTCCCCTAGAGATTATTGGGGACATGGTACGCATACATCTTCGACAGCTTCAGGTAGTCGTGTACACGCTGATTATTTCGGTTATGCAAAGGGGACAGCCACTGGAATAGCACCAAATGCGCGGTTAGCTATGTACAAAGTATTGTTTCTAGATAATTCATATGATGCTGCAGCTAGTGACACATTAGCTGGAATGGATCAAGCGATAGAAGACGGTGTGGACTTAATGTCGTTATCGTTAGGGTTTGACGAAACAATGTTTTTCCAAAACCCGATTGCTATTGGTGCATTTGCAGCTATGGAAAAAGGGATCTTTGTATCTTGCTCTGCAGGTAATGGTGGTCCTCATCGTTATACTCTCCTTAATGGAGCTCCTTGGATCACAACTGTTGGTGCGGGTACTATAGATCGAGCGCTTTCTGCATTTGTTACACCAAATGATCCGAGTTATGGCACATTAGTAGGGAAGTCGATTTTCCCTGAAAATCTGTTGGTAGAGAGGGTACCTATTTACTATGGATATGGAAATAAAAGTAAAGAAAATTGTGATGATGGAGCACTCGATCCAAAAGATGTTAAAGGGAAATACGTTTTTTGTGATGACGGGCCGGTTGACTTCGAATCCATCGGAGCAGCCGGAGTTATCTTCAGTTCGGACTACGGTCCCTTTATGAAGCCGAAAGACTTCAATTTACCGATAGTTGCATTGGAACCGAAGGTTGGGCATGAGTTAAGGAAATACTTAATTAGCACAAAAAACGCGAGTGTTAGTGTTAAGTATGGCGAAACTGTGTTAGGTACTAAACCATCTCCACAAGTTGCAGACTTTTCATCAAGAGGACCTGACCAAAGGTCCCCATGGATCTTAAAACCTGATTTAATAGCTCCTGGGGTTGATATTTTGGCGGCTTGGGCACCCAATAGAGAAAGTGCACCTATTGGAGATAATTATTTGTTAAGTGATTATAAGCTCCTTTCGGGTACTTCTATGGCTTCTCCACATGTAGTAGGAATTGCGGCATTGTTGAAATCAACACATCGTGACTGGAGTCCTGCTGCAATCCGATCAGCAATGATGACAACAGCTTATATACTTGATAATAATCAAAGTATAATTATGGATTTGACTTCAGGGGTACAAGGTAACCCTTTAGATTATGGCGCAGGTCATGTTAACCCGAATAAAGCAATGGACCCGGGTTTGGTTTATGACATCCAACCCCAAGACTACATCAACTATCTTTGTGCAATGAACTACTCAAGAAACGAAATTCGAGTCATTTCAAAGAGGTCGGAGATTGATTGTGCAAATGCGACACTTGATCTTAACTACCCTTCGTTTATGTTGGTCTTAAACAATACGAATACCACAAGTACCACTTTTCAAAGGGTGTTAACCAATGTTGGGGAGTCAGGTTCTTCATATCTAGTAATGGTGGAGACTCCTAGTACAGGTATGAATGTTACTGTTGAGCCTGAGATAATCTCCTTTGAAGGAAAATATAGCACGGCTAAGTTTACAGTTACTGTGGATGTTGATATAACTGATGCTCCTCCAACTGATTATGGCTATTATGGTAATTCTGGGTATTTGAGCTGGTACGAGGTGAATGGGACTCGTGTTGTTCGAAGTCCAATCGTGTCTGCAATGGCATCTGGAAAGCCTCCTTAAGATCAAAAAATGGCTAACCAAATAGTGCAGCTAGCTGCGGCTTTTACTGCATAGAAGAGCAACCTTTGGCCCTACAAGTTGCCATTTAATTTGTAAAGTCTATAAGGCACATAAGTGATCTTAGTACTTTTCTCCAATGAATGTGCAATGTCCATAAGTTCTTGTGTCTTAAACATACAAAAAACATCAACATTTCATAGTTCCCACATTTTTTTCATACACCAAAGATTTTGAACTATATATAATTTTGCCCATGGTTAACACTTAACATTAAGAGTTCCTCGCAAGAGGTCTCATAGGTCTTAGAACCTCACTAGTTACACATGCGCTAACCATGGAAATGGTCGAAAATGGTCACGCGGATATCCTAGTTAGGCCACATACATTTGAGTCAAAGACGTATTTATCCTCTTTGGGTAGTCTGAAGCGGGAAAACTCATCCGCTTACCCGTATAAATGTTGCGAAAATTAACCATGAATGCGTGGGTTACCATCCATATATGTATATGGTTTTGTTCAAGAAACGAAATTGAGTCATTTCAAAGAGGTTAACATTTAACCACAATCTCATATAACTAATTCTTCTGCTACTCTAAACATTTCGCCACAAATTCCTATCATTGCCCTAAGCGTGTAAGAAAGTTCAACATCTGATCTTAATCATAAAATAGCCTAGCATTTACTCATAACTGAAAAAAGTCTTAACAACCAGTCTCAGTTATATTATGTGTATACACAACAATTAGTTATCATCAAATATCATAGTGTTACTTGTGAACTCTTCAGTTGATCTTGCAGAGAGTACTACAGAACTAATATTCATTAAAAAGTTGATGTTGAGTAGGTATTAGTTTAGCTATCAACAAGATGACAGTTTGGCCGAGTGGTCTAAGGCGCCAGATTTAGGCTCTGGTCCGAAAGGGCGTGGGTTCAAATCCCACAGCTGTCAACACTTTTTTTATTTTATTTTTTAATATTAAAGTAAGTTTTCCACCAAAAAGTGTTCTAACACTCTTACTAAATCTAAAATGTTTTTCCTTTCAAAAGTCAAACTAACAATCTCACAATCTGTACAGTATAATATTACAAAGTCGTCGGACTTGAATCTACAACCACTTATAATTGATTAACATATCAAGAATATCCACAACCACTTCATTGATTAACAGATCAAGAGTACCATTAAGTTATCAACTCTGCATTCATAGCATCACACCAAGATCGGGAATTTTCACCCCCTTTACACAGATCATTCTACATACCGTTTATGTGGGAGAAGAAAAATGTATTTGGGATGTACAAGTTATTGAAGATACACAAAGAGAAACAATTGGTTAGCACACAACATTGGTCTTGAGACCTGTTAGATTACTAATTTTAGGACTAAATACCAGACCTTCCTCACTTTGTTTCCTTTCGTCTGGTTTTAGTTGAGTTATTGCTGATGCGTATTTTTCCGGCTGGATTTCACGTCATTGCATTCTGTATTTTTGTTTTTACTACTACTGATTATACTGTCTATTTTAAATTTTCTTTCTGTAATCCAAAGCCAATGTTTTCTATAATCTCATACCTTTTTGCATTTGGGCACTAACAAATGCAGCAATATATTATCTTTGCAAATGTAGTTTGTAATGTAAAAACTTTTTGAAACACTATAAATAAAAGGGCCAATGACTTAAAAATGCATCGAGCTTGTCCATTATTACCGTTCTGTGTAGCCATTTTTTTTCCTATTAAATCACTAAACTTGATGATTTACATCTGCTGTAATCTATGAGAACTTGTTTGACTTCTTGGAGCGAGTTTTAACGATTGTTAGGTTTATCATTGTAATGTTAACGATCGTTTATCATAGCTACATATAATAGCAAAAAGTGTCAAGTTAGATGACTTTTATTATTTTTAAACTTTATATACGTTTTTTACACGTTTTTACACCCATTTTTATACACGTTTTTATACACACATTTTTATACACGTTTACACACACGTTTTTATATACGTTTTTATACTCGTTTTTATGCATACGTTTTTACACACGTTTTTATACACACATTTTTATATACGTTTTTATACATACATTTTTATGCACGTTTTTATACACGGGTTTTTATTCACATTTTTATAAACACATTTTTATACACGTTTTTATACACACGTTTTTAAGCACGGGTTTTTATACACGTTTTTTTTACACACGTTTTTACACTTTTTTTACACGTTTTTATATACGTTTTTACACACGTTTTTATATACACTTTTAATTTAACATTTTTTACATTTTTTTTACATACGTTTTTATGTACGTTTTTACCCACATTTCCATACACATTTTATTTTTTATTTTATTTCATTTTTATTTTATTTTATTTTTTACATTTTTACGCTTTTATACACGTTTTATATACGTTTTACACACGCTTTTATATACACTTTTAATTTAACTTTTTACATGTTTTTGCACACATTTTATATACGGAGTACATTTTAACACACGCTTTTAATTTATCTTTTACGCTTTTTACACGCTTTTATATAATGTTTTAATACTTTTTTTTACATGTTTTATACACTCTTTTATGCACATTTTTATATACGTTTTTACACACTTTTAATTTAATTTAACTTTTTACACGCTTTTATACACATTTTTTGCACACTTTTAATTTAACTTTTTACAATATTAATTTAACTTTTTTACACTTTTGTTACACGTTTTTACATACGTTTTTAACACTTTTTGCACGGTTTTATACACCCTTTTATGCCCATTTTTATATACGTTTTTACACACGTTTATATACACACTTTTAATTTAACTTTTTTTACACATTTTTACACACGTTTTATACACATTTTTTACACACTTTTAATTTAACTTTTTTACACGTTTTTTTACATAATTTTAATTTAACTTTTTTAACTTTTTTAATTTAACTTTTTTCCACGTATAAAAACGTGTGTAAAAAAATCGTATAAAATCTGCATTAAAGCATGTATAAAATGTGTGTAAAATGTGTATAAAATGTGTGTATAAAAACGTATAAAAACCGTTCTTAAAAACGTGTGTATAAAAACGTATAAAATGTGTTTATAAAAGTGTATAAAACGCATAAAATGGGTGTATAAAACGTATATAAAATGTGTGCATAAAAACGTGTGTAAATGTGTGTATAAAATTGTATGTATTGAAACATTTTAAAACGTGTAAAACGTGTATAAAACGTGTGTATAAAAACGTGTGTATAAAAACGCGCATAAAACGTGTATACAAATGTGTGAATAAAATCCATATAAAACATGCATAAAAACGTGTATAAAATGTGTAAGAACGTAAAAACGTATATAAATTTTAAAAATAATAAAAGTCATCTACTTAACACTTTTTGCCATTATATGTAGCCATGATAAATAAATGTTAGTCTAAAGGACTAACATTGCAATGATAAACCTAACGATCGTTAGCTTAACTCGCTCCAAGAAGTCAAACAAGTTACCGCTACATACAATGTACTAAATCACCAAGTTTAGTGATTTAACAGAAAAAATTGCTACAGAGAACGGTAAAATGGACAAGGTCGATGCATTTTTAAGTCATTAGCCCTAAATAAAAATGATACTAAACAACTCAAGCAAACTAATGATCAGCATCAAATGTTGCTAATTGTTTTTGAAGTGTGTTATGTAAGCTGCGACAAAGGTTTTGTTTAGACGGAACAACTCGCTATTCGACATCAAATTACAGGCTTTCGGAAAATTGACATGATTTAAACAATTCGGGCTTAAGGTACTTGAATAGACTACCGAGCTTCAAAAAGTATACTTTTAACCTTTTATATAAATATAATTGCATATTTTTCTTTATCGTCACAGGTGAGTCAACTTCATTCAATATAAAAATGGATTTTACAGTCCTTCACATTCAGCAAATCAAATGAAACAAAACAGTTAATCGATATTTGGCTTGGCATTAATGTTGTGCCTTTGCGATATCAAATCAATAGATATAGAAGTCAATAATGTGTGTCCTGTTCGAATGCAAAATGGCTCAAATGATGGGGTGGATTACATTTTAGGAGAGGTAATTATACAAATCTCATTTAAACTTTTTCTCAATTTCTTTTGTTTTTATGAACTAACGGTTGGATATAACTGATCACTCATGGGGATTTGGTGAACAGGTTATTCCATGACTCCTATGCGAGTTATGATTGAGATACCAAGCAATTTTGTTCAAACGATTCTCTACGCATTATTGTATACGTAATGATTGGATAAGAGTAGATAGTAGTGAAGTTCTTTCGGCATCTCTTCTTCATCTACTTCTGTAAAGTTAAACATGGTGAGCATGGTGAGAGAGAAATGACGGAAGTGAAAAATGATTTTTTGTTATAGATCAATGGTGTTGGTTACAGGATTTAAAGGAAAAGAAAAGGGAAGGAAAGATGTGTAACAAAGTTTCCCTCCAAAAATACAAACAACAAACTATTTACAACTATATACAAGTTTCGTCCTTCATCTGCTCATTTGAGTAGTTCAACCCCCTCTGTCTTTATACTCCCCCTCAAGTTGGGCAGTATCTAGAGTAGAAACTCCCAACTTGTTGAGAAGATTATGATGTCGCTCGCTTTTAAGTATCTTAGTGAAGACATCTAATAGTTGCTTGAAGTGTGAAGATAAGTAGGCTTGACAATACCTTCTTTGACTTCATCCCCAACATAATGACAATCGACTTTTATGTGTTTTGAATTGTGAGCTAAAAGAATACCTTGTCCCGGGAGTTTAAGAGGTATCTAAGTAAGTATTTAATTAACTTCCGCATGTGGATTGATGTAGGGTTATGCATAAACCGACTAAGCAATTGGACAATGTAGCAAATATCGAGCCTAGTTATGGTTAGATAGATTTGCTTCCCAAAGGTATCTTATGTACACCTATAGATCTTGTAAAGGAGAACCCATATCACTTGCAACCGAGATTTGGATCCATAGGAAGCTTGTAAGGTTTGTTATGTAGAACTTCATCTTCTCGTAACAACTCAATTGTATACTTCTTTTGAGACACAAACAGACCTTCATCAGCTTTTGTGACTTCCAGGCTCAAGAAATAATGCAAATCACCAAGATCTTTCATATGGAACTGAGAATTCTATTGAGTTTTCAAGGTTTCAATTTGAGAGTTGTCATTGCCAGTAATCATGAGATCATCCACATAAACCAAGACCGCAATGAACCTTCGCATTTTGCTTTGTAAACAAAGAATAATCGCCTTTAGATCATCGATATCCAAAAGACAAAGAAAGCACTTGAAAGTTTAGGAAACCACCGCCTAGTGTGCTTTTGGCCATATAGAGATTTTTTCAACTTACACACTTGATTGGTTAATTGTTTAACATTCGCATAGGCTCCCCTTTCCAACATAGCCCATGGGTAGGTTCATATATACTTCCTCAAACAAGTCACCATGCAAAAGGCATTTGAAACATCCATTTGAACAATGTGGGAATTAAGGTAACCATCGATTCTCGCCAAGCATGTGTTATATATATATATATATATATATATATATATATATATATATATATATATATATATATATATATATATATATATATATATATATATATATATATATATATATATATATATTCGAGTTTGAATCAAGAAGATTCTAAAAAGAGTTAAAAGAAGAATGGATTCTCTTTAAAATCTCATTTAAGTTTTACTAATGTTATACTTCTAGTACAACATTTAAGGGTGTCACAAAAAGTGTTAAAGTCACAAAAATGTGTATTGTGTTGTGTGTTTCATTACACATGAAAAAAGTGAATTAAGGAACCACGAGCCAAGAGAGATAAGCTCAAGTTTAGAGTAAAAGTCGTCTTTGAAGATGTATAGAGGTAAAAGGCCAGATATGTAGAGCTTATCGTAATAAACAATATGATTAACAAAACAATATGATTAGTTGCATGCTTGTCTAGATGCATGCTTAGTCTATGTTAGTATTAGGAGCGTAAATTGTCAACGCCATTAGGGTTTCTTGCCTATATAAGAAACCATGTTAGTTTGTAATAGATAAGCTTTTCTCAAGTCTTACAAGTCTTGTAATCTATTCGAAACATAGAGTTTCTATAATCAAAAGATCCATAGAGGATCAAAGAGTTCTTAGTTAATATAACTTGTATTTACTTTCCGCTAAAATACGAGTTGTAGAGATCTTCCATTAGTTTGCTTGTGATTACATCGGCAACACTAACGATCTCCGAGTGCTTAAGATCTATCAAGGTCTTGGTTTTCAACAAGTGGTATCGAGCCTCTGGAAAGTCTCTACGATACTAAGAACCATTCTCACCCCATACAATCAAACATTCATTCACCATGCCCGGATCCGATAATGAAAATGAAGTCACCAACACAAACAACACCAACACCACTTCCATGCAACAACTCGGCCTCACAAACAAAGAATGGTAAATTTCCTTATTTAAAGAGGAAGAGTATGAACTTTGGACTATGAAGATGGAAAACTGGATTTCCAATATTGATTGGAATCTGGGAGGTAGTAAAGAAAGGCAACAGCCTAAAGAAAATGATTCCCGATGTGGATGGAAGTTTATCATGGCTCCACCAAAAATCAAGAAGTGCCGCCATGCAGAGAGCATAAAGTAAAACTATTTCGCTTCAAGCCATACCAAGATCATCTATGTGATTTTCACCATATGGATGATGCTAAAGACATATGGATGGCTCTCAAAGCAAGGTTCGTGGAAATGAAGAATCAAAGAGAATGAGGAAGTCCATGCTAAGACAACAGCCAGGACTTCAATATATCGAAGAAGAAGGTATCCACAAGGGATACGACAGTTCCATAGGATCTTGAGTCACCGAATCACCGAATGCTAAACCGATAATGAAGATTGCAACTCAAAGTTCTTGCGGTCCTTGCCGCCATCATGGTTGCATGTTAGTATAGCACTCAAGGCTAAAGGAGGGTTGGACATGCTCACTTTTGATGAGTTGTACAATGCACTCGTAACTCTTGAACCGTATGTCGACTCCCTACCGTACATCTTCTTCTAACCATGCGCCTTTTGTTGGGACATCTCATTCCAACATGATGGTACAAGCTCCTAGCTCCAACTATTTTCCATCATCTCCTAGTTCCAACTACTTTCCAAAGATCCCGCCTCCCACTCCACCACATAACACTCGTCCCACTCCACAATCTTCACAACCTAAGACTAGTAGTGTGATGGAGGATGTTCTTCATTCGCTTGTTGTCGACTATGATACTCAGAAGATCTTGCATATGAAGACTTTGATCGCTTGGACCCTCTTGAAATGGAGGAAATGAAGTCGAAAATGCAGTGGCATTGTCGCTGGACATCAAAAGGTTTGAAGAGAAGGTGGAAGGAAGTTTGTTTTCGCGGAAAGGAACCACCGCTTTGATAGGAGGAAAGTCAAGTGCTTCACTTGTCATCGATGGGGCATTTCTCAAGAGAATGCAAGGACGTAAAGAGTGGAGATGGAGCCAAATATCTTTCATATCGCCAGTAAACAAGCAGGAAACTGGAGCTTCAGCAGCTCTCCTCACCATGGATGAACAGTCAACTGGATCGCACATGAACTCGTTAATGAGGAAGCTCATGATACCGACAAGCTTGGACCGCTTGCAAGGTGCACTTCGGATGAAAGGCATGATCGCTTGCCTTGATGGGACTATCTCGTGTACACAATTGTATATTTGGTTGTAGTCTAAGATACAATGAACTTAAAGAAGAATTTGATGCTATGAAACCTAAGTTTGATGCATGCTATATTGATAATGAAGCTCATAAACTTGCATTAAAAATCGAGAAAGACAAAAGTATGGTTTCAAAAGAATCAAATAGCTTATGAAGAAAAGATAAAGGTTTTACAGCTTGATCTAGAAGTTGCTAATAATTACTTAAAACTATCTCGAGAAAGCAAAGGATGAAGTCAGGTCTCGAGAACCTAGAGCTTAAGGCAAAACTAATGAGGAAATTGCTAGGAATAATGAATGGCAAATGTCCGGTAAAAGCTTAAATAGAATTATCTATTCTAGTCAATCTCGACATATCCTATAGGTTTGGGTTTTCAAAATTATGTTGGTCCCGAAGCTAAGTATGATGGGCGAATCTACCCCACCGGCCTAGCTAATTATGTTAAGGAAGGTGATATGCATGTCGTCCCTCGGACCTATTAGAGGTGAATTTATGCCCATGCACCTATCCATCATCGTTGACTTTGATGGATCACATCATCTATATGGCAAAAGTCAAAGACTTGCTGCACTCGATACCTCATCTAATGACTTTGTCTCTTGCTCTAACAAAGGACAATTCATCGGATCAAGGGTCTACTTCATATGAAAGTCGTGATTCAAATGAGAAGTCCGACCTTCCCAAGCCCCGAGCCAACACCCAAGCTCGCACCCCAATCTACTTACAAGCCTTCTAAGGAAGTCACGAGGAATCAACTTCCAAGACAGCTTCCTCTCAAGACTTATCTTTAAATCTTTGAATAATCATCCGTTAAAACAATTCCTTAAATGTATCCAATTTAAGTACTTCTTCATGTAATCAAACATCTCCCTATTTGAATAAATCTTCCAAGAAGAAGACTTGTTTTGTATGTGGAAGTAAATTTCATTTGATTAAGGATTGTGATTTTTATGAACAAAGATTGGGTGCATGTGCTACTCACCGTAAACACAAATCTAATCGGACCAATGTTGCTAATATTCCACCTTATGTCCCACAAGTCGCTTATACTAACTCTCATTGGAGAGGTTTCATAATGCACCTAATGTGCAACCAACTAGCTCATACTTTAAACATGGTCATTGGCCTACATATGTTGACTCTATGTATGCCGGGATGGGATATGGGAGCACCGCCGTGAAGCCCTCAAGCAGTTGTTCTTGGACTAACAAGGGACCCAATCATCAATGGAGGACCAAGAACAATGGTGGATCCTCTAAATCTTCATGTCCTAAACTCGTGATCCATAAGGTGTTCAAGTCAAGAATGACTTGAACCTCCATCGTATACTAACCGTATGTATATATTTTGTTGTTGTTTGTAGGATCATCCCTTAAGCATAAGAATATTGGTATTGTTGATAGTGGTTGTTCCAAGCATGTCCGGAAACAGTAGATATGATGCACAACTTTGTTCCTATAGAAGGAGGAGGCAATGTAACTTTTGGAGGAAGTGATGGGAGTATCACAGGAAAGGCACCATAAAGACACCTCATCTAGATTTTGAAAATGTGTACTATGTTAAGGAACTTCAAGATTTCAACTTGTTCTCTGCTTCACAAATCTGTGACACTAAGAACAAAGTTCTCTTCATCGAGAATGAATGTCTTGTGTCGTCTAAAGACTTCAAACTCCCGTAAGAAACTTCAATTTCGTCAAGGTTCCTCGTACTCACAATTTATACACATTCAACCTTAATGAAGTGCAACCTGTGGTGACCTCACTTGTTTGGTGGCTAAAGCATCTCTTGATGAGTCCACTAAATGGCATAGGAGGATGGCTCATGTGAATTTCAAGACAATTAACAAACTCTAAATGGGTCTTGTTGAAGGTCTTCCCACCAAAGTATTCACAAATGATCACAATTGTGTCGCTTGCAACAAAGGAAAACAACACGTAGCTTCTTACAAAGCTATCAATGCTATGAGCATCATTATCGAACCTCTTCGCTTGCTTCACATGGATCTATTTGGTCCAACTCAAGTCAAGCATTGATCATAAGTTCTTCGCTTGGTTATCACCGATGGCTATAGCAGATTTTGTTGGGTGTTCTTTCTCGTAACCAAAGATGAAACCTCTCAAGCGTCGATCGAATTCATCACTCGTTGAAAATCGGTTGAACAAAAGGTCAAGGGTATTCGTGTGATAATGGGACGAGTTCAAAATGCAATTCTAATAGAACTCGTGGGTCAAAAGGTATAAAAAGGGACTATAGTAATCCAAGAACCCCACAACAAAATGGGGTGGCCGAAAGAAAGAATAGGACCTTAATAGAGGTCGCAAGATCAATGCTTGCGCACTCTAAGCTACCCACTATGTTCGGATCAAGTCTGGCACAACTTGCTATGTGCTAAACAGGTCTCCATAACAAGACCTCAACTCAAAACACCTTATGAACTTTCTTTGGGAAGGTTCCCGTCATTCACTACCTAAAACCTTTTGGTTGTCAAGTGACCATTTCGAACACAAGTGATCCGTTGGGAAAGTTTGATGAGAAGGTCGATGATGGCTATATTGTGGGTTATTCAACTCATAGTAAGGCCTCTGTGGTGTACAATTTGCAAGCCAAGAAGATAGAGGAGACGTTGAACCCGAGATTTTGGAAGATAAGCATAATGTTCAAGGACAGGTCATACATGGTCTTTTGACCTTGACTACTTAACCGATTCCTTGGGTTACACTAGACACTTGGCTAACCAAAATGCGTGTTCTCAAGCTTCTCCCGCTAACAATGCAGTCCCTTAGATGATGACTCGACAAAGAGTTTGAAGATGATGAGCAACCTATACTTGTGCCTTCTTTCTCCCTAACAATATTGGTGTACCACCTCCAAGGATATTGTCGACACGAGTGATGATGATGACTCTCATTATGTCGAGGACCTTGCTAGGCTTCGACTCAAGAGTTTGTCGCCAAGCTTGAAGCAGAAACCGAATGGGAGGTGGCTAATGAAGGAATCAAGAGAAACCACTCATCCGTCAAGTTGACTCGCCACACCTACCATTCCCCAAATCAAGGCTATACTATTCCTCGCCAAGTGTCTTCACCTTTGAGAACCTCATACACGCTTTCCAAAACCCTCCGATCTTGGAAATCATCAACCCAAAGTCGGCATTTTCACCTCACCCTCATATGATGTCAATTTGAACCAACAATCACCAATGTTGATTCTTCCATTGAAGTCACCCCATCGCTACTCGTGAGGATCAACATTGCTCATCCTCAATCCAACATCATAGGTGATCTTCCGCACCGTTAGAACTAGAAGGGCTATCACAAGTCCTCAATTGGGCGATTGCTTTTCTCTTATGTCTCCAACCAAAGAAAGAGACAATCACACGTACTTCAAACATTGTCTGCTTGCTTGTTTTCTCTCAAGTGGAACCAACCAAAGGTATCTCAAGCTCTTAATGATTCAAGTCGGCTAGAAGCAATGCAAGAAGAGATGCAACAATTTCACAATCGCAGGTTTGATTTTGGTTCCACTCCCGATGGCAAATATGCCATTGGGACAAAGTGGATTTCAAGAATAAGAGAGATGCTCGTGGTGTTGTGATAAAAACAAAGCAAGATTAGTAGCACAAGGCTTCGACAAGAGGAAGGGATTGATTATGATGAAGTGTTTGCCCTGTTGCGTGAGTAGAAGCTATTCGCATTTTCTTGGCTTATGCTTCGTACATGGGTTTCATGGTGTATCAAATGGATGTCAAAGGTGCTTTTCAGATGGTGAGATTGAAGAGGAAGTTTATGTCACTCAACCAAAGGGATTTGAAGACCCCGATCACCCAAATCATGTTTACAAGGTTGTTAAAGCTCTTTATGGCTTACATCGTGCACCAAGAGCTTGGTATGCTAGGCTTTCATCATTCTCATCAAGCATGGCTATAGGAGAGGTGCTATTGACAAAACTCGCTCCTAAAGAAGAATTACTCGACATCATTCTTGTGCAAGTTTATGTGGACGACATTATTTTTGGCTCCACAAATGAAGCGTGGTGTAGGGAATTTGAGGAACCGATGAAGGTGAATTTCAAATGAGTGCTATGGGTGAACTTACTTTCTTTTGGGTCTCCAAGTTCGCAGAAACAAGATGGCATTTTATCTGTCAAGATAAATATGTGAGGACATTCAAGAAGTTTGGTATGGAAGGTGTTAGGACCGCCACCACACCTTATGAAGCTCCAAAGACTAAAGCAAATAATGAACCGATCTACCGTGAATGTTCATCCGACAGTCCATGATTGGTTCATTGATGTATCCGACAACTTCAAGGCCCGATATTACTTTTGCCGTGAGTGTTTGTTCTCGACATCAAGTCACTCCACTTACTTCCCATCTAAATGTCGCCAAGAAGATCTTTAAGTACCTCAAAGGCCAACCTCTTTAGGCCTTTGGTACCCAAAAGAGTCTCCTTTCGTCGGAAGCATATAGTGACAAGTGATTATGCCGGTGCAACCGATAGAAGATCCATAACCGAGGTCGCCAATTTCTTGGCAAGAGGTTGATTTCTTGGCAATGCAAGAAACAAACCATTGTGGTCGCCTCAACCATCAAGGTAGTACGTTGTCGCCGCAAATTGTCGTGGTCGTCCTCGATTCAAAACCAATTGTCGGACTATGGGTACAACTTCATGAACACTACTATTCATATAGATAATCAAAGTACCATCTCGCATAGTCAAAATCCGCTTTTCACAAATTAACAAAACACATTGAAATCAGCACCACTTTATAAGAGATGCATATGAAAACATTTGATAAAAGTGGCTAAAATCCATACCGATGATAATGTGGCGCACTATTAACAAAAGCGCTTGATGGACCAAGGTTTCAACACCTCGTGGTCAATATTGGAATGTTAAACCCTTAAATGCATAGTTTGAGGGAGGCATAGGCCTCGTGGGAGGCATATGCCTGTGGGAGGATTTTGTACAAACTCGCATATTTTGTTTGTGTCATATTTTGTTCAATAAATGCTTTTTCTAAATTTGATTCGATCGCTTGTAAAACATCATTTTGCCAATAGTGATAGCGTTTATTTAATAGATTTTATCTTTTGATTTTTCTATTTGCATTTTTGCCTCGTTGTTTATGATTCTTTGCTAACACTAACTGCCTAATTATTTGTTAGCTTGTTTTTGTGTTGTTCTTGTGGAGTGTTGTGTCTGCTTTGCGATGTCTAGATTACGCTTGTCCATTTCATGATCAAGTTCAAATTCATCAAGAATGACTCAATGGTACATGGTTAAGATAGCTATAAGAGTGTTGCCTGTTTCTCCCGAAAGCAAAAGCATCAAGCATACAATTTGATTCCACCAAGTTATAATATCAAGAAAAGAAATTGAAGTCAAATTGTTCATTCATTCATTCAAGAAACAGCTTATACCATAGACTTACATAAAGTCAACCTACTACTATGCATCTTCAAGATACGAGTCAGACACTTAAGCTAAGCCTAATCTAGTGTATATCTTTCATTCAAATCTAATGGAATGTCGGATATGCATTTGATGTCGGCTTTGCTTTCAGAGGTCTTCATAACCACCCATTCGCCTAATCGGTCGGTTGGATATGCATGACCAAAGACGACGAAGATGCTAAGGACCAAAATGGAAGGATGGATTGATGCAAACGATTGATGATGACGATGACCACGCAGGATGACGAGAGAACTATCGTGTCCGTGTGCTTCATCTATTCATTTCAACCAAAATGCAATCGATCCACCCTCCTTAAGCCCTTCTACTATACGATGTGTGTTCATGCACCAAAAGATGGCGCAGTGAGACCAAGAACCACCTCTCTATCTTTGGGAGTGGCGGATTCTCGCACGAGGTCTTTGTTGAGACCGAGGTGCCGGAGGTTGGGAGTAAGATGTTCCTCCTTATAGGAGTCATCGTAATCATCGCCAGATTCACTTGGATTCACTACATCGCCATCTTTCAAGAAGAAAGAAAGGGTGATTTATTTGGTCGTGGGTAGGGTTGAGGAAAGTAATGGAACCATGGGTTTGATTCACCACTTGATGATGATGAAGAGGATGATGAAGATGAGGAAGTGAGATCTATGATCTCAGGTTTGGTAGTCATAGTGCAATTGGGTTAATTGGGGTTATTTGGCTTCTAGGGTTTGTGGTAAATATTTGGGGATCTTGGTGAAGAGATGAGTTACATTGGGATCATTTTATAGACGGATTCAAGGTTCAATGAGTTTAATGCAAGTGGGTGGCACAAGAATTCTAGAAACTTACCAAGATATTCTTATCTTTGATGCATTCTCATTGAAGCTATAACTTCAGCAGATTGATCATGTGTTCTCGTCAAGGGTTGTTTTGGGTTGGGTCAAAGATACAATACACGCCAAGAATAGTCAACCAAACGGTCAAATTTTCTTTGACTATAATTTGGGCAAAAACTATCAAATCCACCATCACTCTCTTCAGTACAAACATATTCCCTCTCATTCCGCTCTCACAAACACTCATCATTTCAAAATCATAACCCTAAACACTCATATCCCTCATGGCTCTTGAATTTAAACATGATCACAACAAAGTTGCATTTCTGGGAAACGGTAAAGGATATGAATTGTACGAACCAATGGTGGAATTCCTGAAAAGGTCCAAGATTTGTTATGCTCTAACTCATTCTCCAAATGAGATATATGAATCTCGATCACCAATTTTGGGCATCACGAGAAGAGGAGTGAGACAGAGATTAGGTCGTGATTGATGAAACAGAGTACATAGTTACAGAGGACCTAATTAGAGGAAGCTTCACTTGGAAGATGCCGATGGAGCATTTCATTCTAGTCGAAAATGTGCTTATCGGGCTAAGAGCTATTGGCTATCGTGGTACAAGGACCGATATGTGGTGAAGAAGGAACTTTGCCCAAGTGGAGGTTCTTGGTTCACACGTTGCTTCAATGCATAAGCAACAAGACCGAGGATGGGACCGCCTTCACCAAACCGGGATATGGTATTGTGTGTCTTTCTCAAGGGTAACTTTCAATTTTTCTAAGTATATTTTCGAAAACATGGTTGAAAATATTCAAAAGACAAAGGAAAATTTTAATGTACCCAAGGTTTTACAAATTATATTAGACACCTCTACCCAAGCCCAAGCTTTTTATCCTATAGGTTCTTTGATCGCTAAATTGTTTGCAACAATGAGAACCCACTTCGTGGGGAACATCATCCCTTGCTAGCAGCCATGTTGCCTCAAGGTAATGAGGTCACGATGAGGAGAATGTGACTCATAATCCTCCTACCTCACCGTTGCTACCGATGGTAATCCATTGGTTAACATTGATGAGGCCCATCTTCAACTGCTGAAGCAACTCATGTTGCTCAAGACCAACCACCTTGTCCCCGCCCTCCACCCACACTTGCTACTCATGATGAGTCGATCTACATAGACCACCCACACCAAGTCCCGTTAGGGATCCTCTCAATGAAGATCTTCCTCACATTGAGCATGACCATGTTTCTACCGAAGGTCCAATGAAGCTCCCTTACCACGAGCAATCAACCGGTGGAGCCGAGGACCCCATTACACTCTCATCTGCGTATGCTCTTGTCAATGTGTATGTCGCAGAGGTCACTAGTCAAAAGGAACTTGCGAGACCAAGTCTTCTTGGAAGTAAGATTGAAGATCTGCAGAATCAAGTCAAGGACTTAGAGGACAAACTCAAAGGGAGCTCCAAAAGGAAGCTTGTGGTTTCTTCCGATGAAGAACAAGAAGAACCTCATTTTGGGTCTCGGAGATATTGGTCGATGTTTCTCTCAATGATCCTTCATCAAGAGTCGCTACTTCCTCAAGGAAGAAGGAAACCTCCCTACACAAAGAAGAAGGAGATCCTTTTCACATAAGGTTTCTTCAAGCTTCTAAGGAACCAAGTGTTGATAAGATCAGATCCGCCGATATGCAAATGGAAGATGCATTTCATTCAATCGATCATAATGTGCCCTTCATGGGCATTGCACCACTCCAGCTTGATAATCTACATCAACATGTTGATTTATCCTAAGTTGATCTAATCAAGAAAGTGTGTTAAGCACCGATGATAAAGGGAAAATGTCATCATCAAGATGAGCTTGGTCCTAACTCGTGAGTGAGGAGGAAAGACTAGGTCAAGCAAGTAGATTGGCCGAGTTTGAGAAGTCAAAGGAAAGTGTAGCATTGGCTAAACAACTTGAAACAGAGGAATTTTCATCTTTAACTCCCGAGAGAAGAAAAGAACTAGATGAACCGAGGGTTCGGATGCTCACGAACACCGGGATATTCTCACTCAAGAAGTCATTTCAAAACCTTCTCTCGCTCAAAGTATACTAGGTGGAGATTTCTCTGACAATTATGTGGAGCGAATGATGGCTCGTGGAAGACAAAGGAAGCAAGAAGCAATCGCACAAAAGAGGGCCATCAAAGCTCAAGGCCAAAGACAAACCTCCTACCAAAGATGAAATAAGAAGGGTGGTGAAAACCAATACTCAATGTCCAACTCGCCTAACAATGAAACAAGTCAAGGCTTTTCCCGATCATGTCCTCAGATCGCAAATATAACCGAATCATGCAGAAAGATCATCATCTTCAACACATTCTACCAACTTAAAAGGATTTCAGAGAATGAGGTCGCTCAAGAAGCCAAAAGACTCAAGTCCGATGATGCTCCCCCAAGGTGACATCTCCAATATTCTCGTCAAGCAACTTCAAGTTGCTTCCTCCATCGACAAGAGTCCATCTCGTCGAACCACATTCCAATACTCCTCAAGCATCCGGTATATCAGCTCCCACTTCATCGCTGGCAATCATTTGCACACGTGAAGCTTCTAAGGTTAAGGAAGTCGATCTTGCGTATATAAAAATGTAAAGGGCGAGAAAAATGCTTCACAGATGAATGCACTACGTGAAGGTGTTTCAACTAACTCTCCCTATACCTCTTCAAGTCTTACCACACAAGTTCAAGCAAAAATGCTCCATCCGGGGACCATAATAAGACGGTGGGAGGAAGAAGAGAATGGCCAATGATCTCCGTGGATCTTGAAGTCGATGACTCCACTTTCATAATAGAAGGGTCTGTCACGATTTTCCGATGGAAATTCGATGAGGTGATAGCCCGAAATTAAAGGATGATCGATGAATGTTCTTCTTCAAGGACTCCACTTCAATGGAATTCACCTTTCAAGGAAATTCTACACTTGGTAGATGTAGGCACTTACTTTCTCCTGCTCACCAAGTTACCACCCATTATTGCAACAAGGAACCACAAGGTTCGGGATGTTCTTACCAGAGATCTTCAAGCCCTGTTAAACTCTCACATTCCCAATAGCAAAGCATCTTCCATTTGGGAAAACTCACATCGGTGGAAGCTTGAACTCGGAGATTCTATCCTCTCCTCGAGTGCATGTGCTTGAGACTAAGGGTGGCATCACCGCTCACATGTTTTCTCGAAGAAAGTATCCTTTGCCCAAAAGACTAATGGAAAAGATGTCGAGTCGAAATTGAAATTCCTCCGCATCGTGGGAAATGAAAGATGTCACTTTAACATCGGTAGGATTGATCAAGACTCAACTTCAACAACCGCAATAGGCTTCATCCTCATCCATATCAGACACATGGTACCATCTCGCATTACTTTGTTTTGTTGCTACTTATTTGTATTATGTATATACCGCCTTTTCTTGTGTTAGTTTTTCTTAGTTAAAAAAAAAAAAAAAAAAAAAAAAAAAAAACTAACTTTTATGCGTGTTTGTTTGTCGTCCAATTCGATGGTTTTAACTCACCGATATACCTTGTGTATGTCAAAGAGTTGACTAGTCCAAAGGGTACACTTTGGTAAAGACACAACAAATGTTGATAGTCGTAATGGTTTGCTCAAAATCATAGGGTCTGCAACCACCCATGCTTAATTGCCGAGGGTTGTATGGTCATCAATTCACCATGGTCTATTCCTCTTGGAATCCAAGAATTGACTAGCCCACATGAATATGGCATGTGGTAAAGGCAATCGAATCCATATTTGGTTCTCAATTCACCAATTCTAAGAATTGACTAGTCCCGAGCAAACGGCCATGTAAAGACAAGACAAACCGCTTATATGGTTGCCGGTTTGCCAATAAATCGATGGTTATCAATGTACCATAGTTTTCGAACTCAAACATGTGGCTACTCCAAGAGTAATGGCTATTGGAAGAGACATCAAATCCATTAATTTCAATGATTCACCTCTCACAGTGAGTTAACACACCGGAAGTGATGAGAATAGTATTGAACTTATATGTTTTGATGTACATGATGTCATATGTTGTCGCAAAGATCCGTGTTTCACGCTCACCATCATAGAGATGTTCTTCTTTCGAATCTTTGTTGTCGATCCTCAAGAACCTAGCCATTCATAGCTCAAGTGGTCAAGATATGGAGAGGATCTTGTTTGGAAATTTTTCGTCAAATGGTACAATCCTCAACAAAGATTATCGATCTATCAAGGAAACCGAACTTAACCTAGTCAAATTCCGGTTTAGGGAGGATTGTTGGGAATTAAGGTAACCATCGATTCTCGCCAAGCATCTCGTCAAGAGATTCTCGCCAAGAAGAAAGGATTTCGCCAAGTTATACTTCACAGAAGTGTTAAAGGATATCGTGTTGTCACGAAGATGTGAACCACGAGAGAGATAAGCTCGCTTTAGAGTAAAAGTCACCAGTATGTATAGGTTGGCGCCAGATTATGTAGAGCTTATCGTAATAAACAATATGATTAACAAAACAATATGATTAGTTGCATGCTTGTCTAGATGCATGCTTAGTCTATGTTAGTATTAGGAGCGTAAAATGTCAACGCTCATTAGGGTTTCTTGCCTATATAAGAAACCATGTTAGTTTGTAATAGATAAGCTTTTCTCAAGTCTTACAAGTCTTGTAATCTATTCGAAACATAGAGTTTCTATAATAAAAGATCCATAGAGGATCAAAGAGTTCTTAGTTATTATAACTTGTATTTACTTTCCGCTACAATACGAGTTGTAGAGATCTTCTATTAGTTTGCTTGTGATTACATCGGCAACACTAACGATCTCCGAGTGCTTAAGATCTATCAAGGTCTTGGTTTTCAACAATAAGTGTGTCACAAACTTAGTGTGTCACTATAAATATATTTTGACACTAAGTGTGTCAAAAGATTTTGTTTGTCACCAAAATATGTCATAAAATTAGTGTGTCATTATAAATGTATCACAAAATTTAGTGTGTCACATATAAAAAAATAATGTGTCACTAAAATGCTCTAAAATTTAGTGTGTCAAAATAAACGTTATAAATTTTGACATGCATAAACGTTTAAAATTTTTAATTGGTTTGAGGAATGATCGTGTTTCACTAGTAAGAAAACATAAAAAAAAAGTATTAAATTTTTTAATTAAGGTCTCATTGAATTAACATGAATGTTGGCATTAAATTAATTTGAATGTGGGTAAACTCTAAATTACTCGTTTCAATTTTTTGATTGCAAACACTAAAAGACTATGATATCCTTTTTGGTTCATAATGATAGACCCACTAAAATTGTTAAATTGTCATTAATAACCCAATTAAATCTCATCCATTAATCTATTTTGCTTTGATATATCTAATGGTTATAAATCATTCTTATACTTTTTACCATTACTAACTTTTACAATAACCACACTATATATATATATATATATATATATATATATATATATATATATATATATATATATATTTTTTTTATTGAATGAAGTTTACATGAATTTGATTAAATTGTTTCAATTTTATCTTTCTATTTTCTAATTAGATGACTCTAATTTTAATACGTAAATTGAAGCTTTAGTATTGGTCCAATATCTTGAAAGACTTAATTTCACATTTTGCATGTTCTCTCCGATATAAGAGACGCAATAGATTTTTCCTCATTCGTCACATGATCTATACATTAGAATGTATTTCGCCCATCTTTTACTCATATTACGGTGATATGAACCAAAAGATTAGAATATAATCATAACAAATGTTATAGATAAGCGTTTCTTAAGGACATGTAATGATTAAAGATGTTATAAAAATGTAATGCCGAATATTACATGTCATGTATTTCGTTTTACAATAAAGCTTCTTAAGTTCAGTGTTTTTTTGTTGTTGTTGCACCAGAGTGTACGTTCATTTGCAATTTTTGGACTCTTAAGTTTAGTGTTAAAAATTCAATAATATAAATGTGGCTTATCGTGTTCCTCAATTGTAAATACATCAAGTTACTTTTTTACATCACTATACAACCTATACTAATTTTTAATGAGAATCTTAGATTCACATAAAAGTTCCACAAAAATATCCACATCTTGATATGTCGAGAGAGTAATTAGTGCATTTGCTTTATTTTCTCTCTCTCTCTAGCTATGATAAGACCAATCACATGCCAACACATCATCGTGTGAATTTTTTTCATAATTTTATGTGGTCAAGCATTCTCATTTTTAATTACATGTGTACACGAAGCCTTTTCCTTTTAAAATCTAAAATCTACGCTATTAAAATCATTTAATTTAATTTGTTTATAAAATACATTCTTATTGAGAAAAACTATAAATATAAAAGTTATATCACGTACAGTTTCGATTAAACAAAATGAACTAACAAACTATAGAAAGTCTATATAATAGTTTATGTTAAACACATAGACCGCATACGAACTCATAAATCAGCCCATGCAAAGGTATTCTTGTATACGCTAGTATTTAGAATTTTTGTACTGATAAGATCTACATAAATTTTCTTTGGTTTCTTGATATTCTCATATGAATCTCCACAATCTAAGTTATCATATTGTCCATACACATAAATCCAAACTCCAAGCTTTGTTATGTTCACAACTCACAACTACATTGTTACACTCCTAGTAACAATGCCGATTAACCTTTGCTAAATGTTAAGAAAAACATATCTTTAGCTCACGGCTGCTAGTATCTGACTCTTCTTAACTTGAGTCGAAAACCTAAACTATATAAGTAAGATGTCTTTAAGCACAATTTACAACATAATCGTGCAAAATGGCACGGTTTGTGGATTTTCAATTCACTGCCTTTGTTTTGACTTTCATAATCATATCAACTACATCGTTAGCTTCATCAGATGATTATCGAGCGTACATTGTCCTTATGGACAAATCAATGATGCCATCACCATACTCTAATCACCACAACTGGTACACTTCTATACTTTCATCACTTTCAAATGAAGCTCCTGCAATGCATCTCTACACGTACAACCACGTCATGGACGGGTTCAGTGCAGTCCTAACAAAGTCACAACTTTCACAACTTGAGAATGCATCGGGCTTTGTAACAGCATTCGAGGAAACACTTGGAAAACTTCACACAACTCACACGCCTAAATTTCTAGGACTAAAGAAACATTCAGGGCTATGGCCCATTTCAGGCTTTGGTGATGATATGATCATTGGCATACTTGACACAGGAATTTGGCCTGAAAGTGAAAGTTTTCACGACAAAGGGATGTCGGAAGTACCTTCTCGTTGGCGAGGTGCTTGTGAAACTGAAGGTTTCTGCAATAAGAAACTCATTGGCGCACGATCATTTAGTCAAGGAATGAAGCGTCGAAGGAGAATATTTCAACAACAGATGATTATGATTCCCTAGAGATTATGAGGGACATGGTACGCATACATCTTGACAGCTTCTGGTAGTCGTGTACATGCTGATTATTTTGGTTACGCAAAGGGGACAGCCACTGGAATAGCACCGAATGCGCGGTTAGCTATGTACAAAGTGTTGTTTCTAGATAATTCATATGATGCTGCAGCTAGTGACACATTGGCTGGAATGGATCAAGCGATAGAAGACGGTGTAGACTTAATGTCTTTATCATTAGGGTTTATTGAAACACGGTTTTCCCAAAATCCGATTGCAATTGGTGCTTTTGCAGCTATGGAGAAAGGGATCTTTGTGTCTTGTTCTGCTGGTAATAATGGTCCTCATCCTTATACTATGCTTAATGGAGCTCCTTGGATCACAACTGTTGGTGCGGGTACTATAGACCGCGGGCTTTCTGCATTTGTTACACCAAATGATCCAAGTTATGGCACTTTAGTAGGGAAGTCTGTTTACCCCGAAAATCTGTTGGTAGAGAGGGTTCCTATTTACTATGGATATGGAAATAAGAGTAAAGAAAATTGCGATGATGGATCACTCGATCCGAAAGATGTTAAAGGGAAATACGTTTTTTGTGATGAGGGGCCGGTTGACTTGGAATCCATTGGAGCAGCCGGAGTTATCTTCAGTACAGACTACGGTCCCTTTATGAGGCCAAAAGACTTCAATTTACCGATGGTTGCATTGGAACCGAAGGTTGGGCATAAGTTAAGGAAATACTTAATTAGCACTAAAAACGCGAGTGTTAGTGTTAAGTATGGAGAAACTGTGTTAGGTACTAAACCATCTCCACAAGTTGCATACTTTTCATCAAGAGGACCCGACCAAAGGTCCCCATGGATCTTAAAACCTGATTTATTAGCTCCTGGGGTTGATATTTTAGCGGCCTGGGCACCCAATAGAGCAAGCGCACCTGTAGGAGATGATTATTTGTTAAGTGATTATAAGCTCCTTTCGGGTACTTCTATGGCTTCTCCACATGTAGTAGGAATTGCGGCATTGTTGAAATCAACACATCGTGACTGGAGTCCTGCTGCAATCCGATCAGCAATGATGACAACAGCTTATATACTTGATAATAATCAAAGTATAATTATGGATATGACTTCAGGGGAACAAGGTAACCCTTTAGATTTTGGCGCAGGTCATGTTAACCCGAATAAAGCAATGGACCCGGGTTTGGTTTATGACATCCAACCCCAAGACTACATCAACTATCTTTGTGCAATGAACTACTCAACAAACGAAATTCGAGTAATTTCAAAGAGGTCTGAGATTGATTGTGCAAATGCGACACTTGATCTTAACTACCCTTCGTTTATGTTGGTCTTAAACAATACGAATACAACAAGTACCACTTTTCAAAGGTTGTTAACCAATGTTGGGGAGTCAGGTTCTTCATATCGAGTGATGGTGGAGACTCCTAGTACAGGTATGAATGTTACTGTTGAGCCTGCAATAATCTCCTTTGAAGGAAAATATAGTACGGCTAAGTTTACAGTTACTGTGGATGTTGATATAACTGATGCTCCTCCAACTGATTATGGCTATTATGGTAATTCTGGGTATTTAAGCTGGTACGAGGTAAATGGGACTCGTGTTGTTCGAAGTCCAATCGTGTCTGCAACAACATCTGCCAAGCCTCCTTAAGATCAAAAAATGGCTAACCAAATAGTGCAGCTAGCTAGTTGCTGCTTTTACTGCATAAAAGAGCAACTTTTGGCTCTATAAGTTGGCATTTGTCAAGTCTCTAAGGCACATGAATGATCTTAGAACTTTTAATAATGAATGCGCAATGTCCATAAGTTCTTGTGTCTTAAACATACAAAAAACATCAACATATCATAGTTCCCACATTTTTCTCTTGCACCAAATATTTTGAACTATATATACTCCTGCCATGGTTAACATTATGAGTTCCTCACAAGAGGCTTCATAGGTCTTAGAACCTCACTGGTTACGCATGCTGTGGCCAGGAAGCAGTTGAAAATGGTCAAATGGATATCCTAGTTAGGCCACGGACGTTTGAGTCAAAGACGTACTTGTCCTCCTCGGGTAACCTAAAGAGGAAAACCTCGTCCGTTTACCCGTATAATGTTGCCAAAATTAACCATGAAGGCGTGAACACGTCGGTTACCATCCACATATATGTACATGGTTTTAATTTTCAAGAAATGAATTTCTGAGTCGTTTCAAAGAGGTCAACATTTAACCACAATCTCATATAACTAATTATTCCGCTATATATGCTAAACATTTCGTCACAATTTTCTCATCATTGTACTAAGCATGTAAGAAAGTTCAACATCTGATCTTATGTCAGTATACTCAACATTTACTTATCATCAAATATCATAAAAGTTACTTGTGAACTCTGAGTCAGTATTCTCCAATTTCTAACACAATCAGATATCATATTTGGCATGTATTTCAACACTCTTACTAAATCTAAAATGTTTTTTTCCTTAAAAAAAAAAAAAAAAAAAACCAACTCTCTTTTCTCTATTCTTTAACTAACTTCCTCACTTTTTCCACCGTTAAAAGCTTCATATCTTTTCATTTTCACTCTATTTTCATAATGGTTTTATGCATTCGATTCAGAAAAGGATTTCACAGTTTGATACTGTTTGATTGAATTTTCATCCATTATTTCAGGTTTTTTGAATTTAGAGTTTTGGCGCCAATACCTCAATTGAATAATTTCATTCAATTTCTAATTAGGCCTGATTGTTACTTCTAATAGAAATAATATGTCGGCTAGGAGGAAAAATTTAAAGGAGAATACCTATCCCCAATAGGGCAATAGGTATGAGAACTCTGTTTGTGATCTGAATAAGAAGAAAGAGGCCTTGGTTGAAGAGATCGAAGATCAGACGGAAATTAGGGTTTTGAGTAATGAATTGGGGAAGGATAAGGAGATTAGGAGATGAAGGTGAATGTGTGCACTAATGAAGGAATGGTATTGAATAAGGATGATGTTGTTGATGCTAATTAGGGGTGGAAACAAACCGAGCCCGAGCTCGAGCTGCAGGAGCTCGAGCTCGGCTTGTTTAAGTTTTAAAAAGCGCGAGCTCGGCTCGTGGTATGTTATATAGGCTCGGGCTCGGCTCGTTTATACGATTTGGCAATGAAAAGTTAAAGCTTAGCTTGAGCTCGAGCTCGGCTCGTAACATATCTTTTTTGAGCTCGTTAATAAGCTCGAGCTCGGCTCGTATATATTTAATACTTAAAATATCTTAATCTCGTTTAGGCTCGCGAGCCTAAACGAGCTTTGTATGTAAAGATCAGGCTCGAGCTCAATTAATAAATGAGCTGCAACTTAGGCTCGAGCTCGTTTAGGCTTGGCTCCTTCGAGCTTTTTACCGATTCGATCTCGATATTTTCACGAGCGGCTCGACTCATTTCCACCCCTAATGCTAATGATGCTGAAACTGAACCTGATACTTGTGATACTGATGCTAGTCTTGTTTGTAAGTCTTCTTCTGAATCTACTAGCAAAATTAACTGTATTGACACTACTGAGAAGGAGTTAAACACTGAGAGTCCTAAAAGTAAATCATCCTATGCTAAAATGATTGGTAATAACTAATAAGACTCTGGAACTTGATAAGAAGCTATGTTATGTATCGACTGTTTTAGTGATTATGGATCTGAGGTAGTGATTTTTGTGGAGGACCTTGTTAATTTGGGAAGTGCTAAGTGGAAGCTCACAATCTATTTATTTTGTGGGTATGAAATTGAATTTTAATGAGCTCAGATACAACGTAATGAGAATGTGGGGTAGACATGGTTTAGGAGAAATGTTTGCAACAAGTAATGATGTTTACTGCTTTAAGTTTAGGGTAAAAGCTATAAATACTCTATGTACTTACGATAGAAACTCATTATGCTTTATCCACTTCATAAATTCTCATAATACATAACTAAAACGGGTTATTAGGGGTATTTTGGTCATTTATCACATCTTCATCTTCTACATATATCCTTCCGGCAAAACACTATTTATTCCGGCCAAAAACCTCATTTTCAAAACACTATTTATCAACGGTGACGATGTTTTTTTGAAGTTTTTGTTAATTGTCTACATATAGCACACGTTGTGTGTTTTTTCTCGTTTATCCAAAAGAAACCCAGTAACTCTTAAAATCCTAAAACAAAAATGACGTACTAAATCATTAGAACTGAATTATTCGAGGGTGACACGGTGTCATCTGAATATAAGATGTCCTCATAATTGAATAATGACGTTATCAATCAGTAAATGCAGTAATACTCTATAAACTAGAAACTTAAGTTTATACTGAATCAATAAAATATATATCTAGATAACAGTTGAATATTAATTTGCCTTTTGTAAATTAAGTTGTGGAACTCACATAACAAGGTCAATCAATAGGTAAGAAAGGGAAGCACTAAAAGTATGGCTGTAAAATAAATGTTTTGAGGAGGAAGACATAAGGGTGTTTAAGTCATTTCAAATGAGAGAAAGATTTAATTGCGCATAATGACAACCGAAGTGAAACACTGTTAAGTAGAATGTCACTAAAAAAAGTAGAGAAAGCATAATGAGTTATTATGAAAAGTACATAGAGTATTTATAGCTTTTTCCCTTAAGTTTAAGCATGAACATGGTATGAACTTTGTACTTAAAAACAGTCCATGGATGGTGAGGGGTAGGCCCTTATTAGTTAAAAAATGGAATCCATATATCTGTTTTGAAAAGATTGAACCTGAAACAGTACCATTATGGGTCAAAATGTTTGATATTCCCCTTGAAGCTTGGAATGCCAAAGGCATTAGTACACTAGCTAGTTGCCTTGGAAAGCCTTTAATCATGGATGACCTGACTACACATGTGTGTCAGTATGGAAAAGGGAGAATTGGTTATGCTAGGGTACCTGTTGAGGTGAAGGCTAGCTTGTAAGGATTTTAAAGGTGCTATAGTGAGGACTAAGAAAATCAAATGATAAAGATGCTATAGTGAGGACTAAGAAAATCAGAGTTGAGTACTCATAGAAACCTGCCAAGTGTAATCACTGCAATGTGTTTGGACATAGCTTTGCTCAGTGTAAAACAAGGCCAAAAACTGCTGAGGAATTGGCTGGTTTACAAGAAGAAGTTAGAGAAGAACAAAGTTGATGCTGATAAGTTTGTTCAGGTAAAAAGTAATGGGGTAAAGAAGCAACAACCTAAGGGTGGAAATCAGTTTAATAAGGAGAAAAGGAAGAATGATAAAGAGAATGTTTGGAACATAAATGACAAAGGAATAATGAACAAGATTATAGACCTAAAACTACTGGAAAAACAGGACAATCAAATGATATTGTGCCTGATAAGATGATGGGAGGTGTGCATGTGAATAATGGGAGATCTTCTAACAAAAAAGTGCCTGAACAGAACAAGAAGCAATAATCAATTTGCTGTATTAGAGAAGATGGTGGAAAGTATGGGTGCTGAGATTAATAGTGATCAAAGAAAGGAGGTTGATTTCTTCATTGCTCAAAAACTGCAGCCCACTCCTTTTGAAACAAGTAACGGTCTCACAAAATGGTGAATTGCTTCAAAGACAGAGGGGAAAGCATGAATGATAACACTGAGATATATGATGAAGAAGATGTTTTGGAAGACATTGGTAAAAATGAAAAATGTATGGAAGGAATGAGATTGAAGGAGTGGATGGCTTTATCCACCCTGCAATCTAAGTGCATGTTTTGAAGTGGAAGGAGTTATAAGAAAAACACAAAAATAGAATAAACTAGAGCTTAAATTAGCATCATGGAATATTAGAGGTATAGGTACTAAGGATAAGCAAGATGAAATAAAAAAGCTTGTTCTAGATCAGAAGCTGAGGTTATGTGCAGTGATTAAAACTAGATCCCTAGCTAAAGATGTGGATAGAAGCTGTAGTAAAGTTTTTGGAATGTGGAACTGGGCTTCTAATATGAGCAAATGTAATAAGGTTTGCAGAATCATGATTGGTTGGAATCCTAATGATGTAAAAGTGGAAGTCTTAAGTATGTCATGGCAATTTATGTTCTGTCTGGTAGAGACTGTACAACAAAAGACCAAATTCTTTTGTAGTAGTATCTGTTGGAATATACTAATCATAACAAATTATAAAAGCAAGTAAACATCATCAATGCATGCAGCGGAAGTAAATAGGAATAATACATGTAAATAATTAACCGAACAAGAAAGTGCATACCTTTTAGCAATTCAAGTAAACCAAACGATGTTTGAACAAGAACAAAACCCAAAACCCTAACTTTAGGGTTTATATAATTCGACCCACACAAGATCGACCACCAAGGAATTCACAAACACAAATGCGTTTGTTCTTCGTTCTTGTACACACGTACTAATAGCGATTTGATGTGAAAAGCTAGGTTCTTGAATCACAAATAAAACCAAACACTTGTTTCTTGAGCTTGGAAAAGTCGATCCTTGAGGAGGGGTTGTACGATCGGCCAAGCAAAAGAGGAGAAGAGGAGAAGAGAAATTAGGTTATTGGTGATCCAAGATTAAGTTGTGAATGAATACATTGATTTGTATTTATAGTTAACTTAAATTGGTGACCAAGTTTGAGAGGGATTGGGTTTGGAACCCAACCAATCGGCCTAATCAACCCAAGAGGGGTTCTAGATCTTTCCCGACTTCTAATTTCAATTCTAGTCCCTTTAGTTTATATTTAAAGACCGTTAACCAAACCTCGTTAAATATTTAACTATCGTTATGTTTTATTTCGTGACTAATAATTAATAATAACATTTTATATATTAATTATTAACATCAACTCTCATACGCAATGTGTGCAATCCCAAGTCTCGAGTTCGAATCCGGACATACTAATATTTAAATATCCATAAAACCTTTCAGCTCCCACTTGGATATTACTAAATATAGTAATGACAATGGTTTAGTCTAGCCTAACACGCCAATGCCCCCAGATCGAATCGAGTATGGTTTCTGAAAAACCATTTAATGATTCATCATTTTACTTATCCTTTTGTTACTAATACTACATTAACTATGAATATGGATCAAGTCATTTCATAAGTTAATATTATGTTTCGTTGTATTCGATTGAACAAGATTACCAAATCATCCGAACGTATTCCAAATAGATCTTGGGTATGGCCATACAAACATCTTGTCAACCCTACGAGGGCCCAAAATAGTATTATGCTTTGAAATAAATTCAAATGAACAAATTCTCTTGACTACAAACATAACTCATAAACTTTGTAACACTTCGAAAATAGCCCTTATAACTACGATTCACGGATAGCGTTAGACTATCTTACACAAATGCACTACATTCATATCGCTTATCCGGTATCTCAAGTCCGAGGATAAACACTTCATGATATACTTAATGACAAAGATCCAAAAGTATCATCATGTAAAGTTGGGATGAGTCCTATATTCAATTCATTGAATATCATGTGAATCTGTATGTCTCACGCATCAATATACTTTAAAAGTATATTCTACCAAAACTCAGATTTGTCTTAATTCAATGACATTCCTACATCATTGATCGACAACGGACTATTTAGAATAACATAAGTTATTCACGGATTAAACATGCAAATATAGGATATAATATTAAGAAAATGAAAAATAAACATAAACAACTATTTTATTTCATTAAAGTAATATTTGTTCATAACATCCTTTATCCAAATACTAATCACAGATCTACATGAAACTACTAGCTAAACGAAGTCCAATCCCATCAGCATGGTCATAAGTTTTTCTTTTGGCAAAGGCTTAGTAAAGGGATCGACTAGATTATCATCTCGTATGAACTTTGAGTAGATTGATTTCACCTATTTCGACTTGTTCTCGAACATAGTGATATCGACGAGGAAAATGTCCGCGCCTTCATGACTCCGGGCTCATTGGCAAATGTTATTGCAGCAGAGTTGTCACAATACACATTTAAAGGTAATTCGATTGAGGGCATTACTCCAAGTCCCGAAATGAATTTCCTAATCCAACGACTTCCATCACGACTTCAAGCGACTATGTACTCATCAGTAATAGACATCGCAACCGTTGTTTGCTTCTTGCTCTTCTAGTCAATCGCTCCTCCATTGATGACAAAGACATAACCCGTCGAGACTTCGTATCATCTTTATCGCTTTGGAATGACGATCGTAAAACACCGTAACATCAAGTTCGCATCTGGATTTCCTCCATACACTAGAAACATTTCTTTAGTAGCCCTTAGATACTTAAGAATGTTCTTAAAGCTTGCTAGTGTTTCACACACAGGTTCTGTTGATACCGACTGGTAATATTTTGTGCAAACGCCACATCAAGCCTTGTACATCTCACATCATACATGATAGATCCTCGTGTAGAAGCATAAGGAACTTTCTTCATGTGTGCCACCTCTTTAGGTGTTGACGCATAGTTTATTATTTAAGCCATGTTCAACTTGCATCGGCAAATATCCCTTCTTGGAATCTTGCATATTGAATCTCTTCAATATTTTATCAATGTAAGCACTTTGGCTTAGTCCAATTAACCGCCTTGATCTATCTCTATAGATCTTGATTCCCAGAATAAATGTCGCTTCTCCTAAATCCTTCATAAAAAGCACTTTCCAAGATAAGACTTTACATCTTCCAAACTTGGAATGTCTTTTCCCATGATCAATATGTCATCGACATATAAGATAAGGAAAATAACATTACTCCCACTAGCTTTGTGATACACACATGGCTCATCAAGATTTTGAGTGAAACCAAATTTCTTGATTTCTTCATCAAACTTCTTGTTCCATTGCCTTGATGCTTGCTTCAACCCATAAATGGATCTTTGAAGTTTGCATACACGCTTTCGAAACTTTGGATTCACAAACCCTTCAGGCTGCGCCATATAGATGTCCTCATCTAGGCGACCGTTTAAGAAGGCAGTTTTGACATCCATTTGCCATATCTCATAGTCATAGTACGCAGACTATGGCTATAAGAATCCTAATAGCTCTAATGTATGCTACAGAGAAAATGTCTCCTCGTAGTCTATCCCAAAGGTTTGAGTATACCCTTGAGCTACAAGACGAGCTTTATAGGTGTGTGCATTGCCATCCATGTCGGTTTTATCTTATAGAGTCACTTACTTCCAACTACCTTAGCATTTGGAGGTAAGTCAACCTCTATCCAAACTTCATTATCTTTCATGGATTGCATTTCCCCATTCATTGCAACTCGCCATTTTTCCTTTTCGGGACTCATCATGGCGACTTTATAGTTAGCAAGTTCACCGAGATCCCATAACATATTTTCCTCGGCTTCTACGTTGAGACATAGATGCTCAGTGCACGCGTAGCCTCTGCGGATCTACGAATGGGAACCACTTCAACTTCGGTGGAACACCCGGACTTTCGTGTTCTACTTGAGGTTGGCTAGTGTTTCGAAGGTGTTGTATCTTATTGATCATATTCCAGATCATAAACTCTCCCACTGAATTCATGAGACATGAGATCCCTTTCAAGGAATTCTCCATACCTAGCAACAATTACTTTGTTTTCAGGTGGAAAGTAAAAGTAGTAACCCATATTTTCCTTTGGGTATCCTACGAAGATACACTTAACAGATCTTTGTTGTAGCTTATCAGCAGAGTCACGTTTAACAAACGCCTCACAACCCCAGACCTTTAAGTAAGACAAGTTGGGAGCTTTCCCATACCACACTTCATAAGGAGTCTTATCAACCTTCTTAGTTGGAACCATATTCAATATGCGAACATCAATTTCTAAAGCATAATCCCAAAAGGATAAGGGAAGAGTTGTAAGATTAAACATTGATCGCACAATGTCTAACAATGTACGATTTCTTCTCTCAGATACACCATTTTGTTGTGGAGTATATGGAGATGTGAGTTCTTCGGACGATACCACACTCGCCTAGATAATATTTAAACTCTTGGCTTAAATATTCACCACCTCTATCGGATCGAAGAGCTTTAATCTTCTTTCCTAGTTGCGTTCTACTTCACTCTTAAAAACCTTAAATGTTTCAAAGACTTCATGTTTATGTTTAAGTAAATAAACATAACCATAACGATCGAAATCATCGGTAAAGGTTAAGTAGCTAGCACCCTTTCTTGACACATGTCTTAGTGATCCACATACGTCGGTATGTATCACACCAAGAAGATCGAAGCCCTTTCTAAACTATTTGTAAAGGTTTCTTGGTCATCTTCCCGGATATGCAAGATTCGCATTTATCAAATGATTCATCATTGATGTCTTGCAAAGCCCATCGTGTTGTTGCGGTTGTTGCATGCGTTTCTTGCCTATATGAGCAAGTCTACAATGCCAAAGAAATGAAGAATCCAAATCACCTTTGATTCTTTTATTATTGATGCTAAAGACGTAATTATTTTATCAATAACATTATCATGCAAATCAATTTCAAACACACCATTCTTTGGAATAACATTAAAGTAAAAACACCATTTAAAGAAACCGAAATTCCATAATCGGTAAATGTATGAACGAAACCAATATCTTTTAACAAGGAAGCGTAAACGACACCCCTAACAATGGAAGGTGCGTAATGACAATCGTTCAATGACATTACTAAACCCGAAGGTAAAACTAAATCAAACGTGCCTATAGCTTCAACGATCGCATGTGCTCCATTACCCACGCGTGCGGTATTGTCGTCCATAGGCAAGCTTCCTTGCTCCTCTAAGTCCTGCAGTGTATTACAAATTTGAATACCACATCCGGTATCATATACCCAGAATTTATTTTATGAAGAAAAGCAAATAATTCTATCATCAAAAGAGTACCAAGTACTAGCCACAGTGCATGATTTTTATACCTCTTATTGCGCAACTCATCAAGGTAGAGTGGACAATTCCTCATCCGATGTCCTACCTCGGTGCAATGATGACAAGCCCGATCCTTCTTCGGATTCTCACGCTTTTTGGGAGGGTACTTCTTGGGTTCTTTTTAATAAGCTATAACTTGTTTTCCTTATCAACTTTACCCTTACCTTTCCCTTTCTTGTTTGCTAGCGGCTTATTAGGCTTAGAAATCCTACCCTTCGGATGGTCGAACCGCAGTGTAGGGGCCTTCTTGGGCAAACCTTTCTCGTAATCAATGAGCATTGCATGTACCTCATTGTTGTCTTCCCGTGCAATGCATATTGTAATTGCGCACGAAACCATCAAATTCCTTGTTAAGGGATCATTGATCGAGCCAATTTGTATGTCATTAGGGTAGACATAGTTAAGTCGCCCAAGTGGTCCATGTAACTCATCATTTCGAGCGTTGGGCGCTATGTGTTTCCTTCTCCTTGCTTGCAACCGTGTAGAGCATCTATCGGATCATACTGACTCTCTGATCACAAGCTTTTCAAACAACCTTTGCAATTCTTGAGCATAAGATTAGGAAGTAATTTTCAAACTGTTTTTGCAAGTTTGAATTCATACTCCGAGCATAATGCAAAGCGACCTCATTATACTTGTCATACTCAGATTGCCATGCAAAGACGTGCTTGGCGATCGCACCATTGCGAGTTCGGAGGACAAGGCGAGTCAAATAATCTAGTCTTTTGGCAACCCTCAAGACAATTACGAGTCACGATACCAATCATTGAAATTGCGCTACAATCAATTTCTCTCGATCAAACATAGATTTGAATGACGAGGCTAGTGCGATAGATTCGACTTGAGCCATTTCTCGAAAATAAAAGTTCAAAAGTTAGTACTTTCGATAAGTAAACATTCAAGAAAATAAAATACCCTTTGGTCAATATTCATATTAACCATAGTATTTTCCTTGAATTTTGGATCCTCATTATCATAGTTTCACCACATCGGTTGATCGCTAGTGGTGAAAGTATAGAATAGGTAATTGTTGAAAACAATAATTGACAAACAAGTTTTCAATTCCAAAAGTTATGGGATTTACAATTTTGCCAAAACAATTAATGCAAAACGTAAGCATGTTTTATCCCATCTTATGCCTTAAGTGATAGGTCTCACTAACTAACTTAATTAAGTTGTCTAATTTAGAAACCGCAAATAATTAAGCTGAGGTCTCACACAACAAAATAATTCACCTTGTTATTGTAATCTAGATCAAGGTCTAACATAACTAAATTACAACTTCAAGTATTTCATATCATTAGATGGCATAAACTTAAATTTAAAGGGTACAATTTTTGACGTGTAATCAAAACTTATGTATAAAGAGGCATGCATACAACTTTATATCATAAAATTTTCGAAAAAACTTACATAAGATTTTAATTGCTAAGATTAAGTTCTACAAAGTTTTAATCGATCGTTGAGAAACTTACAACTTTGCACTAAGATGCTTCGTACATTGAATGGTTATACTAGGTAACTCCAATCGAACTTACTGAGAGGGCGAGGACCGTAAGCGTAAAAGCATAACCTTAGACATCCTTTAAGTGTGTTGCATGCACTTCTTAATTAACCCTTTATAGTTTGTTCTAGTGGATGAGCCGTTCTAACCATTTAGTACGATCGCATCAATCGATTAAAAGTTCAAGAATAATACTTAGATAACAAATCGGTTTCGCCATTATTTAGTCCATTTAATTTTCTATTCATAAAAACCTTTTTGCTTACTAACATGTCAAACAATATATAAACAAAAAGCATTTTAATAAAAATTAAACACACTCAAATAATATAAACATATAACTAAACAATTTAACATATGTAAAACAATTAGCCACATGCATAATTATTTCGATAAACGCTAATAAACAATTCTAGGCGTAAATAAATGCATACATTAACTAGGGCTTTCAACTACAAGGTAGATGAGCCACGTACATCGACAAGTCGATTGCGTAAGCCAAAGTTAATAGTATACCACATAGCACATAACGAATTTTTATTAGTATAATTGAGGTCTTCCCCAATTTAATAATTATCAAATAAATAAAACATGTGTGTATCACTAAACAATTTATCATAAACAATACTCCATGGCAAAACATGCATGTTCCACCATGGATCCCGCATAACAATTATCACCCAAGATACGCATATGACATGGCACATAACAATTTATTCATAATAACCACATAAAATTAGCATGCAATCCTAGGGTTTCTACAAGTTTTACAAAATTAAAACCTAATTAAATAAAATTAGGTAATCGACCCTATAATTAAAAATTAAGGTTTCAATTCAAAACCCTAGAAACCATAAAAGCATGCATATAATCATAAAGATTCAATTTTATGTGCTTTGGTAATTAATTACATCATATTAACGGCTCGTGATGCCCTTTGTTGGAATATACTAATCATAACAAACTATAAAAGCAAGTAAACATCATCAAAGCATGCAATGAAGTAAATAGGAATAATACATGTAAATAATTAACAGAACAAGAAAGTGCATACCTTTTAGCAATTCAAGTAAACCAAACGATGTTTGAACAAGAACAAAACCCAAAACCCTAACTTTAGGGGTTATATAATTCGACCCACACAAGATCGACCACCAAGGAATTCACAAACACAAATGCGTTTATTCTTCGTTCTTGTACACACGTACTAATAGCGATTTGATGTAAAAAGCTAGGTTCTTGAATCACAAATAAAACCAAACACTTGTTTCTTGAGCTTGGAAAATCGATCCCTTGAGGAGGGGGGTTGTACGATCGGTCAAGCAAAAGAGGGAGGAGAGGAGAAGAGAAATTAGGTTATTGGTGATCCAAGATTAAGTTGTGAATGAATACATTGATTTGTATTTATAGTTAACTTACCTTGGTGACCAAGTTTGAGAGGATTGGGTTTGGAACCCAACCAATCGCCTAATCAACCCAAGAGGGTTCTAGATCTTTCCCAACTTCTAATTTCAATTCTAGTCCTTTAGTTTATATTTAACGACCGTTAACCAAACCTCGTTAAATATTTAACTATCGTTATGTTTTATTTCGTGACTAATAATTAATAATAACATTTTATATATTAATTATTAACATCAACTCTTATACGCAATGTGTGCAATCCCGAAGTCTTGAGTTCAAATCCGGACATACTAATATTTAAATATCCATAAAACCTTTCAGTATCTATGCTGCTAACCATGGGAAAGAGAGATGCAACCTGTGGAAGGATTTGAAAATTCAAAAGGCTTTCATTGATAGTTTTCCTAAGGTTATGATCGGAGACTTTAATGTCACTCTATTTCCTCATGAACACTCAGTGGGTGGCTCTTCTATCTCAAAGGAAATGCATGATTTCCAGGAATGTGTCAATAGTATTGAAATGGAAGATGTATGCAGTTCGGGTTTTCATTTCACTTGGACAAAATCTCCTCAGAATCCTTTGGTAGGTACTTTTAAAAAATTGGATAGAGTAACAATAAATGAAAAGTTCTTGAGCTCTTTTGTTAAGGAACATGCTATTTTTCTCCCTACTTAATATCATATCAACATCCTCTTGTTTTGTGTAAGGTTGTTCTTTTGAGGACAAGTTGAAGGAATGGCAAAGCAAGATTGATGGTGACCTATCTAATAATGAGCTTAAGAAAGAAGGTGTGGCTATTTTGAATGAATACAAAGAGGCTATCTCGAGGAAGGAAATTGCTTCTTAAAAAATCAAGATAGAATGGTTAAAGAGGAGAATAAGAATCGCCTATTTTCACAAAATTTTAAAAAGGAACAACATAAAGGTAGAATTGAAAGAATTTGTGATGAAAGTAGGAAAAGATATGATGGTGATCAAGTTCCTGAACAATTTGTTAAACACTTTGAGCAGTTTCTAGGATGTGAAGTAAGTGTCCAGTTATTTGAAGATAGAGATGACATTTTTACATGTACATTGAATGAAGAAGAAGATGAAATTATGATACACGATGTTACCAGTGCAGAGAATCAAAAAAGCTATGTTTGATATTGCTGATGTTAAAGCCCCTGGTCCAGATGGATATACAACTTGTTTATTCAAAAAAGCATGGGATGTGATTGGTGATGAAGTGTGTGAGTAAAAGAGTTGTTTAAGAATTGATAAGTTGTTAAAAGAGGTGAATGCTACCATCATTTCCTTGGTTCCTAAAATCCCTACCCCTCTTAAATCTCTAACTTTAGGCCCATTGCTTCTCGCAATGTCCTGTATAAATGCATTAGCAAGATATTGACACAAAGAATCAAGAGTGGTTTGGAAAAGGTTTTCTGTTTCAATCAAAGTGCATTTATCCCTGGAAGACAAATACATGACAATATTCTCATCACACAAGAGCTATTGAGAGGATATAACAGGAAAAATGGTGTCAAAAGATGTACCTTAAAGATTGATTTGCGAGAAAGCATATGATACAATTAATTGGTCTTTTATGGAAAGTATTTCACACAAGTTTGGTTTTCATCCTAAAATGGTGAAGTACATCATGAACTCGTATCACAACCTCACTTTTTCAATATGTGTAAATGAAAGTTCTTGTGGCTACTTTAAAGGTTCTAGGAAGTTGAGGCAAGGAGTTCCCATCTCTCCTTACCTTTTCACATTAGTTATGGAGGTTCTCAATCTGCTAATGGTGAAGAACACACAAGGAGATAGTGGTTTCAGGTTTCACTATGGATGTAAAGAGCTCAAGATCACTCATCTGTGCTTTGCAGATGATTTAATGATGTTCTGTCATGGTGATGTTAAATTTGTCAGGATTATTAAGGAAACAATTAAGGAATTTAGTAAATACTCAAGGTTATATCCTAACTTTGGCAAGAGTACTATCTTTTTTGGTAGTATCTTCGAAACTCTCATTCGATAAATCAGGATTAAAGTGACTAAAAGTAAGAATCAAGTTATGATGGTGGAAATTATGTCCCTTTCAAAGTTGGTAAACTCCGCATGAAGTACCTTGGTGTTCCTCTTCTTGCAAAATGTTTCGGAATTGCAGACTGCAAGGTCCTTATTGACAAAGTGAAAGTAAAGGTTGGGGACTGGAAGAATAAAAGCCTGTCATATGCAGGTAGAGTACAGTTATCTACAATGCAAATCTATTAGGCCTCGGTATACTTGCTACCAAAAGCTATTGTGAATGATATTGATAAAGTTCTAAACGGATTTTTATGGAACCAGAGTGAAAGCAACAATGGGAAATCTAAACTTGCTTGGAAGATGGTTTGTAGGACAAAAAATAGGGAGGATTGAGGTTCAAGCCTCTTAATTATTGGAATGAAGTTCTCCTTATGAAACATGTATAGAATATCATTGCTAAGAAGAACACATTATGCTATCAGTGGGTTAATAAGGTGAAATTAAAAAGTAGGAATTTATGGTCAATGTGGAAAAAATAAATAGTTGGAGCTAGAAAGTCATGTTAGATTTAACGGACAAGATGAAGCCTTACGCTAAAGTTGATATTGGTGATGGGAAGACCACACGTGTGGTATGATTCGGGAGTGGCAATGATTCGTTAGCAAAGTATATTTCAAAAGAGACATATATGATGCTAGATTTAGTAATAATGCCAAAGTTGCAAATATAATTAGAGATGGTGTTTGGATCTCGCCAAGTGATTGGTGGGAAAAATTTCATGTTCTTAAAAGCATTAAAGTCCACTGTATGGATAGATAAAAACATGCAGAGCTCCCACTTCTCTATTAGGAATCTTTGGAAATGTATGAGAGTTGATTATCCAAAAGTGGATTGGTACAAGGCAATTTGGTTCTCTCAATGTGCTCCAAGACACACTTTTGTTATGTGGTTGGCTTTGCATAACAGACTTCAAACTCAAGAAAGGATGGCAAAATGGTGTACAACTGGTAATCTTCTTTGTCCTCTTTGTGGAGTCTGCAATGACTCAGTTATATTGGGTTAATCCCAATCGACCCAGGTCAAACCCCATACGACCCAGTCAACCCAAAAGTCAGAAGAATAAAGTCAAGTTGGCAGTTATATGGCAGTTACAAGAAAAACGGTTATATAGCAGTTATGACCCAACCGACACGACTGTTGGTTCATTCGAACCAACACAACTCTTCATCTTGTACCCATTCATTTTGTATAAATAGATAGCAGTTTTTACTCAAATATGATAGATGACATTTTGATAATAAAAAGCAATTTACTGAATCATTGTTTCTTATTTCACTTGGTATAATTTTGACATAAGTTAGAAAGATCATAGATCCACCCCATTGAGGCCAACAATTGGTATCAGAGCGGTTTGGTCAAAACTAACCCAAATCATCATTTACCAATCTTACTCGTTTTTAGTTTGAGAATCAAAAAGGACCAAATCTTGTTTCGAAAATAAACTTTCTGCAAATCCAAAACGAAACACAAATCAAAGAATCATATTTGAGTCTGTTAAGTAAACGAATCTGTCACAACAGGGAACAATCACAAATTTGTGATCACTCAACCCGATATCATATACCGTTTCATATCGTTCGCAAAAAATAATTGTCAACTGGTGAGTGCGTATTCACTCATCATTTTAGGTCAAAACTGAACTGCAAAACATCCAAAAACACTCCGAAATGCATCAAAATATTGAAAATATCTCAAAATTGTGTTTCGGATGCAAAATTATTGAAAACAAATGAAAACGAACAAGTTTGCATAATCGCGCTTTCGGTCCCCGACTTTCAAAATGGCAACTTTAGTCCTCGAATTTCAAAGAATGATGAATTTACCCTGGACACTTTAAATTGGAAAATAAATATTTTTAGTCCTTTGGTAATTCAAACTTGTCAAAATTGGTCATTTGAGAATTTTGGAAAATTACAATTTCGATCCTTCAAGTTTCACAAATGATGATTTGGTCCCTACGTTATTTGAGTTTTACAAGTTTGGACCTTGGATAGCATTTTCGAATTTCATGATTAGTCCTGGATTTTGGATTTTACACCTTGGACCCCTAAACTACAATATGGATTCCATTTTTAATCCTAAGTCTTAACCTTAGGCCCAATTATAACTGGTCCGGTCCATGTCCAAGTCCGGTCAACCCTACCCATACCCGGTCAATGCAATAACTAACCAACCCACACCTCGCTTTCTTCCCTTCCGCCCAAACAAAACCCACATACCCAACCCAGAAAACCACAGACCCCAAACTCCTTTCTCCTCCCCAAGAACACTCCACCTCTCAACTCTCTATTATCCACCTACATCAAAACCCCAAAACCACCTTCACATCTTTGTCCGGTTTCACCCAAATCCCAAACCCACTAACCAAGATTCCCCCCTCATCCCAACTGCCACCTCACCAATCCAAGTCAAAATGATCAATGAATGGCTCAGATGTTATCTATTCTATACCTACCTATTGGAGGGTCAAGATTTGAGCTCAAAGAAGCACAAGAGTGAAGTGAAGCTTGAAGACTTAGGACTAGTATAAATTGAACCACTTGTAGCCATTGATAAGGCAGTAGGAGTTAGTTTTAAAATAGCTTTTAGTTTTATTTCAATTGTAACTTGTTTTTTTTTCATGAATGAAAGTTTTTACCTGTTCTTTTATTTTGCTTATTTAGCAAATAAGCACTTTAGTGCTTATTTGTTCTTTACCTATTATTAATTGTTTTAAAGTTGCAATCCAAGTTCTAAAGTAGTTTTACAAAGAAAAAGCCGAGTTTGTTTTAAAAATTCAGTTTTCCAGTTAACACCCCATTCGGGGTGTTTGGCATTAGCTTATTTTTTTGTCCTAAATCTGTTTCCTTACCCACTTTGACTCTCAAGGGTCAAAGTATTTTGAGGTATAAGTAAGTTTTCAAAAGTATTTTATCTTGTGTCAAATTGGAACAAGTTTTGATAACAAAAAAGGGTGTCATATCTGTTTCAGATAGCAGCCTAAGTCATTGCTTGCGCTTTTAATGTTACTGACTTATATTTGGTCAAAACTTCTTCCAAAGTGCTTTTATCACATCCCAACATTCCCACCTTTACATAGCTTTAGCTTATCTGCACTTAGGATAGTTTTAGGTTAGCTTAAATTTGCTCTAAAATTCTGTCCAAACCACTTCAAGATTCTGCTTTTATTTAAGACCACAAGAATGTTTGCACCCCGCACATCTCGTCTCACAAATTTTTAGCTTATTAATAAGTCGTATGAAGGATCTGTGTGGTCGATATAGGGGCAAAGGCTTGCCATCTTGGTGGACTTCATTAATCAATAAGCTCAAGGGGCAGTTCACCATGTAGCTTACCCAAAACAAGCTCAAAAACTACCCCTTGGCCTGCTCTTTTTTTCAAATCCAACCAGCTGCATTTTAGCAGGGAAGTTAAGTTATTTTTTTTTTTCCTTTCAATTTTGCTTGTTCATGCTCTCAGTAGTCTTTAAGTTAGTGTGTTAATTTCTAGTTTAGTTTGTAGCTTATACAGCTTATTAGATAGGTAGCCTAGGATTATTAGATATTTCCCTATTGCTTGATTACTTAGTCCTTTGTATGCTTAAGGTTCCCCTAGATTAGAACTTTTTCCCAACTGTTTTTCCATTGATATTCAGTGCTTATAGCTTATTTACGATGGATACGTTTGTGCTTATGTAGTGGTTATAATCTGCTTTATATAGCTTATTGATAAGTTCGAATAAGTTGCTATTAATGGTGTTTGGTTGAGTGCTTATTCAATTTCCAAGTTTTAAAAGTAGGCTTTAGTTTTCTGTCCAAACCAGTCAACAACAAGCTGTGAAAACAGCGTATTTAGTGTTTTCCAAAAAGTAAGTTTTTCACAAAAGTTTCTTAGTTTGATCTAATCTTCATAGTTGCAAAAAGAAAAAAAAATAAAAAATAATAATAAATAGCAAAAACTAGCATGGCTGGGACTCGAACCCGCGCCACCCAGTTCACAACACAACATCACAACCAACGCGCCCTTGGGACTTTATTGGTTAACATTTGCATTATCTAATATATAAGGTCTTTTGGTCAGTTTAGCTTTAAGCTCTTTTGAGCTTATTTCTAGCTTATTTTTCAAAGCAGTACCCACCTTTTTCATTTTTCGTAGGATCAGTAATATCTCAAGTAGTTTTTATGAATTTTTCGGATTTTTCTTAAAACATTTAGTATTTTTATAATTTAATTAGTGTTAAATAGATTTTAATTCGTAATAAATAAAATAAAACTCAAAAAAATATTCCGCTTTTTCCTAAAATTCTTTTTAGTCACTTAGAACGTAGGAAAATTAGTTTCGCACCCGTAGGACTTTATTTGCATAATGTTTACGTTTATTGCTCGGTTTGTTTTACCGCTTTTACGTTTTTGCATTTTAGCACTCTAGGATGTAACGTAGCTTCGTTTTATTGTTTCTTAGGCTTAATCGTAGTTTATTTAGTGTTTAATTTGTTTTACATGCTTTATTTTCATTTCCGTTCTTTATTTTGTAGAATACGTAATCGCAATTTCAAAATTCGCTTAACCAATTCAAGTCCTTATCACGAAACTCATCGAAACCGTCAATTTCACACCTCGTGGGACACGACCGGGAAATCACTTTCCGGTATCACTTTTATCACACACGTGAGTTTCGCACGTTAACCCTTTTTCTAAAAGGTTGATTTGTTGATTCTACGGTTATTTTGATATACGTTGATATTGTGTTTTCACCACTCACTTCACAACGAATCATCAACAGACAATATTAACATCGAAACATTTTTCAACCAATCCAATCGGATCAGAAACGATTAAAATCGTTTACCCCTTTGATTCAAAACAAAAAAAAAACTAATACCAATCTGATAACGCAAGTCATCAATTAGGGCAGAAAATTAAATCGATTCAACAAGGAATAAACACACCTGTTTCATTGAAGAATCAAGCCCAAAAACATCAAATTGAATCATAAACTGACTCAATTTTGAACTCCGATCATCCAATTCTTACTCGGAAATAAAAACCCCAATTCATCGAAACCCTAAGTTTCATTTTGGGAATCACAAGTGCTCGCGAAGAACACTACAAACCGGAGAAGAAAGGAAGGCCAACCAAGCCTTATCACAGGCGGTCAACTATAAAGATCGAGAGAAAAGAAGATCGGGACTAATCCCAGAAGAAGAGACAGAACATAAAGTCTCTCAAAAGAGGCGTTTTTCTTTTTCTATCTCAAAAGAGATAAGAAAAAACTAAATAAAAGAGGCGCTCAAATCTTTAGGGCTACATCAAGGATATTTAGGCATCGGGTTATACCATCAACCCCTCCAGGTTCCAAATTTTTACAAAACCACCATTTCACTTTTATAGTATATATTTATGTTTTGATATATATTATCTTTGATAAGTTACTTTTGTTTACAAATTAGTACTTCATCAAATTTTAAAATATAGTAACCTAGTGATTACACTGCTTATTATATTATATTAGGAATAACTTTTAAGGAGTAATTAACCTTAGGATATTTCATTAAGAATTTTTAATCTCCCAGGATAGTTTTTGGATTAAAACTAGACCTATAAAAGTTTTATACCCCTTTAAGGAAAATAAAACATAAGAGCTCACTAAAATTAAGAAATTCCAACACACCTCGTGTTAAAATTCCTTTGGAGATTTACTGTCAATATCTTTAAGATATGACGAAAGGAAATGGAAGTAAGGAACCTAGTACTAATAATACAAATAGTACACCCCAATTTCAATGCCCAATCCTAAAGCCCGCGAATTACTCATTATGGGCAATTCGCATGCAAATCATTCTCGAAGCGAATGGTTTATGGAAACAATAGAGCCTACTGAGTCGACTCAACCCGATAAGAAAAAAGACAAAACCGCTATTGCATTTCTTTACCAAGACTTACCCAAAGAATAATTACTTCAAATAACAAAGCACAAAACCGCAAAAGACATTTGGAATGCTTTGAAAACTAGACATGTTGGCGAAGACAGAGTTCAACAAGCAAGACTACAAACACTCAAATCCAACTTTGAGATGTTATATATAAAGGAAGACGAGAAAATCGAAACCTTCACTACAAAACTTACAACTCTCGTAAACAAAGCCGCTAGTCTAGGACACACAATAGAAGATCAAACCTTAGTACGGAAACTACTAAATGTTGTACCTGATAGGTATCTGCAAATAGTCGCATCTATAGAACAATATTCCGACCTAAGTAAAATGACAATGGAAGAGGCAATTGGAAGACTTAAGACTTACGAAGAAAGGATTAAGTTCAAAAAAGGAAAACAAGTGGACAATCAAGAAAAATTGATGTTCAGACGACATGACAATAGAGGAAAACACTTTAGAGGACGGGGACGTGGAAAGTATAAATTTTCACAAGGAAGAAACCACGAAAAATCTAAAGAAGAGAAGAAAGATGGAGAAAACTCTCATAACAACTTCAACAAATTAAACACTGATCTTAGCAAAGTAAAATGTTACAAATGCAATAAGATGGGTCATTATGCAGCTAAGTGTTATTCAAAAACAAACACTAGTATGCAATCTAATCTTGTCGAGGATGACTTAGAACCTACCTTACTAATGGCAATATTAGAAGACCCACTTGTAACAAAACTTGAAGATCAAATTGCCTCGCTACACGAAGAAGATGTAGGATATAAAGAGACAAATGTTGATAGTCTATGGTATCTAGACAATGGAGCCAACAATCATATGACTGGAATGAGAGAACACTTGAAAGAGCTAGATGAGAACGTTAGTGGAAAAGTAAGATTCGGAGATGGATCTCACATAGAGATCAAAGGAAAAGGTTCAATCCTAATAGAATGTGATGACGAAAAACAAAGAATCATATCCAACGTATATTACATTCCCGACTTAAAAGCAACTTATTGAGCCTTGGACAATTCACGAAATCGGTTGTAAAGTAGTAATGGAAGATGATGAATTACGACTTTATGACATGGACAAAAAATCTTCATGAAAATCACAAGACAGAGAAACCGTCTATACAAAGCAAGTCCAAGATAGACACACTGTTTTCTTATTAGCAAACTTGAAGGACAATACTTGGTTATGGCACGCAAGACTAGGACATCTCAACTTTGAATCACTAAAATCAATTACTCAAAGAGAGTTAGTTCAAGGAATACCGCAATTAAACATACAACACAAATTTGTAATGTTTGTTTAGTTGGTAAACATAGTAGCGCCATTCCCAAGAAAGCAAAGACTAGATCAATATCACCTTTAGATTTAGTATATGGAGATTTATGCGGACCAATTACACCACAAATACCATCTGGAAAGAGATACATATTCTTACTAGTCGATGACTATTCAAGATATATGTGGGCGTATTTCCTAAACACGAAAGATCAAGCATTTGATACTTTCAAGGAATACAAGAATACAACAGAGAAGGAGCTAAGGACAACATTGAAAATGTTAAGAACTGATCGTGGAGGAGAATTCACATCTAACGAATTCACTCAATACTGCAAAGAAAATGGCATAGCACGACCTTGGTTTTAAATTGCGTGTGGCAATCCGTTGCGTTCGAGGTTCAAAAGACTGATGCGCGATGCGGTTGCGAGCGCATCACGGACGCGCGGCGATAGGTAAAACATATATAATATTTCTACTTAAATTAGTCTACAAGTAAATGATTAAATATGGAATAAGTCACGTGCATAATGATATTACTTAATGTTATAACATCATATATGTCAACTTAATGGTTTGATCAGAAACAAAAAGTGAACTTGAACTATAAAAGTCAAAATTAAAACTGTTGCAAAGTGATGCTTCCATTGCGTCCGATGCGAGCAATACATTGTTGCGATGTGATGCGTTCGCATTAGGCCGCATCCTGGAACAACCTCGAATTAGGTTTCGCGTTGCGTTTTTTCAAACGCATCACTCTGATGCGCGATACGAGCGCAACGATGCACGAAATTTTAAACCAAGAGCACGACAACTTACCCCACCTTACTCACCGCAACAAAATGGAGTAGTTGAACGAAGAAATAGGACAATTATGTCTACAATAAGATGCATGATGAAAGCAACCAACATGCCTCAAAATTTTTAGGCTGAAGCTGTTAGACATGCTATATACATTCTAAACAGTGTTTTTACAAAAGCCTTAGAAGACATCACTCCATATGAAGTAATCAAACAAAGAAAGCCAAACCTAGAAAATCTAAGAGTTTTCGGCTGCATAGCATATGCAAAAGGTACCATCACAACATCTGACAACGTTAGATGATAGAAGCAACAAAATGGTATACTTAGGAAATGAACAAGGATCAAAAGCTTACCGTCTATTTGATCCAACAACACAAAGGATATGTGTTAGTAGAGATGTGAAGTTTAAAGAGGATGAAGCATGGGATTGGAAGGATTACTTGAATGAACACACTAACGATGAACCTGAATGGTTTGACTTCAAAGTTGAAAACCTTTAAGCCACAAATGAACATCAGGAACAAGAAATCCAACCAAATGAAGAAGACAACGATCTCCCTAACAATGATAATGATGAATATGCAACATCAACAACAAACTCACCCTCACAATCACAAACACTTCGCACACCATCTACAATTTCATCGCGAGTAAACTCTCAAATCACGCCAACTACCGCAGTACGATCAACCAATCAAAGTAGTTCAAACGCAACCAGGAATTTACATCCAAACTTTGATCATACACCGCTACAAGGTTTTAGAACATTAAATAATTTATACGATAACACCGAGGAAGTATTACCCGAGCATTTATTACTGGCTGAAGATGAACCTAAGAACTACAAGGAAGCATCAAGCGATCTGAAATGGATTGAAGCAATGAAGGTCGAATTAGATTCCATCAATAGAAACAATACATGGGAACTAACCACTCTACCCAAAGGACATAAAGCCATTGGATTAAAGTGGGTATTCAAGACCAAGAAAATGCAATGAAAACATAGTCAAGCATAAAGCGGACTAGTAGCTAAAGGCTACATACAAGAGCATGGCATAGACTTTGAAGAAGTCTTTGCACCAGTATCAAGAATGGAACAGTCCGATTATTATTAGCCATAGTGCTAATAATAAATGGAAGTACATCACCTTGACATTAAATCGCATTTACGCATGGAGACTTGAAAGAAGAAGTGTATGTTACACAACCCGAAGGATTTGTAAAGAAAGAAGATAATGGAAAAGTCTAGAGACTCATAAAAGCTCTATACGATTTGAGACAAGCACCACGTGCATGGAACATAAAATTAGACAACACCTTGAAGTCTTTAGATTTCAAGAAATGCGCTTTGGAACAAGCTGTCTACACGAAGAAATCAAAAGGACTCAATACTTCTAGTAGGAGTCTATGTAGATCATCACTGGCACACCAAAAGAAGAGATAGACAAGTTCAAAGCTCAAATGGAAGAAAAATTCGAGATGAGTGACCTAGGATTACTATCCTACCATTTAGGAATTGAAGTCACACAAACCGGAGGTGACATATCAATAAAGCAATATGCCTATGCAAGCAAGATCCTAAAGGAAGTTGGAATGCTAGATCGCAACGAAACTCTAATACCTATGGATCCAAAGAACAAGACTAACAAAGAACACGGAAGAAAAGCGGTCAACTCAACTGAATATAGAAGTTTAATAGGATGCTTAAGATATCTACTACATACAAGAACCGACTTAAGTGATTATGTTGGATTACTTAGTCGCTTTATGCAAGAACCAAAGGAACAACATATGAAAGCTATAAAGCAAGTACTACGCTATGTAAAAGGAATAAAAGACTATGGAATCACCTACAAACACAATGGAGGAAACCAAATACAAGGTTATAGTGACAGTAGCTACGGAGTCACACTCAAGAAGGAAAAAGAACTACTGGAATTATATTCTACTATGGTGAATCACCAATCTGGAGTACACAAAAGCAAGCCACAGTAGCTCTATCATCATGTGAATCCGAATTCATTGCAACAACAACAGCAGCAACACAAGCATTATGGTTAAAGAGATTACTAAGCAAGCTTACACACACACAAGAAGAAAAGGTTACAATAATGGTCGACAACAAGTCTGCCATCGAACTAATGAAGAATCCTGTATTTCATTGAAGGAGTAAGCACATTGATATAAAATATCACTTTATAAGAGGATGCGTCGAAAGAGAAGATTTACAAGTCGAGTTTATAAGTGGAGAATTTCAGAAGGCTGACATACTCACAAAAATCAGATTCCTAACAATGAGACAACTAATCGGAGTCAAAGATCTACAACAAAGCGATTGTGATTAAGGGGGAGAATATTGGGTTAATCCCAATCGACCCAGGTCAAACCCCATACGACCCAGTCAACCCAAAAGTCAGAAGAATAAAGTCAACTTGGCAGTTACAAGAAAAATGGTTATATAGCAGTTATGACCCAACCGACACGACTATTGGTTCATTCGAACCAACACAACTCTTCATCTTGTACCCATTCATTTTGTATAAATAGATAGCAGTTTGTACTCAAACATGATAGATGACATTTTGATAATAAAAAGCAATTTACTAAATCATTGTTTCTTATTTCACTTGGTATAATTTTGACATAAGTTAGAAAGATCATAGATCCACCCCATTGAGGCCAACAAGTTACACATCTATTTTTTCAATGTCCCTTTGCTCATAAGGTTTGGAGAGGAATGAAAGGTGAGTTGAACTTGATCATGGCATGGCAGAGTATTATTCAAATGATGATTAGGGACATGTGTAACAATAGAATTAACAGTGTTCTGGGCAGATTAGGCATTGCTGCTTGTGTCCATAACATTTGGAGGGAAAGAAATTTTAGACTGTTTCAAAATGTCAAGAGAACTCAGGAAGATATAATCAAAAGCATTAAAGATGAGATGAAATGGAAGCTTATGAGTCTTAAAGTAAATAACACTGCAGCTGTTAGTAATGTGTTCAAGAAGTGGAATATTATTGTTTGAATGGCAGTTATGGTATGCAGATATCTAAAGGGGTGTTTAAATGATGGGTTTAGTAGTTGTTTTTGGAAATTTACTGTTCCATTAATGGTGTGGGGGAGTCATAGAGATGGTTGGGCCTTTGTCATGTGGATGATGCCTTGATGCCAATTTCTTGTTCAATTGTTGGAGGCTGCATTGAACTTGAAGTTGGATTCAAAAAGGAAATGTAGTCCTTTTGTCAGAGGTAACAAGGTCTACTCTATGGGTGATGCCTATCATGGATGCCTAGCTTTTGATTTCCTAGTGAGGTGGCTCAAGCTAGCCTTCATGAAGGAAATGCAGTCCTTGAGTTTGGCTTTAAGGGCACATGAGGCCTGTGATCTATGTCTTCTTGTTGTACTTCTTCACTCGAATGCAATAAGAGCCATTGATGCCACAGGAATTGTAGCGTGTCCTAGTGGAAATGTGTTGTTTAGAGGTTTCATGTTTGTATGTTCTATTACTGTATTCAGTTCATTCAGTATTAACTATTAAGGATAGTGTGATGTCCACTATGCCTAGTATTTCCATTTGTAAACCTTATACAGTTTGGTGTTTAATATATTTCACATTTCCACAAAAAAAATGTTTTTTTTTTAAAGTCAAACTAACAATCTCACGATCTATACATTATAATTTTACAAAGTCGTCGGACTTGAATCTACAACCATGTATAATTGATTAACATATCAAGTATATCTACAACCACATGATTGACTAGCATATCAAGAATACCGTTGAGTTATCTTCAGCTTGGACTGCGGTCCCTTTATGAGGCCGAAAGACTTCAATTTACCGATGGCCCTGCAATGATCTCTTTGAAAGAATAGTACAGCAAAGGTTACTGTGGATTTTTCATATAACTAATGCTCCTCCAACTTATAGTGGCTATTATTGTAATTCTGGGTATCTAAGCTGGTACAAGGTGAGTAGGACCCGTGCTATTCGAAGCCCAGTTGTTTTGGTAATTAAGCCACCCTAAGATCAACCGATAGTTTTCTGATAGTCCAGCTAGCGGCTGCTGTTTTTCGTGCATAAAAGAGCAAGCTCCCGCTCTACAAGGTGCCATTTCTTGAAGTCTTTAGGCACTTAAGTAATCTTAGAAGTACTTTTAATAATGAATGTGTAGTATTCATAAAATTTTAAGGTTAAACATACAAATACCATCAACATTTCCCAATTTCCGCATTCCTCTACAATAGATTATGAACTCGGTATAATGTCGCCAAATGAATCACGATTCATGAACACATCAGTGACCATCCACATCTACTTATATGGTTCTAACAAATAAAAATCACTCTGCCATCCACAGTCTTAAGGTTTTACCATATGCAAGAGTTTTTTACTCAGAGTTATCAAATAGTGTCCATTCATCAACAAATTAGCCACAAATGTAAATACATATAAGGAATCCAACATTTGATCGCACTCATATATAATACGGATTCATTCCTTTTAGTCACGATCTGATTCAACCAATTTGACCCTACTGTAGTCATAATCGTGTAAAAGAATTCCAGCATCTGGATGTGGTCACAACCATATCTTCTGCTCTATGCCCAACTGTTGCACATAGTTGAAAGAATTCTAACTTTTAGACTCAGTTGTATTGTGTCAATATGCTCAACATTTAGTTATCAACAAATGTATTATTTCCTCGAACTGTTTAGACTGGATGGATATAAATTTTCTTTGGTTTCTTGATATGCTCATATGAATCTCCAGAATCTAAGTTATCATACTGTCCATACACATAAATCCAAGCTCCAAGCTTTGTTATGGTCTCAATTCATAACTACATAGTTACACTCCTAGTAACAATGTCGATTTAACCTTTGCTAAATGTTAAGAAAAACATATCTTTAGCTTTCGGCTGCTAGTGTCAAACTCTTTTTAAATGGTATCTAAACATTCGGCATTTGAGTCAAAAACCTAAACTATATAAGTAAGATGTCTTTAGGCACAATTTAACAACATAATCGTGCAAAATGGCATGGTTTGTGGATTTTCGATTCAGTGCCTTTGTTCTGACTTTCATAATCATATCAATTACGTCGTTAGCTTCATCCGATGATTATCGAGCGTACATTGTCCTCATGGACAAATCAATGATGCCATCACCATACTCTAATCACCACAACTGGTACACTTCTATACTTTCATCACTTTCAGATGAAGCTCCTGCAATGCATCTCTACACGTACAACCACGTCATGGACGGGTTCAGTGCAGTCCTAACAAAGTCACAACTTTCGCAACTTGAGAATGCATCGGGCTTTCTAACAGCATTCGAGGAAACACTCGGAAAGCTTCACACAACTCACACGCCTAAATTTCTAGGACTAAAGAAACATTCAGGGCTATGGCCCGTTTCAGGCTTTGGTGATGATATGATCATTGGCATAATTGACACAGGAATTTGGCCTGAAAGTGAGAGTTTTCACGACAAAGGGATGTCGGAAATACCTTCTCGTTGGCGAGGTGCTTGTGAAACTGAAGGTTTCTGCAATAAGAAACTCATTGGCGCACGATCATTTAGTCAAGGAATGAAGCGGCGAAGGAGAATATTTCAACAACAGATGATTATGACTCTAGAGATTATCAGGGACATGGTACGATACATCTTCGACAGCTTCTGGTAGTCGTGTACACGCTGATTATTTCGGTTATGCAAAGGGACAGCCACTGGAATAGCACCAAATGCGCGGTTAGCTATGTACAAAGTTTTGTTTCTAGATAATTCATACGAGGCTGCAGCCAGTGACACATTGGCTGGAATAGATCAAGCGATAGAAGACGGTGTAGACTTAATGTCTTTATCATTAGGCTTTATAGAAACACGGTTTTCCCAAAACCCGATTGCGATTGGTGCTTTTGCAGCTATGGAGAAAGGGATCTTTGTATCTTGTGCTGCGGGTAATAATGGTCCTCATCGTTATACTATGCTTAATGGAGCTCCTTGGATCACAACTGTTGGTGCGGGAACTATAGACCGCGGGCTTTCTGCATTTGTTACACCAAATGATCCGAGTTATGGTACATTAGTAGGGAGGTCAGTTTACCCCCAAAATCTGTTGGTAGAGAGGGTTCCTATTTACTATGGATATGGAAATAAAAGTAAAGAAAATTGTGATGATGGATCACTCGATCCGAAAGATGTTAAAGGGAAATACGTTTTTTGTGATGACGGGCCGGTTGACTTGGAATCCATTGGAGCAGCAGGAGTTATCTTCTGTTCAGACCACGGTCTCTTTATGAGGCCAAAGGACTTTAATTTACCGATGGTTGCATTGGAACCGAAGGTTGGGCATAAGTTAAGGAAATACTTAATTAGCACTAAAACGCGAGTGTTAGTATTAAGTATGGCGAAACTGTGTTAGGTACTAAACCATCTCCACAAGTTGCATACTTTTCATCAAGAGGACCCGACCAAAGGTCCCCATGGATCTTAAAACCTGATTTATTAGCTCCTGGGGTTGATATTTTGGCGGCCTGGCCACCCAATAGAGCAAGTGCACCTATTGGAGATGATTATTTGTTAAGTGATTATAAGCTCCTTTCGGTACTTCTATGGCTTCTCCACATGTAGTAGGAATTGCGGCGTTGTTGAAATCAACACATCGTGACTGGAGTCCTGCTGCAATCCGATCAGCAATGATGACAACAGCTTATATACTTGATAATAATCAAAGTATAATTATGGATATGACTTCAGGGTACAAGGTAACCCTTTAGATTATGGTGCAGGTCATGTTAACCCGAATAAAGCAATGGACCCGGGTTTGGTTTATGACATCCAACCTCAAGACTACATCAACTATCTATGTGCAATGAACTACTCAACAAACGAAATTCGAGTAATTTCAAAGAGGTCAGAGATTGATTGTGCAAATGCGACACTTGATCTTAACTACCCTTCGTTTATGTTGGTCTTAAACAATACGAATACCACAAGTACCACTTTTCAAAGGGTGTTAACCAATGTTGAGAAGTCAGGTTCTTCATATCGAGTGATGGTGGAGACTCCTAGTACGGGTATGAATGTTACTGTTGAGCCTGCAGTAATCTCTTTTGAAGGAAAATATAGTACGGCTAAGTTTACAGTTACTGTGGACATTGATATAACTGATGCTCCTCCAACTGATTATGGCTATTATGGTAATTCTGGGTATTTAAGCTGGTACGAGGTTAATGGGACTCATGTTGTTCAAGTCCAATCGTGTCTGCAATGGCATCTTCCAAGCCTCCTTAAGATCAAAAAATGGCTAACCAAATGGTGAAGTTAGTTGCGGCTTTGCTGCATAAAAGAGCAACTTTTGGCTCTATAAGTTGCCATTTAAATTGTCAAGTCTCTAAGTCACATAAGTGATCTTAGTACTTTTAATAATGAATGTGCAATGTCCATAAGTTCTTGTGTCTTTAACCTACAAAAACATCAACATTTCATAGTTCTCACATTTTTCTCATACACCAAAGATTTTGAACGATATATAATCTTGCCCATGATTAACATTATGAGTTCCTCACGAAAGATCTCATAGGTCTTAGAACCTCACTAGTTACACATGTGCTGGCCATGAAAATGGTCGAAAATGGTCACACGGATATCCTAGTTAGGCCACCAACATTTGCGTCAAAGACGTACTTGTCCTATCAGGTAACCTGAAGAGGGAAAACCTCATCCATTTACCCGTATAATGTTGCCAAAATTAACCATGAACACATCGGTTACCATCCACATATGGTTTTAAGTTTTCGAGAAAAGAATTTCTGAGTCGTTTCAAAGAGGTCAACATTTAACCACAATCTCATATACAGTAACTAATTATTCTGCTAGCTAGGCTAAACATTTCGTCACAAACTTCCCATCATTGTCCCAAGGGTGTAACATCTGATCTTATGTCAGTATACTCAACATTTAGTTATCATCAAATACATAAAAGTTAATACAATCAGATATCATATTTGGCATGTATAATTGCTATATAGAAGTTACTTGTGAACTCAGTTGATACTTGAAGCAGTTGATCTTGAAGAGAGTACCACAGAACTAGTAGTTTTTATTAAAAGTTATTAAATGTTTCTAAGTTTAAATATCAACAAGAAGACAGTTTGGCCGAGTGGTCTAAGGCGCCAGATTTAGGCTCTGGTCCGAAAGGGCGTGGGTTCAAATCCCACAGCTGTCAAAACTTTTGTTTTTATTTTTTAATATAAAAGTAAGTTTTCGACCAGAAAGTGTTCTAACACTCTTACTGAATCTCACAATCTATATAGCATAACATTAGAAAGTTGTCGGACTTGAAACTACAACCACGTATAATTGATTAACATATCATGAATATCTACAACCACTTGATTCATTAGCTTATCAAGAATACCGTTGAGTTATCTTCAACTCAAACTTCTGTCCTTTTATGAGGCCAAAAGACTTCAATTTACCGATGGCCCTGCAATGATCTCTATGAAAGAAAATATAGTACAACTAAGGTTACTGTGGATGTTGATATAACTGATGCTCCTCCATTCTCCAAGGCTCCAACGCATAGTGGCTATTATAGCAATTCTGGGGATAGGCTGGTACTAGGTGAGTGAGACCCGTGTTATTCGAAGGCCGATTGTTTCTGAAATTAAACCACCCTAAGATCAACCGCTAGTTTTCTGAAGTTGCAGCTGCTGTTTTTCGTGCATAAAAGAGCAAGCTCCAGCGGTATACAAGGTGCCATTTCTTGAAGTCTCTTAGGCACGTCAGTAATCTTTACTTTCAACAATCAATGTGTAGTATTCCTAAACTTTTAATGTTAAACATACGAATACCATCAACATTCCTCAATTTTCGCATTCCTCTCATATACAAAAGATTATGAACTCAGTATCATATACAAAAGATTATGAACTCGGTATAATGTCGCCAAAATGAATCACGATTCATGAACACATCAGTGACCATCCACATGTACTTATATGGTTCTAACAAAAAAAAATCACTCTGTCATCCACAGTCTTAAGGTTTAACCATATGCATGAGTTTAATTTTACTCGTAGTTATCAAATAATGTCCATTCTTCAACAAATAGCCACAAATGTAAATATATATAAGGAATTCAACATTTAATCTCACTCATTTATACTAGGGATTCATTCCTTTTAGTCACGATTTGATTCAACCAATTCGCCCCTATTATAGTCATAATCGTGTAAAAGAATTCCAGCATCTGGATGTGGTCACAACCATATTTTCTTCTCTATGCCCAACTGTTGCACATAGTTGAAAGAATTCTAACTTTTAGACTCAGTTGTATTGTGTCAATATGCTCAACATTTAGTTACCATCAAATGTCTTATTTCCTCAAACTGTTTAGACTGGCAAGGTATAAATTTTCTTTGGTTTCTTGATATGTTCATATGAATCTCCAGAATCTAAGTTATCATACTGTCCATACACATAAATCCCAAACTAAACCAAGCTTTGTTATGGTCACAATTCACAACTACATAGTTACACTCCTAGTAACGTATCTTGAGCTCGCGGCTGCTAGTGTCGGACTCTTCTTAATTAAATAGTATCTAAACATTCGGCATTTAAGTCAAAAACCTAAACTATATAAGTAAGATGTCTGTAGGCACAAAACTGAATAACCTCCTTTTACTTTATCAATAAAAAAGCCTTTGACCCGTTCGCCAAATCTTGTTCAGTTTATAACATAATCCTGCAAAATGGCACGATCCAGTGCCTATGTTTTGACTTTCATAATCATATCAATAACGTCGTTAGCTTCATCAGATGATTATCGAGCGTACATTGTCCTTATGGAAAAATCAATGATGCCATCACCGTACTCTAATCACCACAACTAGTACACTTCTATACTTTCATCACTTTCAGATGAAGCTCGTGCAATGCATCTGTACACGTACAACCACGTCATGGACAGGTTCAGTGCAGTCCTAACAAAGTCACAACTCACAGCATTCGAGGAAACACTTGGAAAGCTTCACACAACTCACACGCCTAAATTTCTAGGACTAAAGAAACATTCAGGGCTATGGCCCGTTTCAGGCTTTGGTGATGATATGATCATTGGCATACTTGACTCAGGAATTTGGCCTGAAACTGAGAGTTTTCACGACAAAGGGATGTTGGAAGTACCTTCTCATTGGCGAGGTGCTTGTGAAACTGAAGGTTTCTGCAATAAGAAACTCATTGGTGCCCGATCATTTAGTCAAGGAATGAAGCGACGAAGGGAGAATATTTCAACAACAGATGATTATGATTCCCCAAGAGATTATTGGGGACATGGTACGCATACATCTTCGACAGCTTCTGGTAGTCGTGTACACGCTGATTATTTCGGTTATGCAAAGGGGACAGCCACTGGAATAGCACCAAATGCGCCGTTAGCTATGTACAAAGTATTGTTTCTAGATAATTCATATGATGCTGCCGCTAGTGACACATTGGCTGGAATGGATCAAGCGATAGAAGACGGTGTAGACTTAATGTCTTTATCATTAGGGTTTTTTGAAACACGGTTTTCCCAAAACCCCATTGCGATTGGTGCTTTTGCAGCTATGGAGAAAGGGATCTTTGTATCTTGTGCTGCTGGTAATGGTGGTCCTCATTGTTATACTATGCTTAATGGAGCTCCCTGGATCACAACTGTTGGTGCGGGAACTATAGACCGCAGGCTTTCTGCGTTTGTTACACCAAATGATCCGAGTTATGGCACATTAGTAGGGAAGTCGGTTTACCCCGAAAATCTGTTGGTAGAGAGGGTTCCTATTTACTATGGATATGGAAATAAAAGTAAAGAAAATTGTGATGATGGATCACTCGATCCGAAAGATGTTAAAGGGAAATACGTTTTTGTGATGAGGGGCCGGTTGACTTGTAATCCATTGGAGCAGCCGGAGTTATCTTCAGTACAGACCAAGGTCTCTTTATGAGGCCAAAAGACTTCAATATACCGATCGTTGCATTGGAACCAAAGGATACTAAACCATCTCCACAAGTGCGAGTGTTAGTGTTAGGTATGGCGAAACTGTGTTGGATACTAAACCATCTCCACAAGTTGCATACTTTTCATCAAGAGGAGCCGACCAAAGGTCCCCATGGATCTTAAAACCTGATTTATTAGCTCCTGGGGTTGATATTTTGGCGGCCTGGCCACCCAATAGAGCAAGTGCACCTATTGGAGATGATTATTTTTCAAGTGATTATAAGCTCCTTTCGGGTACTTCTATGGCATCTCCACATGTAGTAGGAATTGCGGCGTTGTTGAAATCAACACATCGTGACTGGAGTCCTGCTGTAATCCGATCAGCAATGATGACAACAGCTTATATACTTGATAATAATCAAAGTATAATTATGGATATGACTTCAGGGGTACAAGGTAACCCCTTAGATTTTGGCGCAGGTCATGTTAACCCGAATAAAGCAATGGACCCGGGTTTGGTTTATGACATCCAACCCCAAGACTACATCAACTATCTTTGTGCAATGAACTACTCAAGAAACGAAATTCGAGTAATTTCAAAGAGGCCAGAGATTAATTGTGCAAATGCGACACTTGATCTTAACTATCCTTCGTTTATGTTGCTCTTAAACAATAAGAATACCACAAGTACCTCTTTTCAAAGGGTGTTAACCAATGTTGGTGAGTCAGGTTCTTCATATAGAGTGATGGTGGAGACTCCTAGTACGGGTATGAATGTTACTGTTGAGCCTGCAATAATCTCTTTTAAAGGAAAATATAGTACGGCTAAGTTTACAGTTACTGTGGACGTTGATATAACTGATGCTCCTCCAACTGATTATGGCAATTATGGTAATTCTGGGTATTTAAGCTGGTACGAGGTTAATGGGACTCATGTTGTTCGAAGTCCAATCGTGTCTGCAATGGCTCCTTAAGATCGAAAAACGGCTAACCAAATAGTGCAGCTAGTTGCGGCTTTTACTGCATAAAGAGTAACTTTTGGCTCTATAAGTTGTCATTTAATTTGTCAAGTCTCTAAATGTGCAATGTCCATAAGCTCTTGTATCTTAAACATACAAAAAACATCAACATTTCACAGTTCCCACATTTTTCTCATGCGTCAAAATTTTGAACTATATATAATCTTGCCGATGGTTAACATTATGAGTTCCTCACAAGAGGTCTCATAGGTCTTAGAACCTCACTAGTTACATATGTGGTGGCTAGGGAAATGATTGAAAATGGTCAAGCGGATATCCTAGTTTGGCCACGGACGTTTGAGTCCAAGACGTACTTGTCCTCTTTGGGTAACTTATAGAGAAAAACCCTCATTCGTTTACCCGTATGATGTTACCAAAATTACTGGCCATGAACACATTGGTTACTGTCCACATATATGTTATGGTTTTAAGTTTTCAAGAAAAAAAATCGAGTCATTTTAAAGAGGTCAACATTTAATCACACTTTATAATGCTCAACACTCGAGCACAATCTCATATCTCTTAGTATATAATAAGAGAATTCCGGAAAAAGAAGCCAAAAATTTGCGATTGAACCAATGAGAGTGCAATATTCTGCCTACGTGACAAAATTAAGTACTTCTATTGGCCAATATCTAACAAGCGAATATCATAGTTACTTGTGAAATGTGAACTCAGTTTAATACTTGATTCGACCTGAAGCAGTTAAACTTGAAGAGTAGGGCTTCTTATGTTTAGGGATGGCAAAAGCACCCGAAAGAGACTGGGATTTAGCTTCTAATATCTGTAAGAAGTTAAAGTTATTTTATAATGTGACTTTGATGTTTTCTGGTACTAAATATCCCACGACGAACACATTTTTCACATCCATATGTGATATAAGATATCAGTTGAATAAGTGGAAGCATGAAGAGGAACAGGTCATCAAGGATATGGCAAAGAAAATGATTTTGAAATTTGATAAATATTGGTCAGAAATTCATGGTTTTATGGGAGTAGCTGCTGTTTTAGATCCACGAATGAAGCTAAAGATTATGAAGTTTTCATTCCCAAAGCTATATCCTTCTAAAGAAAGGGCAGATGAAGAATTTACTAAACTCAATCAATTTGTAAAGGCATTGTTTAAAGAGTATGACCAAGCTAGTATGGAGACTGTAAGAAACCAAGTTAATGGTGTTGGGTCAAGTTCACATATTGATGACAGTGATGGTGGATTTTTTTCTGGCTATTCTAAGGGTGCGTTTGGTATGCTGCCATGAATCACAATGGGTATGAGTTTGATAGTAGTGGTGGGTCCCTCACCTATAATAGATCCATACCTTACTCTTTTGTGGTATATGAAGTATAGAACATAATTATCATTCATTCCCATAATAGTGGGTCCTTCATCTTAGGCTAGGCACAATAAGGGTGACAACCTCTTGGGTTGTCAAGGTTGGCCGGCGGTCGTCTTTGTTGTGGCTTCAAGGTCACAAGGTTGTCGGTCATGGGTTTGGGTATGAGGTCGCCCCGACAACCCAGGTTGTGTGGTTGTTTGTGTGTGTGTTTAATAATTAAAATGTATTTTGTGAGGTATGTTTTTATAGTGTAGGTCGCCTTATTGTGCTTAAAAGGTTGTCATGGGTTGCGGGAGAGAAAGGCGATGTGGCAGGAAAGATAAGGGTTGATGAGGGTTGTTATTGGGGGTAGCCTTAAACAAACTTCATGTATCACAATGATTTCCATTCCTCATTACCAAATTTTACATACCAAACATGCCCTAAGTTTATCGAGGAGGATAACAATGCAGGTATAATTCTTAATTGTATTTAAGATGTTTGTGTCCGCGTTTAATTAAAAAAATTTTCAGTTACATAAGTATTATTTGCCATGTTTCGGACATCACATCAGAAGAGGATACAACAGAGCTTGATCATTACCTTAAAGAGAGGATTTGCACCCCAAACATGAAGTTAGATATACTAGAGTGGTGGAAAACAAATGGTTTAAAGTACCCGACCCTCCAAACAATAGCTAGAGATATATTAGCAATTCCTATTTCAACTGTTGCTTCAGAGTCTTCTTTTAGTACAAGTGGTAGATTGATTACTCCTCAGCGCAGTCGCCTTAAACCAAATACATTGGAAGCTTTAATGTGCTCTCAAAGTTGGTTAGTGAATGAGATACAAGGTAACCAATTCGTCTTAAAGATTTATATTAATTACATTTTTTATACACAATAACATACATATGCACATTAACTTATTGAATGCATTTTTTTGTTATACATACATATATACAGAAACTTGTTCAAAGGATTTTGAAGCATATAATCAAACAGTTGAATATGACACCGACGATAGTGATGAGGTAAATATATATTATGTTCACAATTCGCAATTGGCAAGTATAGAATCTATTTGCAAGTATACCTATTATTATTATTATTATTATTATTATTATTATTATTATTAGTTTGATTTTTTTTATAATATATTGTAGGATAGTGGTGATAACTAAAAACGCAGCTTGACATTTGTGAGAGATGAGGAACTCGAGTTGAACTCATGGCTTCAAGTTGGTGGGAAATGGAGGATGAAGACTGCAACATATATTAGTTATATTTTGCATGCATTATTACTTATGATCTGTATGATCAAAGACATTTAAATTTTGTACTTTTTGGAGACTTGGAATTATTATCGTCAAAATGTTAAATCGTATGATATGATATTGAAGTTGTTTTCTTTGACTTCTAAAGTTTTGAATATATTAGGGTGTTTTGGTTTTTCGATGGAGTTTTTTTACTTGATATGTGCAAATTTGTATAACGAAGATTCAATTGGGGATAACCGATACCCGCGGGGAAAACCGACAAACCGATGGATAATACTAACCGGGTAACCGTCGGGTATTCAGGCGGGTTTGGGTGTGGATATTATAAACGGGTTCGGATACGGGTTCATTAAAACCCGCCCCGAATCCGACCCGTTGCCATCCCTACTTATGTTGGTTCAAGGCATGTTTGTTCTGCCTTGACCAATGATGATCAATATGTGAATTAGAATAGGCCATGATTTCTGATTTGTGTTTATAGTGCAGTGAAATGTGCAGAATGTATGCAATAGGACAGAACTAAGTATTGGAGGGAAATTAGAAATAACTAACTTTTATATAAATTGATTGATTGTAACTCTCTTACAGAATTGACATATATATACTTTTCCAAGAGGTGCCTTTGTGTTGGTTCAAGAGAATCAACAGACACAATGGTTGGAAAGTAACTGTCAATTAAAACTGTCAACAATATAAACTGTCAATTAAAACTGTCAACAATATAAACTGTCATCTTAATATGGGTCGTTTGGGACATAGGCCCAACCCATATGTAAATTGCAGACATAGAATATACATAGGAAATACAAAATGTCTTAATGAAACTATACTATAAAGTCAGTAAATAGATTAACTATGGGATGATCAGAGATTATGGATGATTGATCTTAACAAGGGTTCCAACAGACACCCCCCTAAGATCAATATCCATCAGACTTTTCTTCTTCTGTCTTCAGATTCAGTTTATGATGACAAAGTCATCATTTGATGAGGTCTTTTCTTCCTTGATTCTTTGATGATTTGGTATCCAGTTTGATGGTGACTGTAGGCTTTGCCTTCTTGAGACTCATCTTCTAGTTTTATGCCAAAGTGTTCAAGCTTGGAGAAGTTCTTCAATCCGGTAGGTGCATGCAGTTGATCTGTCGGATCTTGACTGTTTAGGCAGTAAGAGTCTTTGCCTTTATCCACATTGCTTGTGGCTTTGGTTGGGATAGAAGTCTTAATATGGGTCGTTTGGGACATAGGCCCAACCCATATGTAAATTGCAGACATAGAATATACATAGGAAATACAAAATGTCTTAATGAAACTATACTATAAAGTCAGTAAATAGATTAACTATGGGATGATCAGAGATGATGGATGATTGATCTTAACAAGGGTTCCAACAGTGCTGAGCAACGAGTCAAACCAGACCCGAACAAAAAACCTATTAAGGGAAAAATGTGAACCGAGAACCGAACTGAGTAAAACCTAGCGAAACCGAAACCGAACCGAATAAGGTCGGTTCGGTTCGGCTCGGTTTTGATAGTTTTGAATCGAATATGTGTATTTTGACCCGAACCTAACCGAGTAAAACGAAATAATTATATAAACTCGAAAGTCAAACCTACTAAGGTCGGCTAGGTCCAGTTTGAGCCGGTTCAACTCGGTTTGTTGGTTCGGTTCGGTTTTCGATTGATTTTGGTTAGTCCTAGAGACTCTGACTAGGCTTGAGCACAAAACTGAGAAAACAGAGCCGAACCGAGCATATTCGATTTTGTTTCGGTTCTATATATTGATGGTTTTCGGTCTCGGTTCGACCAAAAACCGACAAAAAACACACCTAAACCATATAAACCGAACCGACACAAAACCGAAACAAACCGACCATATTCGGTTTAGTTTCGGACCTATGCTCAGCCAAACTTAGTATTCACTGAATACTTGGTATTAAAAATGTACAAATTCGAATGTTTAAAATCTGACAGTTTGGCCGAGTGGTCTAAGGCGCCAGATTTAGGCTCTGGTCCGAAAGGGCGTGGGTTCAAATCCCACAGCTGTCAAATATTTTGTTTTTTATTTTAATCACAAAGTGTTGTTACTCTTCAACTAATCCAAAATGTATCAGATATCAGTTTAATCATAACCCTAAATCATCAAAACAACAACACCAATAACATGCAATCTACAAGTTAAATCTTACCTCATGTTATTATTGTAAAACACAAAATCTTTTTCAGCAAAAGCCTTGAATAATTAATCCCTTCTTCTTCAGATACAAATGCATAATTTGCTTTTAAGAAAATAATAGCTGCCAAAAAATAAAAGAATAAATATTGGTCTTTAGGAATTAAAGTTAAAAATGAAAAGAATTTAAAAAGGAAAAATTTCACACCCGGTGGGACTCGAACCCACAATCGCCTGATTAGAAGTCAGACGCCTTATCCATTAGGCCACGGGTGCTTCTTGTTTCTTTGCTACTCATCAACATTTTATAGCTACGTAATGTGAATGGGTATTTAATATTTATATATGTTTTCAGGTGAAATATAGCTATTTAAATAAACAATTCAAGACATTAAAACCAAAGTGTAGTGCATTTTGGCGCACACTCAATGTCAACTGAACAAGGATGGAAACGGGTTTTTTGCGTCGCCCTATCTTGCTGGAGGCAGATTTTGAAAAAAAAAAGTTGTTTCTTAGGTTCTCGTGTCCCTGTGCCCCAAAGGATGGGTGAGTTCGGCACCCATCATTTTCGAGTGAGTATTACACCAAGAATTGACAAGCCTTTAGTTGTCAGGATAAAATATGACCATGTGTATTTTATATTTATTTTTATTTGTCCATACACCAACTAAATAATATTAAAAACGCATTTTTATGGATCATATGCATTTAAGAAAACTGATTTTTTTCAAAAATTAACACTAAATCGAAAAAAGTTCATGAACCCTTTGGTTCCGTCCCTGCAACTAAATGTAGCTTAATAACGTCAACTTGATACAGTTATGACTAAAAAAGATGACCATGCTTTTCGATATTCAAATAAGTGATTAAGTTAACTTCAAGTTACAATTTATAGTGTGACTACCTAACTTTGTTTTAAAACACTCTTATTGGTAATTTTGTTTAACCCTTTAACTTAATTCTTAAATTTAGATGACCGTCTAACTAAAATCCTTAACTACTTTTTAGTTGCATTTTTTTTATTGGTAATTTTGTTTGACAGGTACGGCAGTTCACAGGTTCAACATGTATTTACCGTCCGACATGAATACTATGGGCAATTAAACGGTAAACTTAAATATGAAGGGGCACATGCTTGTATAATTCACTTTTCTCATTATACGAATCAACTAACAACCTGACATGCGATACACAAGTTTTTTTTTTCCAGTTGTTTTCGTAGTCGTTTTCTTGCTTTGGATTTATGTATAACATCTCTGATTACGAGCTACAATTTATTGGAAAATAAAATATCATTTCAAGGTTATTTTTAGAAAAATAAAATATGTTTGTAGTTAAATTGGATCTAGAAGAAAGCTAAATTCTACCATGTGTTAAAATAAAGCATTCATAATTTCATAAGCAACAAAATTGAAGCCTAATTTAGTCAAAATTGATTTCTACATAACATAAAAAGCCAAAAAAAGATACACGTGCACTTATGGTTTCTTATATTATTTTTTATGTAAGTGCAAAATAACGATACAATTACGACACAGATTAAAAATACAATCAAGTCCGAATTTTATTTGAACACTTATAGCTATGCAAATACGAGATTATGCATTTAATACAATTCATAATCAAGTTGCTTAATATAAAATATTAGATTAAAATACACCGTTGGTCCCTAAACTTGTAATGGAGGATCGCGATGACGAAACCAAGGATAATCATCGCCACCGGTCCAAACAGTGGCGATTAAATCGCAGGAATGGTCCTCGACCACTAACACCTATGTCAACGACTCTTTTCTCATAGCTTCACGAGGGTAATATACCCAATCACATTTATAACTCAACCCAGTTAATTATAACCCAAGAACTATTCCACCAAAACAAAAAGTGATATTCTTTGAACAAATAATATCGGTGTTCTAGCCTCACCACTTAAGTATGACTTCATAAAAGTCAACTCAGAAAGAAAGTAATAAATCATGTAAATTTACCTGGGATTAACAAACAAATTTATACATTATCAACTCTTAGCTAGTTGACTTATAACAATCAACTATATATGTGTGTTTTTAAACCGAACATAAGCGATACTATGGAGTCATTATGCGATACATGTTAATTTCTCGATTCATTTACAAAATATAGAAGATGAATTTGGGCCCAACTTCAAAACGCTCAATCTTGAATCTTCAAATGATCTACATGAGATGAGATTGATATCCAAAACTGCTGAACCGACAAAACGTTAGGCCTAAGTTGATGATGTCTTTGCCACCTTGTCTCGCTAAAACAAGTATACAAATTACAAACATATAAGTTATGAACTCGTAGTGTTACTGAGTTAATGGAATTTAACACATGACATGGTATTCATCATCAAACATCACCTAGGGTCGCCTTTGGGCGAAGAGTGCTAGGACGCAGCTTGTAATCTTTTCTTTGCTCGAAAGGGTGTCTTAACACCGCTTGAAACATCTGCAGCAAGACCACCAACCCTTTCAGCCTTCCTCCAAGTCAAACCTGTGCAAGTTCTCAACATCAAACCTCGCAAACTCAACCATTTTGGCCTTCCTTCCCGCCTAAACCTCGCTTAAATTCTTGAACAACTTGTCTCCTTTTTTCTCGGCAAAACCTCTCTTCATCAACCATCTTTCCTTTTCCATTTCCTTTAATTTTGTCCCTTTTTAGCTACAACCCTTCTTCGTCCTTGATTACTACCCTCCTTTCACTCTTGGTGTCCTAGTTCCACCCCGCATTTTTTCTTATCGATCCCTCGCCATTGACTTGTAGTCCTAAAAGGTGTTTGACTAAGCATCCTAAAGTTAGCATCTGCTTACCCAACCCACAACTTCAAAACTGATGTTTTTAAGTAAAATTGTGCTAACTTTTGGGGCTTGTGGGCTATGAAGATATCAACCGAGTCATTTGTTTCACCATTCCAAACAAGGTATGAACATCAACATCGGTATGAATCAAATGCAAACCATTTTCTAGGGATTGTTTAGGATCACAAAAACAACGCCCATTTTGTTCATTAATCTCGATAACACATTATCAAGGCTTGAACTAAATATGTCCCTATCACCGTAAAGCACAGTTAATTAATGAACCTCGCTCATACCGAGTGAGCTATAATCAAAACCTCATTATAGTGGATTACGAGCAGGACCTCACCTTCTTCTTCTTCCTTGACATCCTTAAACGTGGAGACGAATATGCTTCGTCCTTCATTCTTAGTTTTTGTTTTTAACAATGAGTTTGACTAGATGTGTGTTTCATGCGTGAGTGTGGATGTATGTTAGGTTTCGTTTAATTGGGTTTTGTTAAATGGGTGGGGTTATTATGATAGTGTTTATGGTTTCGGATCTTGTTAGTTGGGTTCTTTGGTGATTCCAAACACATTAATTGTGTATATGCGTATCAAGGAAGGCAAAGGCCAAGTTGCGTGGTACTAGGTTGATAATGTCACAATTGGTCCTCAATTTGGCCACCACCGCTTTTTGCACTTAAAATTCCGCGTATTTTTGTCACACAAACTTGACTTTTTCTCGTGTTTACTAACTTCACAATTAGTCCCCGAATTTGGAACGTCCCATTGTTTTGCTATTTATTGGTTAATACACTATATCATTTGCATACCAACAATCACAAGAAACAACCTCCCAATGGTCGACTTCCCACTACTTGAAGAACTCGCCAAATCTTGAACTCCGACTACTTGTTTGACTCGATTTCTCTTTTATCGAGAGAAACGATAAGGACATAAAATTGCTAAAGGACTCCAAAACACTTTGACCGACTTGATTCGGGTATGAAGGAAACCCAACAATACATCTACGAGATCGAAGGCTTTCGAACTACGGTGATGAACTACAAGGTTATCGAGGATCTCGCATAGCAGGCAAAAGGCTAATGTGTTGAAGGCGTTGGAGATACGGAGGATGATCCGTCGTACACACTCGCGGGTGTGTGACAGAACAACTTCCTTGATCATCTTAGGAAGTGTTGAGAAGGAAATGCTATGGTTATGTTTTCCCTTTTTTGGAAAATATATGTTGAATATTTATGTTCTAGTGTTTTAATATGAAGTTAATGAATCTATATGTTATGTTCTCTTGTTTTAATTCGTTAATTATGTTGTTAATTGTTGTATTCGCTCTAAGAGTTGTAATATGGTTTTGATTGTATTGGGTGTTGGTGGAACTATGGTCCTTGGTCAAACAGATTAGAGTGTAGGGGACACGGTTTTAGTCCCCTATCCGTCTTGCATTAACTTATAGCAAGCACTTTATTCTCACATTTTACCACAAATTTGAATTCAAATACATAAACCCAACCCTTTCGTAGAAATTGAGTCAAATGGGTAAATCTAGAGCTCGAAATGCATTAAATGCTCCAATTGTCAAACTGTTGGACATAATAAGTCTAGTCACAAGGATCGTGTACCAAAACCAACAAAGAAAAGTATGGTTCGAGGTACCAAAACCAATTGTCAAACTGTATAACGATTGTTCTAGTGTGTTTACATTCTAGTTGATGTACAAATGTATTACTTTTGAAGTGGATGGATGAAGAGGATATAAGAAAGACTATGGAACAAGAGTTTTATGATGCTCTTTACGAGCAAGAAGAAGAACACGTAATTTGGAGGAAAATGAAGAAGCGATCCAGTTGGATGAAGAAGCATTCCAAAGCTTTTGGAAGAGGAGAGAATGTACAAAAGAATTGAAGAGGAATGGGAGAGGAAAATTGGCTTCAAGATGCAGAGTATGAGGCGACTTACTATGGAGTGTCATGGAAGAGTTATATCCAAGACATCCATATGTCTTTGGATAAAATTCACGCCTGAAAGTAACAAATTCCAATGAGTTTTCTAAGGTCAGAGGCTTCTACTCTTACGGCCATTTTGTAATATCGACAATATTATGTTTCAACATGTTTTTGTTTTTTTGTTGACTTTATAAGTTGACTAGCTTGTAAGAATTTATGTTGTCTTTACTCCTTATCTACTTGTTCAACAACCACAACTCCCATCTACTTATATAACACATCTTAAGTCAAGAATTGTTTATCATGCCACCATATTATCACCATGGATGTAGAAAATGGTTGTCAAATGGTATGCATCGATTGCTGGCTTCAAAGGGAAAACATGGTCGGATTGACCTTTTGCAAGGCGTCCACCTTATAGAGCTTTCATGTGGTATGTTTGTCCGGTGTGCCTTGAGATAAGGGAAACACATCTTATCTTGGTAGAGATGGTGTTACAAGGGAAAACACAACCACGGGGAGATAGTGGTGGATATGTGATGGGTCTACATATTTCGCACCTACTAGTGTTGGTGCATCTTATCTTAGTAGAGATGGTGTTACAAGGAAAACACAACCATGTGAGATAGTGGTGGATATGTGATGGGTCTACATGTTTCGCACCTACTAGTGTTGGTGCATCCTTGGCGGTGATGAAGAACAAAGTGAACCACCTACAACCGAAATAGCAAGTGGAGTTCGCCAAGCCAAACACCACGTGAAGCACCGTGAACTCGAAAGAGCAAATGGATCACCTACTAGTCATTTATCGCGGTGAATTCCTAGCAAGAAATGTTATGTTGTCTTTCGGTGTAAATGTAGCTTTAAGCGATATGTGTGCTTCTTTTGTTATAATAATTGAATTTTGGTTACAATTTGAATCATTGACTTTATAAGTCAAACAAGCGAGATTTTAAAACTAACAATTCGGTTTCGTATCCTCTAATAATTTGGTTTATGTTGACCTTATAAGTCAAAATGGGTTTTCCCAAGCACCCACCTAAACCGGATATGCAAGCTAAACTACAAAAAGAAAACAACATTTCCAAAATATACCTACACCACCACCTAATTACACCATATGAAGCAAAACATACATGTTAACAAGTATCGTTTCAAGAACCATCATCAGCAAAACCTATACATCTTCATTACATCAACAACTAAAAATAACAGTGAACTTTTGATGGGAGGCTTGTTATTCATGGGGGAGACTTGAGGTCCTTAGGGGAGGCACATACCACTCATTCCTATTTGTGCCGGAGCATCCCACACCGCTACAAGACCAAGTACAACTTTGGGAGCGGAAGCCTTGACGCCTTGGAAGCTTGGGAAGTGGAACCTTTCAATTAGTGGTCTTAGAAGACATGTTCCCACACTCATCATCGATGTGTCTCGAAATAATGATGACATCAACTTCATTTCCTTCACGTTAGTATCCGGAAAGATAGACAAAGCAGATATAATCGAGTTGACCCATTACAACTTTCTTAGCTTGTAAACATTCACTCTAAAGTCGACCTTTCGAGACTCCTTATTCCCATATTTTTCCCACAAGTCTTCAAGTATCACATCGCAATGTCATCTCCTATATCCCACTTATTCCCATAAGTAGCCATGGCATAGTCAACCATATCGGCGAGATACCTTTAGCTTGCTATAATCCTCTTTTGATGATTCAAACCGCTCGGTTTTGTCAAATAAATAGAGTAATTTATGCTCCTCCTTAAAATGGAATAACACAAATACAAAAAACCCGACTAACCTTTCATCACTGAGCTTCTTTCGTAAATCTGCATAAATCATCAAACATTTCATCGACATTTCATCTTCTTTAACCAAGTATTCCGTATTTTGCCTTCACATAATTTACCATCTCATCGGTTACATCCGTACAAGTAAGCTCCTCGTGCGCCATTGTTAAAGTGTGTGCGAGGGTTGTGTGAAGAAAGCGGGAAACAATCAAGATGGTATATGGTAAACCGCTTTCATAATTAACTAGGTTGAGTTATAAATGTGGTTGGACTATATTACCTCGTGAAACTAACGTAAAAGAGTCGTTGACATAGGTGTTAGTGGTCATGGACCATTCGGCATTTAATCGCTCTTGTTTGGACCGGTGGCGATGATTATGCCCGGTTTCGCCCCATCGCGATCCTCCACTACAAGTTTAGGGACCAACGGTGTATTTTAGTCAAAATATTATTTAGTGATTTACTGTTCAAAATCTTCACATGCGTTACGCGCATTTTTCGGTTCGGTTTTTCGCCCGATATGCTCAGCCCCAGATGCGTATGCTTACATGTACTATGCGTATGACTAAAATGCACTGTTGAAAAAAATGCCTGGCAGATTAATCGTTGTCTAGGCGCTACTAAGTCACCAATTTTTTTGATTTATGTAAATTGGTCAAACAAATCGGTCAATCGTGATCAACGGTGGTCAACGACTGTTAATGATGGTCAAACTTGCAGAAAACTTTAAAATGTTGTCGAAAATACTAAAACCCCGAGTGCTTTCCGTTGGTGTTCTTTCCGATCTCTAAGCATTTCACCGCTCCACCGGAAATTCCCTCTGCCCACTAGTACTCCGACTTGGTAGTTTCCACCTTGATCGAGTTGAGCCACAGGATTTGACGGACTTAAAAAGCCACCTACACTTACCGTAAATTAGTTTTAATCACTTACAGCTGTTTATATCTATTACAAGATATTTTTTAAGGAAAATCTTGTCGAGAATACCCAAAATTTGGCGAAAATACCTAAAACTTGCAAAAAATATGAATCCGATTAATCCTGCCTAGACCGATTACAAGCTACAAAAAGATCGACCGTCCGACTACCGGTTTACGATTTTTGTAAACTTGCTAAAATGTATAATTTTTCGCAAAACTATTTTATAATTCAAAATCCGTATTTTATCAGGTTACATATAGGTTTATAAATTTTAAATATTACTCAATATTACTCATATACTTTAATTTTGGATCGCCGCATTATTTCACTCACCGAGTTCTATAATTCATTCCTCTTTTATTAATAGTTAGCTGTGAATTAGTAAAGAAAATACTTTTCATTACTGTTTATTAAACGTTAAAAGGTAAAAAAGTAGTTATATGTTTAAACAGCTTTAAACAAAATTAGACATTAAAATTAGTTAGGCGATTAATGACAAAATTACGTACGTAAATAACTATTTGAGAAAATCATTAGTTACTAATTTATTGATTAAAATTTGAAAAGAAAATGGTTATATTGAATCACAAAATTCTCAATATGTATAGTAGGAGCCGATTGGCAAGAGAGGTTCAAGGTATAGAGAAAAGAAGGATGCAGGGTTCATTTAACAGTGTTAATAGTTTGAATAGTTCAAACGGAGATTGTCGAGGTCACAAGAGTGTTCAGAACTAAAAGAGGTTAAAAGAAAGTTCGTAACCGGGAGTTCACAACTGTCATCACAGTCCGTATTACCACCGGCAAGTTCATTTCAAACTCACCGCCGGCCACCACTCGCCACCTCCAGTTTCATTTCAAACCACCGTAAACCTATCTTTATCATTAAAGGTAACTGCAACGGAAACTGCCGATGGTTCTGTAATTGAAATTGAACCGTCGGAGACTGAAGTTGACACTGCCACGTCATTACCTGTCAAGAATTAACTACACCTCTGATTACGAGCTATTGATTATATGTTATTCGAACAAACGACATGCGTAGTTGGCAATATAATATGTCATCTAAACTTGATAAAACATTGCTAAAATAGTTCAGAGTTGTAAACAAAACATCATTTCAAGGTTATTTTTAGAAAAATGAAATCTGTTTGCAGTTAATTTGGATCTAGAAGAAAGCTAAGTTCGACCATGTGTTAAATTAATTGAAGCCTAATTTAGTCAAAATTGATTTCTACATAACGTAAAAAACGATATACTGCGTAATTACAAAACATACAGTTTAAAATTACAATCAATTCCTGACGACGTATATGCCCCTTCGGTCCAATGCCGAAAGGATCACACTCTATCCGAAGAATCCCACACTTAACCGAAGGGCCCGGTACTCTAGTGCAACAGTCCAAGGCTATACCGAATGGCACGACGATAGGTCATCCGTCCAGAAGACGCTACCGACTGACAAAGATCTTTGGCGTCAGCGCGGATCACACTTTGTCTCATCCCCGTGGATGTCGGACATGACCCCAGGGACGATGTCACTCGACATCATCGACGGACCCACGAAGACGTCTGACACCCGGGACCGGAGCGGTGACGTCGGTGTAGTATAAATCACGCATACAAGTGTTGGGAATAAGGTATCATTTTCTCGCACACATTTATAATATACCTTCGGATTGAAACACATACTTACTACTCACGGAGGGGGTCCTGCAACACACCAGGCGAGACTAACGCGTTGTTCATCTTGGCGGTGATCTCAGGCTTATTCCTGCGTCGAAGATAAGCTGTGACAACCCACAAAAAATACTTGACATTGGCGCCATCCGTGGGACCGTGATTCAATCTACTAGAGCTATAGGATGACGGGTTCGACACCACCGGAAACTTCAGGAGGAAGTTCCACACCGTTGACGAGGGAGCAGTTAGAAGGGTACGTGACTGCTCTCAAGTCGATGATAAAAGAACACAATAGCCGGAGGGACACCGTTGAGCCATTACGATTGGACTTCGAAGACGAAACGACTCTTGATAAGGGCGAGCCGACAAATAAGAAGAAGGAAATAGTTACGGGGAACAAAGTGAAGGACGAAGACCTGGCGAAACCCTTCAAGGAAGTCTCGAAATCTCCATTCGATGAGCGAATCATCGAGTTTTTCGCTCCGAACACAAGATGCCCACCGCATCAAAGTCAGACGATGGGTCTACGGATCCCAAGACCATCTCAGCAGATTCTGGGAGCCGCGGGATATGGAGAGTGGCCAATGCCCGTGTGGTGCCGCATGTTCTAACAAACTTTGGGCCGAAAGGCGGGGGATGGTTCGATGGGCTCCGCCGGGAGCATGAGACGAACGGGCGACTTTCGAGGATCGATTCGAGGCTCGTTTCTCCTTGCACAAAGCTTGTATCAAGGACCCTACGAGATCGCCAAAATAGTAAGAAAGGCTAACGAAACTTAGGAGTTCAAAGAAAGATGGACCACCGAGGCGAGATTCATACGAGGAGCTCCAGAGATCATGAGGATCTCTCATTCATGAGCAGGTGCAAATGCCCAGGCCAAGCGGTTCGCCGACACGATCCCCAAGGCGTGGAGGAGATGATGATTGTGGTCGATGACTTTGTAAGGTCGGAGGAAGCTTTTGCCGACCGAATTGCCTCGAGGGAACACTATGATACAACCGTAAGAGCCTCAGTGGGCCCTTCGAAAGGACGAAAGGGCCGCGGAGGTCACTCTGGAGGAGATAGGAAGAGCGAAGGACGACATGCATATTCGGGAAGAGATGGGAAGCTCACACCGCCACGGTGACAGTCGGCTCTTATTCGCCTCTATCGCGGTGATCACCGAACCGAGGCAACCCCGCCTAACCTTAAATTCACTTATAAAGCCACCGAAGAAATCTTAGCCATCGAGCACCGGTGCGTCTACCTCCTCCAAAGCCAATGCGTGATCCCCCACGCAAGGAAAATCAAGATAAGTACTGTGATTATCATGGAGAAAAAGGACACTACACGAATGACTGCTATCAGCTCAAAAGACAGTTAGAGATAGCATTGGAGTCAGGGAAGCTGAATCACCTGGTCAGGGATCTCAGGCAGAAGGGAAGGAGAGAACCCCCAAAGAATGACGCAGGAGCTAAAGACAAAGTCATCAACATGATCCGAACCTGGCCCGAACGAAGGAAGAGGAAGTCATCGGAACAAGAGGAAAGATGGATGAATGTACCCATAAGTTTCCCTCCTCTCCCTGACGGAGACGTGTCGGATGATCCTCTCATAGTTGAAGCCACGATGGAAGGGTACTTAGTAAGGAGAGTCTTTGTAGATGAAGGAGCCTCAGTGGAGGTAATGTTCGAACACTGCTTCAACAACCTGCCTCATGAGATAAGGACTCGAATGAAGCGGATACGAACAGATCTCGCTGGGGTTTCACGGACGGGTGACTCGTCCACCGAAAAATCGAATTAGATGTGTCATTCGGAGATGAGGGTTGTACAGAAGGTCGGGATGAAGTTCACGATTATTCGAGCACCGTCACCATATAATGTTATCTTAGGTAGGACCGGATTGAAGATCCCGCGAGCCATACCTTCGCGGTCCATTCCATGATGAAGTTCCCAACCCTCAAGGAATTGCCACGTTGGTCACTCGTTCCGTCATCATTTGAATGTAGGAGATTGGAAAGATTGCGACTATTGTTCCGGAGCAAGATAAGGAAGAAACGAGCACGTGGAGAGGTGGGTTTAACGGAGGAAGTGGCGATCAACCCGGCCTTCCCCGAACAAGCAGTGACGATAGGAGGTGCACTATCCGTTGAGGGCAAAAGGCGCCTCAAAGAGCTGTTACAAAGGAACCTCGACATATTCGCATGGGAACCGGCGGATATGACAGGAGTCCCCAGAGGGATCATTGAGCATACTCTGAATGCCAACCCTTCGATAGACCCGGTATGTCAAAAACGCCGAATGTTGGCGGCAGATCGGAGCCAGGCAGTCACAAAGGAAGTAGAAGAATGGATCAAGGTCGGCATTGTCAGGTCGGTGAAGTACCCTACCTGGATATCCAACCCTGTTCGGTAAAGAAGTGCGACTTAAGTGGCGATGTGTATTGACTTCAAGAACATCAATTCGCTTTGTCCTAAAGATTATTACCCTCACCGAGATCGATCGGAAGATCGAGTCGGTCATGGGGTATAAATACAAATGTTTCTTGGATGCTTACAAAGGGTATCACCAGTGCAAATGGCAAGGAAGACGAAGAAAAAGCGTTCTACATCGAGCAAGGAACCTCTTGTTACACCAAGATGCCATTCGGCGAAGAATGCTTGAGCCACCTATCAACGGATGATAGACTCCACTTTCCAATCACGGATATGGAGGAACCTTGAAGCATATGTGGACGACATGGTCATCAAGCGGTGGAAGAGCGAGGGAATGCTAGCGGACATAGCGGAGACATTCGACAACCTTCGGAAGATCAACATGAAGTTGAATCCTAAAAAATGCTCCTTCGGAATGGAGGAAGGAAAATTCCTAGGGTATATGGTAACTTCAGAAGGAATTCGGGCAAACCCAAAGAAGACGAAGGCAATAATGGACATGCAATCGCCGAGGACCCTGAAAGAAATGCAGAGCCTCAGCGGCAAGTTGGCGGCACTCAATCGTTTCTTGGCTCGTTCGGCTGAAAGGTCCTTACCGTTCTTCGAAACACTCAAAAGCATCACTAAGGAGAATAAGGAGGAGTATCGGTGGACGGAAGAGGCAGAATCGGCATTCCAAGAGATGAAAAAGTTGATGACAGATCTTCCCTCATTAACAACACCAACGGAAAAGGAAACACTGCACGTGTATCTAGCGGCTGCGGAGGAAGCGGTCAGCGCGGTTCTCCTCACAGAAAGAAAGGGAAGACAATCACCAGTCCGTTATGTAAGTTGTTAGCCTTGATTATTTTTATTAGAAGTGATGGTCATTCACATTTAGGAACTTTGTAACGTGTGTTAGATATCATGATAGAATAGTCAACGGGCTCGTGGATTGGGCTAAGCTAATTGGGCATAAGTTATGTTAAGCTAGCCTTGTCTAGTTCGTGAAACCCAAGCCCAATCCAAGTCCATCTCAAGGCCCATGGCCAAGCCTTAGGGCATCATCCTCTCTTATTATAAATACCCTCAAGTATGTCATTTGAGGGTGTGCTTCGAGAATGTGTGTGTGTGTGTGTGTTTTCCTTGAAGCAATATAACATATTATTGTTTCATCTTTCTTCTCTCTACCTCTCTAAACATATACACGAATTCATATTCAAGTCACCATCTAATCTTCATCTTTTCTTTCTTTATTCTACGCATAACATCTTGTGTTTGGTTCGTGTGGTAAAGATAAGGTATACGTGATAAAGGGGTATAACAATTGGTATCAATCGCCTAACAATGGTTTAGGAGTGTTTGTGTTTGGTTTGAATGTGTTACGCGTAAAGGCTCTCGTTATACGTTTTTGTCAAGCTTAAAGCTTTAATTTTTGCACTCAAAAATTCAAGATTCTTGTGGTTTAAGGTTTATTTGGTGCTAAAGTTTCGTTTTTTGCAAAAGTTCAAGCTTTACGTGTTTTTCGTCATTTTAAGCTCGTATTTGGTTATTGGTCATTTCTACTCGTAACTTTTCTATGCACTTTGGGTGAAAAAGGTCAACATTTTGGGTTATTCGAGTGTTTTAAGGCTATCCGGGCAAAAAAATCATTTGAATCATTGGAAATTTCTTATGTAGTAAGTCAAAAGTCAAAACCCTAGTTTTCTACTCATAACTTTTGGTGAAGAATCTTCGTGCTATAAGCATTACTCGGTGCTTCCTCACTTGGATAAGTGTGTGGAACACTTCGACTTGTGGATATCTCTTTTTTGATAAAGGTAAAGGATTTTGGTTCTTAACCATAGTTTACGCATAAGCTAAAAGCTTACGAGTAACTCTACGCATAACTTCAAAATTACGCGTAAGGTTTACTTAGTAACTTTTGTCTCACGATAAGCTTAAGGTTACGCCGTAAGATACTTTCACGCATAAGGTTTCTACGATAAGGTTCCTACGCATAAGATCCTACGCATAAGCACCGGATCCCACGCCTAAGCCTTGTCACTGTAACTTTCTGTTTCTACGCCTAAGCTCTCTTTCACGCATAAAGGTTAAAAAAAAAAAAAAAAAAAAAAAAAAAAATTTGAGGAGACTAAACGTTCAATTTTACGCGAGATTCAAATTTTGGTTTAACTGTGAAAATTTTGGTCAAAAATTCAAATTTTGGGCCTAAATTCAAATTTTTCGTCAAATTTGGCGTCAAAATTGTCATAACTCAAATTTTTCATACGACCTTAGAATTGATTTTTATAGTGAATTTCAAATTTTGGGCGAAAATTTTTAAGAACCGAGTTTATTTAGCACGACTTTCGAAACACCTCAATCGAGCTTAATCATCATCAACCACAACTCCTTTATCGTTGAATCGATCCTACATCAACTTTATCGGATCATACCTTCATCAATGGCAACTCAACAAGACATTCATGCGGTAGGTCGAAAACCGTCCTCCTATGTTGGAAAAAGGTGGTTATCTTCAATGGACAAGTCGAATGCTTCGTTACATCAAGACAAAACCTAATGGAAAATTGATGATCATATCCATTCGTGATGGACCCTTCATACTCGACAAGTCCAAGACCACGAAATGCCGATGCAACACCTCCCGTCCCACCATTTTTCGTCTTAAAAGAATCGAATACTCGAAGAGGATCAAGAAAGTCGAAGCGATGACATGGCAATTCATATTATCCAATGGGTTTACCAAGAGACATCTTTGATGTCAGAGCGGTTAGAAACCGCTTTCGATATGTGGGAGCGTGTTAGACGACTTTGTCATGGAATGTAAATTGGTCAACAAGACACGGAGAACAAGTCGCTAAGCGCTTGGGAGAAGTTTACATCTACTCGAGGAGAATCCATTGAATCATACTATGGAAGGTTTTGCACTTTAATGAATGAGTCGATCGAAACAAGTCGACACGAGAACTATCGTGAGCAACATCAAGTTCTTGAACAATCTACCGTAAGAATGGGGACGATATGTCACTATTGTCAACCAAACAAAAGACTTACATCAAGTGAACTTTGATCAACTCAACGATTTTCTAAAACAAAACCAAGATGAAGTGAATGAAGTCGGGCAAGAAAGATTAGCAAGAATCATGATCCATTGGCACTCATTGCAAAGACTCAAACTCCGGTGAATACACAACAACAACCTTCATCATCTTCCACTAACAACAACTTGCAAAGAATACATCCTCAACAACAAAACTATCCACCGAACAACAACATTACCAGAACAAGGAATCACCGATCTTGAAATGGAACAAGAAGAAGCTTTGTCACAAGCATTTGCATTCTTGGGTAAAGCATTCAGAGGTCGCTATTCCACACCAACTAACAACAACCAAAGGTTTCATCAAACACTATAGCAGCAAATTGCGGTAGGGTGTGAATATGGGTCGTCAAGGTCAAATGGTTGGAGTTATTGGGAATCGGCGAGGATATCTCTTGATTTCGCATGGGTAATCAGCGGTTCGAATCGGGTAAGTGTCGGATGGGTCGAATGTTGGGAATAGAGCGATGGTAATCGAATGGGAATGTTGCGACCCGATCGTTGGGAATTATGGAAATGTGAATCGAGGTAATCGTGTTACGTGTTATAACTGTCAAGGAGTGGGTCACATGGCAAGAAAGCGTCACTAAACCACAAGAAGGCGGTGATTTTCTTGAAAAGTCGCTTTGTTAGCGAGATAAGCAAGAAGCGGGGTTCTGATTGAGTCTTTGAGGAAAATGACTTTTCGCTATTGTGGATGAATTGGAAGACCTCGAGGAACTCAATGCGAATTGCATCTTCATGGCAAATCTTGAGGAAGCTAAGTATGACACGGAGTCGGACTCACCTCTTGTCTATGACGCCAACGCAAAGATGTCGAGGTACCAATCATTGATCCATGCTATAACAATGTCATATTTGATGTGTTTACTCATGACGAACAAAGATTTCGCGACGCCAA
>CM040239.1:60837779-61126896 GCA_022545495.1 Chrysanthemum lavandulifolium | reverse complement strand
ATTACTCTAACACTAATTTGATCCGAATTGAAAAGATCAAAACACTTGGGGTACATTATTACGCAACAAAGAATTTGAATTTTAACGTTCCCTTCCGTCATTTCATAAACTTTAACTTTTCCCGTGAATCCAATCATCCCAAGCGTATACAAAGGATATGACTCGACTTAGCAACTTATGAAGCAACTAGATAATTGAGCTAAGGGTTTAGGGTGATAACAAACATTTACTAAAAGTGAGTGCATAAGGGGTAGAGCTAAAGGCGATTTGGGTGTATATTTGGGGTGGGGTGTAAACAATGCTCTTCATTGATATTCGGAAAAACCGAAACATCACGAGAACCGTGAAAAGGATAGGCTACGAGGGGTTAACTAGGGGTATCGTGTACTAAAGATGAGTACAACGCATAAGGGTGTGGGGAATTACTCAGCCGATATGGAAGAAGTAATTATATTACATGTATCAAATAAGGGTTATCCTAATGCCTCTTATCATTTAGTTATTCCTAACTACACAAGTGTAGCCTCATGCGATCTCGGAATGCATCACAAAACAAGTTCTAGAATCTAATATACTCTAGGTTCACACTCTAAGCATTAAAGATGAATGCTTTAATTCCTAATAATCTAAGGCGATCTCCGCATTTTTGGTGGAATTTGGGTGGTAAAGGGTTTTGTTGCTAGTCATATAACTTCCTATCCGTGAGAAGCTTTAGTTAAGACTAATGGCCCACTCTTATATGTCATAAAAATTTTTAAATTTGGTGCCAAAATTACCCTAACAGGCATTTCTCATGGTTTATTACACAATCACAATTGGACAAAGCAAATAGTCGAGGATAAGCATAGTTTCAAAGTTCCGTTTTATTTTCCTCCTACACTTAAAGCTGAACATTGTCCCCAATGTTCCCGAAAGTATCAAAGTTATGATAATGGAAGGTAATTAAAAGCGAAGAAACTAATACTCCCTGATTAGCTCGGTAGGATCCGTGTAAAGTGGTGGTTAAACTCTTTTCCAAGAAGAATTATTGCGTGAAAAGCTCCTCCATTCTAATGTAACTTCTTCTTGACAAACTAAACACTGCACACTTGAAGAAAACAAGCGAAACCTTAGCGTAAAATCGGCGGTAATAATATATATAAGACTCGATTTAAACTAGGATATAATGCTTGTGGAATGGATGTTTACAATTTCTAAGAAAATTAAGACACAGAAAATTCCAAAAATTATAAGTAGCTCGAGAGCGAGAAAAAGTAATCGATGTTTTACTCCTTCACGGCGTGTCGGTTGCAATCTGGCGCCGTCGGTTATCGACAAAAAGCGGTGCGATTTTACGAAAAAAATTACGGAAAATTTACATCTTTAAAATCTGGAAAAATTTACGCAAAACATCCATTATATTTCGATACAAGCATTTGACTCGAACAAACAAACATAAATATCTTTTAGTTAATTATTATTCTCATGTTTACGTTTCTTTTGGCGTGTGTAATCCTCCTACACTTATCCCTATGTAAAATACCTTTATATGTAATTAAGGCGAGGTTAAAAACAAAATAAAGCATTTTACAAATTTAAACATGAGGATAAACAATTAATAAAGGATATATGACACTAACAAGCAAACAATTAAGCATGGGTTGCCTCCCGAAGCACTTTTCTTTATTTAAGAGTCTTGTAGCTAGACTCGTGTCAATTAACTCTCGTTGCCTCATTACCGCCCTCTTCTTCAAAAACAATATCATCGTTCACCATTCGATATTATCCAATTGATAATGCTTCACCCGTGCCCGTTAACGGTGAATTCTCTTCCATCATGGTCTAGTAGCACCACCGCCCATTGCTCATCGGTTTTTTTGAAAGGGTCCATACCACCTAGATTTGAGTTTTCACGGGAATAATCTTAGTCTTGAATTATACAAGAGCACTTTATCCCTTCCAAAACTTTTTAGGATTCTTTATTTGTTGATCATGCCATCTTTTGCCCTTTCTTTGTAAGTGATTGATGATTCGTATGCTTCGGCCTCGACTCATCCAATTCTTGAAGTTGTAAGAACCGATTTGACCACCTTGAATAATCCATATTCAGGCCTTAAGGGCCCAATATGCTTCTGCTCAAGTTCGATAGGGAGGTGGCAAGCCTTTCAAGTATACCGAGCGAAAGGTTGTCGATAGGTGTTTTATGCGATTCTAAATGCCCAAAGTGCTTCATCGGTTTGAATGCCCAATCTTTCCTATTTTGGTGGACCGTTTTTCAAGTATCCGTTTGTAGTGCCTGTTTGTGTTTCTACTTGTCCATTTGTGCGAGGATGATATCGTTAGAAAATCTATGTGGGGCATCATACTTCTTCATCACTTTTCCATTTGAGCATTGCAAAAGTGAGTCCTCATCAGCGATTAATGCTTTGGGAATCCCAAATCGTGCGAAGAGCTTTTTAAGAAAGTGAATAACTACCCTTGCATCATTAGTTCTAAGGGCGAGCTTCTACCCATTTGGATACATAGTCGATAGCTACGAGAATGTATTCATTTCCTCAGGAAGATGGAAAGGGTCCCGTGAAGTCTATTCCCCAAACGTCAAATATTTCGAGACTTGGATATAGTTACGGTGACTCATCCGTGGTGAAATATTTCACGATCGTTGGCATGCATCACACATTTGAACTAATCTCTTAACGTCTCGAAAAAGCAGTGGGCCAATAGAATCCGGCATGCGAAAACCTTTCGTGCGTGATATTCACATCGTGATGTCCTCGGATGGTCGCGCATGACATTCTTCCGAACTCGATCAATCTCTCTACCGCCACACTAGCGTCGAATGATTTGATCGGGACATATACGGAAAGGAAGGTTCATCCGAGAGTAATGTTTTAGCGTAGTGAAGAACTTCTTTTATCTTGTCAGGTCATGTAATTTGGCAAAACTCTCTTGGGCGAATGGTTAGCATAATCGGCATACCATGGCTCACTTTCTTTAATCACCATTAACCGTTCCTCGGGAAAAGTCGCGAATATCGGTGTGATCGACTTCTCAAGATCGAGGATTCTCAAGCGTGATAGATGATCGTGAGATTTTCAACCCTTTTTATCTCGAATTTCAATGTCAAATTCTTGAAGTAATAAGATCCATCTAATCAGGCGAGGTTTAGCATCTTGTTTTGAAAACAAATAGTGTAAGGCGGAGTGATCGGTGAAAGACAGCAGTTTTAGAGCGAGATATTACAATTTATCGAAGGCAAAAACAACGGCTAAAAGTTCTTTCTCGGTGGTTGTATAGTTCTCTTGTGCTACATTCATGGTTTTGCTAGCATAGTAGATTGGTTGAAAATGCTTTTCCTTTCTTTGGCGTCTTTGGCCGAATGACATAATCACTAGCATCACACATGATTTGAATGGTGAGACCAATCGGGGTGACCATTATAAATGCTTAGTGAGATCTTTCTTTAGTCGGTTAAATGCTTCCTTGCATTCTCGGAAAAATCAAAAGGCATCCTTAACAAGAATGTCATAGGCGGCAATTTTCGAAAATCTTTAATAAACCTTCAATAAAACCGGCATGACCAAGAAAGTTTGCGAATGGCTTTAGCGGTAGTAGGATAGGGAGTTTGGAAATTGCTTGATTTTTGCTCTATCGACCTCAATTCCATTCCAAGACTTTATGCCCTAAGACAATTCCTTCTTTTACCATGAAATGGCATTTTCCCAATTTAAAACCAAATTAGTTTCCTCGCATCGCTCAACATCTTCCTAAGGTTGGAAAGACAAAGGTGAAGAATTTCCAAACAGAAATCATCCATGAAGACTTCCATCGCATCCTCAATTAACTTCGTGGAATATGGCCATCATACATCGTTGAAAGGTTGGGTGCGTTACATAACCGAAGGGCATTCGCTAGGCGAGCGTTCCGTAAGGACATGTAAATGTAGTTTTCTCTGATCTTAGGGAGCAATTGGAATTTGGAAGTAACCTCGAAAAGCCATCAAGGAAGCAGTGGTATTAGTGCCTCGCTAATCTTTCAAGCATTTGATCAATAAGCGGTGAGGAAAATGATCTTTCGGTGGCATCATTCAACTTTCGTATTCAATACATATCGCCACCCAATAACCGTTCTTTGTGGCACCAACTCACCCTTCTCATTTTTACAACCATCATCCCTCCTTTTTGGAACCACTTGGACGGGGTGACCCATGGGCTATCGATATGGGTAGATGAGACACCATCCGAAGCTTAATGACCTCTTTTTCACTACCTCTTTGATGTTAGGGTTAACCCGCCTTTGCGGTTGAGCAGTTGGTTTCTAATCTTCCTCCATGAGGATTTTGTGAGTACGAATGTAGAATCGATTCCGCAATGTCGGCAACACTCCGCAATCACCCCTTTATATTCTTTTAAAACTTCTAAGAGATTCTCTTTACGAATAGTGGTTAGTGAGGAGCTTATGATGCGGGGAGTTGGTCCTCCCTTGAAGGCGTATTCAAATGACTCGGGAGATCTTTCGGTTCTAAGGTAGGAGGCTCTTTGATCGATGGTTTTATTGGTTTCACGGCCTCGAAGCTCAATAGGTTCAATTTCATCTGGCGAGGATAAAAGGACACAGCTCAACCATCTCAATTTCTTTAATCGTCGTATATTACGTTGTTATCATTATTCATGAATTAGTTTAATAGATACTCGTCAATGCGACCATCTATGTCGTCAACAAATTCATCAACTTCTTCAACTAAATATCTGGGCGACCGCGGAAAGAAGAATGTCTCATAGAATCCTTAATGTCGAAGGTCAAGCTCTCGGATCCTACTCGTAAAGTGAGCTTACCATCATGAACATCAATGATGGCGCGAAATGTAGCTAAGAAGGGTCTTCCAAGGATTATTGGGACGGAATTATCTTCCTCCATCTAAAATTCTGAAATCGATGGAAATTTGAATTCCCCACACTTACAAAACGTTCTCACAAACTCCGATGGGATATTTGATTGATCGATCGCTAATTGGATACTCATCCTAGTCGGTTTAAGCCACAGATATCCGAGCTTAAGAAGCAGTGAGGCATCGGTTAATGCTTGCCCAAGATCCGCCAGGCGTTTTCATAGAAAGTGCCCCTATAGAGCAAGGAATGGTAAACCGCCGGATCTTCCTTCTGAGCATGCTCTTTTGGATGATAGCTAAACATTCTTCCCTAATGATATCAATCCTTCAAGCTTTTTCCGATTAGATATCAACCTCTTGGTATCTACTATATTTAGGGATATGATAGAATACATCAAGGAGTGGTATGTTAACGGATGTTTGTTTCAAGTAAGACAATATTCTTTCATTGTCTTCTTCATCCTTTGATTCTTTAGGCGAGAGGGATAGAGAATCCATTGAAAAAGTTGATCATTGGTTTGGTCTTTGGTGTTTGTGGGGAGGATCGTGAGGAGTTTGAAGAGGTGTGAAATCGCCTCATTTCCTAACTCGGGTTCCTTGTGGCGGGTTCCGGTTGGGATGTGGGGATCCTTGGTAGTAGCTCGATCGAGTAGTGATTGCATGAGTTGGATCGTGAAGGGTGGGCAGGGTCCACTCATTCTTTGTGAAGATTAGTGAGCTGACTTTCTAATTCGACTTCTTTGCTCTGGATAAACTCCTCAAGACCTTTCAAGAGTGCGGCCCTTCCATGGTGAATCGCGCCGAGTTTTTCTTCAAAAGGATCACGGATGGTGTACTCGAGTCCGTCCTTTCCTTCCGTTCTCCATTCTAGATTGCCCCAAGGAACACATTCATCGCTTTGATAGAATGTGAGGGTGAAGGGTCATCATAAATATCATGACTAGAGAGGAAGCGCTTTCTCGGTGTGTGTCATCGCACTCATCGCTCTCGTGCGGTCCTCCATATGTCGCATATGAGATATGGGTTAGTCGACCTTTTTGGTTACGGTGATTTTATGAGGTAAGCTAGTTTCTTTTGTGCTTTCTCAATTCGATAATCGAAGGATAGTTCTTCACTTAAGAAAGTAGAAATGCTTGATCGCTTTCTTGCTCATTCCAATGGTCGTCTTGATATTGGATGTATTCCTCTATTCGGTTCCACCCTTCTTCTGCGGTGAGGTTCGCGATTCTTTGGCCGATTGAGAAATCAATCCCTTTTGATCCTTTCGGAGACATTGTCGTAAAAGATTTGAACAAGCAACCAAAGGTTAATACCGTGGTGTGGAGCTTGTTGAATAAGATCTTTGTAATGAATCCGAGGAGTTGGTGATAGATTCTCCATCGGGTTGATGAAAGTCACGAATTTTGCTCCTAATCAACTGCAGTTCTTCGGGAGGAAAGAACTTTTGGTGAACTTAGTTGTAAGTTGTTCCCATGTGAAAATGGACCTTGGAGGAGCTTATCGAGCCACTCCTTGGCTCGCATATGAAGAAAATGGGAAAAACCAGTCTAGATGTCTCCTTAGATGCTCCGTCGGCATAGATAGCATCAACAATTTTAGAAAGCTGTTTGATGTGGTGAATTGGGTTTTCAACATGGGATCCATGGAATTGACATGCTTTTGGATTAGCCAAATGTCGGATGCATGCAATACCTCATTGATCATTCCGAGGGATGACAATGGCACTTTGGTGAATCCAGACCTTGGAAGGGTAGGAGTATTCCCAAGGGTTTTCGCTTTAGGAGGATTTATGGGGCTATTGGTTGGAGTGGCAAGAACTTCCTCGCCATTTTGACTCGGATAGTCAATGATGATGGTTTCGAGGAGATTGTGGGGAATGAGGATTCTTCATCGGATGTAACTTCATCAAAATTGATGGAAGTGCCTTGAAGTTCGAATCATGGAGAGCTTTTCTTCGCCTATTGAGCTCTCTTTCGGGTTAAATGGTTCAAGAAGAGTTTTGGTGGAGCTGCTGGGTTCTAAGTTGTAAGGGGTTTGTATGGGGCGTGGTTGTTGATTATCACCTTCCATGATGAAAAGTGATGGGATTACGAACAAAGGTCACGAAGAAGGGGATAGACTAAGAAAGCTAAAAATGAGAAAAAGTTTACTTGATAGGAATCAAGCAAAGAAACCTAAGCGAGGTGGACTACTAACTAGCTATTCTATTCCCGGGAGCGCCAAAACGATAACGCTACACGCGTCGTTCGGGTCAAAGGAACTTCCTTTTCTTGAGCAAGTTTTATAACACCCTAAGCGATGAACCTAATCGTTGTAGTGTAGTAATTAGGGTAAGCCATGGGTATTGATATCGTTCTCTGGGGAATAGGAATGCTAGTAGGGGTTACTACGCTAAGGTTAAGGTGGAGGAAGATTATTTTTATCTTTTATATTTTATGAAAATGGAAAGGTCTGAATCTCGGGTATTGGATTTGGGGTTTGGTATTTCTACCGATTACTCTACTATTATCTAATTATCTAAACTAAGGTTGTGGGAGTCTATGTCTAATTAATGTGTGCTCGTATGATAGTTTAAAGATGTGTTTACTTAGTTTGTATTACTCCTTAATTATCTCCTATTGATGGTTGAGTGTCACGTCTTATTCCTAGTTCGTTGTGTGTCTAAAGTTGTAGGGTGTCGTTTCTCCCAACTCTTTGAAGTTACCAAAGGTCTTGTCTACAAACCCACTAGGATTATAGACTCCTACTCTAAGGCGCTCTTTGGATGGTTTAGCCTACAATTACTCGGGTAATTATACTCTAAGGTTCACAAAGATGAATCAAGCATTAAGTACACAACGAATGACCTATCGCATTACTAGATCATTAGTCAACTAAGATAAGAAACAACCAATCAATAATCAATAATTAAGTTTCATACTTCCTAAGCAAACACACAAATAAATTAGCGGACATGGAGAACATGCAAGCATACACACAAATAATCAAAGACATAATTGAATTAATGAAGTAAAGACTTATCTTGATGTAAGATAGGGTTTAAAACCCTAAAATCTTGTACAAGACACCTTAGGTTCGATTTTAGGTTTTTACTCCAAAGACTCTCCACACAAAGGCGAAAAATTGGATTCTATATATAAGATTACAATTGCGGCGGCGTGCTTTATGTTTAGTGGCCGCGTCGTGTCGCCGCTCATTAGGGTTTCGTCTTGGCCACGTTAACCTTGCGTGGCGTCACCTTATGTCCGTGGCGCCGTCCTCTTGACCGGCGTCGTCTGGATTGCATCTAGGCCGTCTGAGTGGCGACGGCCTCTCTTCCACAACTAGGCGTCGTCGGCTAGAAAACACGAGTTTTGGGTTACGGATCGTCAAATAATTTTGGGACGGCGTCGCCAATAGCTTTTGACGCCGTCGCCTTATACTTTAAAGAAGCGTGAGTGTCTCGATTTTGACTTTGGCCATTTTCTTCATATATTCGCGCCTTTTCGTCCAAATAAGTGCCATTCCAGCATTTTGCCTTCACGAGACCTAAAAAGTGAAAAGGAACGATATTAAGCAATAACGGATACAAAAGTGATCAAATAAGGACTTAAACGACCCCTCAAAATGGTACCTTTTAAAACCTTATCAGTACCTTTTAAAACCTTATCAATACGCGAACTCTTGTCCACCAAAGCGTTGTTCAAAGTTCTGTTTCGCATTATCGAGATGATTGTGCTCATTTTCACCACTTCTACGCTGCAAATGTTTATAAATAGTGTTGAATTTTTTACAATCACCATTAATCCTCGTCTATTTACCCGTGATTATATTTTTGGTACGAGGGTCATCGGCAGTCTGACTGTTGAACAACTCCATAATGTCGTTCCAAAAGAAATCTTCGGAACGGTCTTTTCCCATATCTCTATCCTTCGAAATTTATATCCAAATTTCCGCAAGCAACTTTTCTCCGACCTTGCTCCATTTCCTCTTTCCTGTCTGGCCTACTACTTCCACATCATCGTCATCGTCTGCGTCCAAATCCACAACTTGTTTTGATTTTTTTGCCTTCGTCTTTTTCTCTCTACTTTTGGACGGTTCACGTGGTTTTGGTACTTTGAATTATGAACCGGACGGTTGTGATTCAATTTGGGGAAATGTTGGAGATTGATGAAACGTTGGAGGTTGTGACGGGTTAAAAAATTGTGGTGCCGGAAATCGTACCGGAAAATTTGCGAATCCTTGTTTGACGAACCCCCGTATTGTGGTGGGTTTGCATTGAGGAGGTTCGTGAAATACTCTCCTTCATTCGGGTTTTGAGACATTCATTTTTTTTTTTTTTTTTTTTTTTTTTTTTTTTTTTTGGACTAGAGATATAGAGAGTTAGTATATGTTGGTTGAATTGTAGTAGAAAAATGGTGGTTTATGGTTTGGTATTTATAGGGTGTTAAGTTAAAAAAAAAAAAAAAACTTATTCTTTTTTAATGAAATTGTAACGTTTGGTTGGTCAGTGTTCATGCTCGTTGTGCAGATGGCGAGCCATTGAATGGCGATGCACGGCGAGACACCACGGTGTCACGGCGAGCCATGGCGAGGCCAACATCGGGTGCTCTTATGGTAATCAAAAGTTTACATTTTACTATTGTTGTCCTTTTTTAACATTAAATATATACTCACACACCTATTTTAGGATACATATGTGTTCGAGCATCCGCAATGCAAAAACAACAAACCCCAAAGTTTTTTACTATTCTAAAAAGCTTTTCGAAGAGATTTTTATGCATTGTATCAAAAGTTTTTTGAATAGATTTTTACAAAGACTTGATAAACCTCAAGTCTTTGTTAAAAGCTTTCACTTTTTATGCCTCAAATCATTAAATGCATCAAGTCTTTGAAGACTTGATGCATTGCTCGTACTCACGTATCAAAAGCTTTTTGAATAGTTTTTTAAAGACTTGATAAACCACAATCTTATATTTTTTTCATTCTTATGACAAACTACTGTAAATGTTTTCAGGATGTACTTCTTGGTACAATTGACACAACTTATGCAGCAATGATATGGGCAATGACCGAGATTGTTAAGAGTGATGCAAAAGCTTCAATCCGAAATCCGAAGCTGTATAGGTAGAAAACTACATATAGAAGCATCTGATATAGCAAATATGGTATACTTGAAGATGGTGATTAAGGAGGCATTACGGTTACACCCACCTACCCCATTGGTGTTCCCGCGTCATTGTGCACAGTATTGTAAGATTGGTGAGTACAATGTTTTGGCAGGGACTGTTGACGTAATGAATGCATGGGGGATAGCAAGAAATCTGAGTGTTTGGAAGGAGAATCCAAATGAATTCTGTCCAGAGAGGTTTGAGAATCTTGAGATAGATGTTTTAGGTAATAATTTTGAAATGATTCCCTTTGGAGGCGGAAGAAGACAATGCCCGGGTATGAAGTCGGCTAATTCGACTATGGAGTTAACTCTTGTAAACCTTCTTCCTTAATTATATTAATTTGATGGATTTTGCTAATGAATATGGAACAGGATATGAAACAAATTGCTGTAAACAATTTTAGCTACCAAATAGCCAATCAGTACTAACAAATAGTATACCCTTTTTTTTTTTTTTTATCTATATGATGTATTCACTAACAGTTTGTAGGTTGAACTCGTGTAACCATAACATTCAACACCAATGTATCCAGAGTATTGTCTACAAACACGAGGCTGTTGTGAAAACAACAACATCAAACACAACCATTAATTCTCACTTGAGCTGCACTAATATGGGTAGTGGAATAATTTACGCTCCACTATTACATACGTTTTGAACAAATGGAGCAGGTCTTGAGGTGCTGGTAGTTCTGATGTATCGCAGAAAGGAGCTCCACCTTGAAAAGGAAATATATACAACTTCATAGCTATGCACAAACATGAAAACTAATACGGTACTAACTATTCTCGGCTGTGCTTAGCACAGCCTAAAACTTACCTAGTCTAGTTATATATTATACCTCGCTAAGCATATAATTTCCGCTTACAAGCTTCAACCCAATAATCAAAATATCAGAATACATCAAACAGTTCAATTAAGCTCATTCATTCATTTCATTAACTCTAATTTGACAAATTTATTACGAAAACAAGTTCGACCCACAAAATAAAAATGACAAACATATCTAAATCACTGTTTTACATAAGAAATCAACCTTTGAATTAGACTCTTGGCCTTTTCACTAGATGGATCAAACAAATAAAAGCAATGACCTTCACCTTCATTCTCCATAAACTCAATACTCCCACCCCATTTACTTTTTTCTAAAGTCTCTTTATAATCAATGCCTCGCGGCTTTAAAAAATCTTTTTCCGCAACCACTATCAACACCTTGGGGCAACTCAATTTCTCAAGATCTGGATCTGCACCCGGGTAAAGTTTTGGGTCATCATTTGACCCAGAGCTACCCGGGTACAAATACTTAATCAACTTATCAGGCTCCTTTTGAGCAAAATACGGATGCAATGTAATCAACCCACAAATCCCTAACCCAGTTTTATTAACTCCAGCTTGGACCGCTAAGTAATGAGCCAGATTCGCCCCAGCACTCTCTCCCACCAAATAAACCCGACTCATGTCCGCATAATTGTTAATCCATGAGTCGGGCCCAGACCCATTAGCATGGGCCGTGATCCACTTGAACACGGCCCAACAATCGTTGTACGCGATAGGGAGAGGGTGCTCAGGTGCCAACCTGTACCCTACTGCTATCGCAACAGCTGGAGTTTGGGAAACCAAAGGAGTCAAAAACCCTTGTGTCACAATATTTATAGGTGACCCAATACAAAACCCCCCACCATGCACATAAATGATCAGAGGAAGCTTTTTAGATGTATCCATTTCGTCCATTTTAGGTAGGAATATTCGGGTTTTGACATCGATATCGGGTGATATTACGACATCTTTGGATTGAACACCGGTTATAGGATCGGTAGAAGGTGGCAAACGGGGTGTGGTGAGCAAACGTTCGACATGGCCATCTTTGTATACACGTAAAAATGGCGCGAAATCATGGGTGATTTCGGTTTCAGTTGATGAAGACATTTTTTTTATGAAAACTATGAAAGATGTGGGATGAAATAGATGAAGAAGGTGGGGTTATACTGCGTCACAAAATTGAATGTATGATTAAAGTGGTTGAAGAGTTGAATGTGACTTTAATGTGGGTGTAAAAGTAGTTGCAACGTTATCATTGGTTGTAACAAAAATAATGTACTTTTTGTTAGTCGACGTTATCCTGGGCCCACGTGTATTGTTTGTAAGGGGGAAGTTGTGGTGATGGAGGTGAACCAGCGCTATCTCAGCATAACAAATCTCCATAACTAACCTCAACAAACTCCTTGGCTCATAACAAACATCAACCTTTTTATTTGGGGTACCACTACTTTTTTTTTTTTTTTTTTTTTTTCAAATAAACTAAGGGTGTCTTGGTTCAAACTCAAAAAGGAAAGGAAGGTAATGATAATGGTGTGGAAAGGCGAAGGGAAGAAAATCATTCACGAATTTATTGAGTAATGGCCATTCCCACTATTGGGTAATGGGTCATTATATTCTACCAAGACATTTTTTCATTATCTTTCCATTCCTTACACTTATAACCCCTACCAAGCGTCTCCTAAATTTATTTCATTAATAATTAAAATACATTAACATTTTTTATAAAAAATATAAATAACATTTTTATAAAAAAAAAAATTAAAACAAAGGCACTTTTATAAATTAAAAGCGTGAGATAAATCTTGACCAAATTTCCATTTGCAGCCCAAGTCCCATTTGCAGCCCAATTCCAAAAAAAAAAAAAAAAAAAAAAAAACAAAAACAAAAAAAAAAAAAAAAAACGAAAAAAAAACATTGTCATCTTCATCTTATCTTCCTGCACACACATATTCACACACACAACTTACACACATCTTCATCTCATCGCTCTCGAAAAAAAATAAAATAAAAAACAAACCTGACACAAAGGACAATCGTTTGCTTCGTCGTGCAGATGGCAAGGCTCTTCACGACAAGCCATGGCGAGTTCCGCCGGTGTGGCGGCGAGCCACGTGGGACGACGGCGAGGCACGAAATTCCCACACCCTCCGCTCTTGGCCTATAATGATTAGTTAGGCTCGACACAGTCTTAACCCAGCATGACCTTGTTATATTAGCTTTTTCTTTTTAATAACCAGACACAACTAAATTGCCATAGTCGGTGACTGAGTTATTTTTTTATTTTTTAATTCAATTATTTTAAATAACAAATTTAAAATTCGTTAAAAACACAACATTACATAAATTAAACATTAAATTGAAAACATGAATTGCAGATTAACAAACTACGATACGAAAATAAAAATAAAAATACAAATTACAACGAAAAGTATGAGTTGTAACCTTCGTCATATAATTCTTCAAAAGCCTCAACAATCATGTCCTCTTCATACTCTCTTTTCAAGATGTCAAATAAGTTGTCCTGGCGGTATTGGGCTTCCTCGCTTTGCTCCTCAGCGACTTCCTCCTCGTAGTTCTATTTCTTCTGTTTCTCTCATGACTTCCTCATTATGCTCAAGTAGTCGGAGTTGATCCTCAGTAAGATTAAACGGATTTGGTTGGTGTTCCAAAACCGGTGGAGTGTTAACCTGTTTATTTTCCGTTGGGAATACCGGAAAGATATCTTCCGGTGGAGTGTTATAAACTTCATTTTGAGCTGGGGATTTGTTGTGAGAAGTCGTGTGGACTGAGGAATTGTTGTGAGAAGTCGTGGTGATTGGGGAATTGTTGTGAGAAGTCGTGGTGACTGGGAAATTGTTGGGAGAAGTATTTGCGAGACATTGGTGAGAATCTGTGTGTGAGTTGTGTGTATGAGAAACAAAAGAGTGTGGGTATATATAGAAAAATTTTTGAATTTAAATTTTGAATCCTCCTGCTCGTACTGTAGTCTGTAATTTGAATTTGAATTTGAAGTAGAGTGTGGATAACATTTTGTGTTGTTTGTATTTTATTTTATGTAAGGAAAAAAAAGTGTAAGATTAATCGGTCGAAAACTCGACCCATATTTTCAAAACTCCAACGCTCGACCGATATTTTTGTTTTTGCCGCATTGGGCTCGACCGACTTTAGGATCGGTCGACTCATGCCCTTGACCGATCGAGTGTGGTTAGATATTAATCTTTTCATAACTTATAACTATATATTTGTTATTATGTTTAATGAGCATGGTTCTAAAAGGCGCGTAAAGATGTGAGGCTTGGTCATGCCGTTACACCATGTCTTATGCTGCCTTATGTCACGTTTTTTTGTAATTCAATATATATGAAATATGATAAAGATATATACATATTTTCATATTTTTCTTGCGCTTATCTATGCTTATAAAGCAAAAGCACTGCAATGGCATTAGGCGTGAGGCTCGATCATCGTCGCCACGCCACGCCTCACGCTATGTATAACCTTGTTAATGAGTTTTAAGGTTGTGATCGAGTCAAGCCAAACTTGAGTTTGACAGGGCTTGAGCTCGGCTTGAAAAATATAAGGTAGGCTTGAGCTTGATAGTTTGACGAGCTTTAATCATCCATGCTTGAGCTGGGCTTGAGTAACGCTTAAGCTCGGCTCGAAAAGCTTGACTTTATATATAAACATTAAATTCGATAGCTAAACTCATCAATAAATTCGAGAAAATACACGATGAACTTAAGAGCAAAGAACTTATACAAAACATTCGATAGAATTAAAGTTTAAATAATCATTCTACAAATATTTAATTATTATGCCAATATTCACGTTAGTCTTTAGGTTGTTTATATAAATATGTATAATAAAAAATTTATGTTCTTGAAGGCTCAAAAAGCTCGAGCTCGAGCTATTAAAAGCTGAGCTCGGCTAGTTATGTGTTTATTTGGTTTATTGGCTCGGGCTTGAGATCGATAAAAGCTCGACTCGATTGAGTCAAAGCTGAGTTCGAGCTCGAGTTCTTAATAAAAGTTTCATTGTTTGCGGCCAAGTGAATCGAGGAAAATAAACTTCTAATATGTTATCACAACCAAATACCGTCCATTTTTAAAAATTCTCTAAAAAAATTCATTGCCCTCCTCCTCTCTCCCCCCAATCTACCGAACCCAATCCCTCTAAAATCAGCTCTAATGGTCGTGAACAACATCCCACCTATACCTCATACACCACCATCTTCAATATGATAAAATCATTTCTTTCGGTGTTATAAGCATAACTAACAACGTTCCAGTTAAACTTAGTTCAGAAAAAACATAGCTATAACTCTTGGAGTTCTTTCTTTAAAATCCATCTAGGTAGCCTTTTGGTCTTAAACCTGACATTTAAGACAAGTCATCCGAAGCTACATCCTCTAATGGTCTATGTTTCAGTCATTAAACATTAGGAACATATTTAAGTCATTGTATAGATGCAGATATGTTAAATCGCACCAATACTTCCTCTTACTTAGTCTCTAAAAACTAGACGATCGATGAGTCAATAACAGTTATAAAAATCTAACTCATGATATATAACACTGATAAGTCTTGTCAAAAACATGTATATTTAAGAATCATCAAAAGCTTGTAGCTTAGCTGTACGTATGCCTGTATCCATAAGATGTTCTTAAACTAAATGGTTATGGGTTCAAGTTACTTTTCTTGACAATTGTGTGAGATATTTGTTAATATTATGAGATTGCTAGTTTACTTTTTATATATATAAAAGAACATATATATGAGTCGAGCCAAATAAAGCTTTTTTTGTACGGTTTTTTCTTGAACCGTATTAAGTGACTTTTTTTTTCTCTCTCTCTCTCAACCGTATCAAAAGGGCATTCCAAATAATGCTTTATGTAGTAGTGGAGATGGTTAGTCAAAACCTAGTAACAAAATATTAAAGATTTCAACTTTTAGTGTGGTTTATGAGGTTCCATTAAACTAAAAATAAAGATAAATATGTGCATAATAAGAACAACCCATAACCGTGTAAAACTTTACAATGAAAACATGGGTATTGTCATTCAAATCATATATGCAACAAGAACACACATCGTTAGTTCCAACAAGGACTCATACATATGCATACAAACATTTACATATTATCCAAGCTAGCCGAAGAAACTGCATCTTTCAACAATGAAGATTGCATTTCTCTTATCAATTCATCTCAGTTTGCTGGTTTCCATCCATTGTTATGGTGGAAACGGATATGATCCTCTAAAGACTGCTCTAAACGCCCAACGTGCTAAAAGATCAACAATTGGTCATGCAACTAAATCTGAGTACACATACTCACCAGTCTACGAGGGCCAACAACATGGGTTGAAGGATGCTGACAAGATATCAGCATTGCCGGGTCAACCATCCGAAACTGACTTTGACCAGTACTCAGGCTATGTAACTGTTGACCCAAACCATGGCAGAGCATTGTTTTACTATTTTTCAGAGTCACCAACCAATTCTTCCACTAACCCTCTTGTATTATGGCTCAATGGAGGTAAACCATTTTTCCAAAAACAATTAATTACCTATTATATCTTTCTATGTTTTTGTCATTTTTGTAAAAAAACTGAGCTGTGAGTCGCTATAGGACCGGGCTGCTCTTCGTTTGGAAACGGGGCCCTGATGGAACTTGGACCATTTCGAGTTAATCATGATTATACAACACTCTCACATAATAAATATGCATGGAACAATGGTAAGAATAACACTACTACACAAACAGGTTTTTCCCACGCGAAATCGTTAGAAATCCCGTGGGAAAAGCGTTTTCCACGGTTCCTGTGAATTGTTCCAATGTAAAAACCCGATGAATAAATATTATCCCACAAATTTTCCCACGGCATTGACTATTTTTCCCACAAATATCGTTGTGTGTAATCCGTAGATTTATTACCCACGATTTCCTCTTGTGTTGACTATTTTTCCCACATATATAGTTGTGTGTAATCTGTGAGTATATTTCCACCGATTTCCTACGGATATTTTCCAACAAAATTTTCACATTTTTCCGTCAAAGATTTCCCACCGATTTATTCTCCCACGAACTTCCCACTGATTTCTTGTGGAAAATTTTTGTGTGAAACCGGATCAAAATTTTATAGAATTCAATAATTTTTTAATATTTTATATAATTACAAATTTAAAAACCACTGTAATAACTAGATGCAATATTTTGTTAATTTGTATTAACTGAAATCCAAAATAAGACATCAAGTCATAATATAGAAAAGAGTAAATTACACCGTTCGTCCTTGTGGTTTGCGTTGACCGCAGGGTTTCGTCCTTTGACCAAAAAAATTGCACCGTTCGTCCTTAAGTGTGAAACGTTATGCGCCATTCATCCCTTGACCAAAAAACGTTACGTTTGACTGTTAAAGTCGGGTAAAAATACTAAAATACCCTCTATTAAATATTTCTTTTAACATATTAAATATTTCTTTTACTTATCAAGTATACAAGCCACTCTTAAGGTATCAACATATGGAGGGAAGCATCAGTGTTCGACGGTTTGAAGAAACCGAGAAAGGAAGATTACGGAGAAGAATAGAAGAAACCAAATGAAGTCTTTTACTCTAATCTCTTTTCACTCATTCCTCCTAATGTTTTCTCCAAGGTATTCCATCTATTGCTTCTGCTTATCTGCTTATTTACTTTTAATATGTTAAATGGATTACTTCTATTTAAGAACTTATTTTATACATTCAGGAAGGTGATGTGTCGGATCGTGTGGATAGAGCCATAGAGTACATTCAAATGTCTAAAACTCACTTGGATATGCTCAAGAACAAGAAGGAGAAGTTGTCTAGTAGGAAGAGATCACACGAACACACAAAAATGATCAACAACGTGTGCAGCCGCCACATCTAATCTTGTATTTTGGTGGTGTACAAGCGCTATGGCGATGCGAACGGTGTACAACCCTTAATAAGGACCAAGAAAGCAATATGGGTGTGATCAAAACTTCAAGAACGACCTCAAGCGAAGATAACACCTCGACTCGAATCTTAGGTTTAAGATCTATGGGCGTGAAACATTTCCACAGTAGCGTGCACCGTAGATGGAACCACCGGGTTTGATCTATCTCTTGGTGGGCGGTGAAGCAACAGCGGCGTGGCGGCGGTGGATGGTGATCGAGCGCGTCAAGCGCCGAAACTCCATAAATGATGTGGATAAACCGATCTATTGATTCGGCTAAGAAAAGGGTTCATAGGAAAATTTTCCGGCGATGGCGGTTCTTGGGAGAAGGAGGTGTCACCGCGAGGGTGTGAGGGAGAGTGTGTGTTTTGTATAAATGTGTGAAATGAATATTTAATAAAGAGTAAATTACACGTTGGTCCTTATAGTGTTGAAATAGCGATTATACCCTCGGGTTAACAAGACTTAACGATGAGAGTGGGCCCAAATGGACGGAGGGACGAACGGTGCATAACGTTTCACACTTAAGGACGTACGGTGCAATTTTTTTGGTCAAAGGACTAAACCCTGCGGTCAACGCAAACCACAAGGACGAACGGTGTAATTTACTCTATAGAAAATGAAATATTTCATTAAAGCACATATAAACTTACAAAGACCCAACAACAATCACTATGCCGTAACAGGATACGGTAAACGAACAGATACTTAGTTCGACACTAGTTACTCGACTAAAAAAGTAAGCTTTATGTATTAATTTTTAACATTACAAGGTGCATAATCTCTTATATGATCTCTATAATGCATCCATCTTTGCCATTAGCTACGGTAGCAGTTTCCTAACCTGTATGTCTTCAACAAAATGCAAAATCAAATTAGTGTACATAATTAGATCTAAAAAATAATAGTAGTTAGATATAACAAAATCAAAACATAGATTATTAGATCTAATAAAAAATATGTGCAAAGGTTTACGCGTAAAGAAAGACCACGACCACTTGACCAAATACCAAATACCGACTCGACCTCAGTTTGATTCCATCATTGGTACATGTTAGTTGTTTAAAAGAAATCGATTTGCATCGAAGTAGTATCAACAGATCTGACTCAAAAAACCATATTCTACAACTTCATATCCACAACTATCTAACCCAACACCTTCAACATCTCACGTCTAAGATCAACAACAAATCCAAACAACAAATCTTTCAAAATCAGAAAATACAACTTATAAAATCTCAGATTTGATTCAATTTTTTTTTGTAATCTTTTAAAGATTATTTCAAATGAATCAATTTCATCATCGATCTTATTGTGTTAATATCCGAATATTAAGTAAAGTAAAATAACAAGTATGTTACTTCACTTTCTTGGTTCGGTTTAGAACTTAAACGAAAAAAACAAACAAAGACACAATAACACCTACCCGAGACCCCTTCTTGAAAGGATCTTGAAGCATTCTTCTAACTCGTATGAGGCTCCAAACAGACACATCTGTGATTGCTTTCGTTTGGGTGTTCGATTTGTTTATTACAGATTCAAGGGAAAATGGTGTTTAATTGATGTCACGAGATTGGATGATGGTTTGGTGAGATCTGATTTGGGAGAGATTTTGATGGTAGGCGTTTTTATCAAGTGACATTTAGGTTTAGGTTAAATGAAGTGAGGAATGCTTTTGCAAGCGAGTAATTGAAATTGCTTAATCGAATATTGGACTTGGGCGGTGGTAATATACATTAAGTTGGTATTTTGGTATAATTTTACGAGGAGGATACATAATTCACGGCTTGGCGAAGATCTGAAAAAATGACTACGGGGTTTTGTGCGGTATTATTGATGCGGAATTGAAGTGGCGTTTCACGGTGAACTTCTTATCTTTGAGGCGTTGGTTGGTTGATGCGGAATTGAAGTGACGTTTCACGGGTGAACTTCTTACTCAACCCAAATACGACTCGTTTATTTAACAGGTTAGACGGGTTAACCTATTTTTGACTCAAACATGTTTATCCTCAACCCAAACCTGTTTAACTGCGTATCTGGTTTGTGTCGTTTATCGTGTCGCTTCGAGAATTGCCACCCGCAATACTAGCATGAATCGAAATCGAAACCAAAACCAAATAGAATTAAATAAAATTGAACCAAATTTGTAATCGAACAATTTACAAAATCAAATCGAACCGAATTAAATATTCGGTTTTGGTTTATATGATTTTAGCAAAATAATAAGCAAACATGTATAATATGAAATTATAAATACATAGATAGTAATGTGAGAATGTGTAAGTATATAAAGCATAAAGATATGCACAAATAGCTACATTAATAAGCAAACATGTATAATATGAAATTATAAACACATAGATAGTAATGTGAGAATGTGTAAGTATATAGAAGCATAAAATGATATCTTTTGTAAGAAATCCGTAGTAACTACCCACAAATTTCCCAATTCATCAAATCGGTGGGTAATTTGTGGGAAATCTGACAGTTTCCCATTTATAATTATCTATTATGTTTTTGACATACTTACACATTCACAAATGTACCTTCTTATTTATAGACCTACAAAAGTGCAATAAAGGCTAAAATCAACTTAAAATACGCATGTACATTTGTTAATAGATATACAATGGTTCATAAAGCACATGTCTACACAAACATGTTCTACGTATATACATATACATTTGTGACACACAAACAAATAGCTAAATAAATACGAAGACACATATAATTGAAACTAATAAACCATATTAAGACATAGATTGTAATACTGGAATTTGTAATTATAAAGAAACATAAAAACAATTTTGTATATCACATGTTTTCACAAATAAGTTATACAAATAAACACATATGCTTGTGATACGCACAAATAGCAACATTAATAAGCAAACACGTAAAATATGAAACTATAAACACATAAAAACACATAGATAGTAATGTGGGAATGTGTGGGTATATAGAAATGCAAAAACGATAACTTTTGTGAGAAATCCATGAGTAAATACCCACAAATTTCCCACGAATTTATCAAATTGGTGGGTAATTTGTGAGAAAGTACCAACGGATTTTCCACGAACATAATCATCTATTATGTTTTTTATATACTTGCACATTCATAAATGTACACATACTTATATATAGACATACAAAATTGCAAGGAAGGCAAAAATCAACTTAAAATACGTATGTACATTCATTATTAGATATACATGGTTCATAAAGCACAAGTCTACACAAACATGTTACACATATATACATATACACTTGTGACACACACAAAAATAGCTAAACATATCGAAAACACATATAATTGAAACTATTAAACCATATTAAGACATAGACTCGAATATGAGAATTTGTATTTATAAAGAAACATAAATACAATATTTATTGTGGCTAATGAGTGGGTAAGTACCACATATTTCACATAGATTAATTAAATAGTATTTTATTAAATAAGGTATGTGAAATCCGTGGGTAATATAGCTAAATTGCCACAGACTTATGGTCGTCGCTAATATGTGTGAAATTTGCAACATATTTCCCACGGAAGTCCGGTCAACACAATTAGTGTGAATATTGTTGCTAATTCGTGAGAAATTTGCGACCAATTTCCCACGAAAACTTGGTCAACAAATTGGTGTGTAAATTGTGGGAAATCCGTGGTTAATGTACGACTGATTTCCCACGGAATTTTGGTCTACCATTTGGTGTGTAAATTGTCGGTAATTTGTGGGAAATTTCCCACTAATTATTTTCTGTGGGTAAAGCTTGTGGGTAAAACCAGTTTGTGTAGTAGTGTAATAGACTATACATATAATCATTATCATCATTATAAACATGAATGAAAGGGGTGTATTAGTTAATATCGGCCATTACCTTATGCGATTGCAAATGTACTTTTACGGAATCACTTACAGGAGTTGGATTTTCTTACTCAAATCGTCTTGATTATGCAGCGGAGACGAACGAGCGCAAAAGATTCGTATACATTCCTAGTAAATTGGTTAGAAAGGTTTCGAATACAAAACAAGAGACTTTTATATCAGGAGAAAGCTATGCGAGGCATTCGTGCCTCAACTTGCTCAATTAATACTTCAAAACAATAAGTTCACTAACCAAATCGTGATTAATCTCAAAGGAATTGCATCGTAAGATGTTACTATCAATTCATTTGATAAAAATTGTTTATAAAATAGCAACGTACTTTTGAGATGGTCGAATATGCCGAATCTAATAATTAGAGTCTATTTAAGGCTCCTTTGGTGATTACCAAATTTAATTCCCAAATTTCCGCATTGCCATAACGTAATTACTGAGGCGGGACACAAATTTTGGCTAATTTTCTAAGTATCGTTGCTAATTTATGGAATTTATCCATCATGTTTGCATTCTATAAAAAATGTAGACTAAAAGAATGGACATGTTGATGTTGATATTGTTCGGTTAGGAAATGCATATGTCGATGAGGAAGCGAGAAAACACGGAATGTATGACTATTTACGGGCGACGCGATCATTTCGATGAAATCCATAACGGAATCATCTCCAAGCGCAATTTTTAAGCTGGAACCATCACGAAGCATGTCTTGACTATCAATCTGCTGGCAAGAGTCTGTGGGCAACATTTACATCTATGAAATCTATGCTCCCTTATGCTCATCATTTAGCAATAGCACTCGTTCGTAAGTTTTTATCTACATTACTATTAACTAAATAATTTACGGAGGAAAATATTCTCGAAACTCACATGATTGAAACATATATCGATTTGATCCATGTACCGAGAATTATATCCTCTTATACTTGAACACTTCTTTGAAGTACAACGATCGCTTCATGCTAAACATTGATTTAGGAATCTTGCAAGTAATAATACTAATATCTAACCTTCAATTTAAAAAAAATAAAAATCCATAACTTAATTTTTGAGATACGTACTAACTAAATCATCAGCTCAACCTTGACATGTTTCTTGTACTTGAATCTGATCATAACATGCCCAAAAGCGGGCGGACATGCCGTTTGGTCTTACCCTTGATTCGAGGAGCTAATGACGGCGGAATTAGTGTTTGGATTCTGGTGAAAACCATTTATTATTTGTATGTGTGATTGTGTTCGCTCGACCCATTAACATAACTAAAGACTATGACTTACTAAAATGCGGTGGAGATACTGAGATGGGAGAGTACGGTGACCACAAGTAGGTATTCAATAGACAAACTGCAAACCTTAGTTAAGACTCCATGGTACCCATGGATGTATGAAGGCGAGGTAGATAGCCCACTACTCAATCCTTTCATTTTAATAATCAACTAATTTTTACTCGATTAGATTGTTAGATTGATAAAACCCCGTGAGACATAATGTTTATTCATGAACCATTTACATAGAGCAAACTACATAAACCCTAATGGATCCCCACACCCACATCCGGGCTTGAGCCATACTAATCTTGTCATCTAATACCCCCGCAATCCGAGCGCTGAAATCACGAAAGCTAGGATTTGATTTGAAAACTAAAAACATTAAAGCATTAACTAATTTGTTGATGAATACAACCGATAGCAAGCGAATACAAATTTTCAAGCATAAGCAAAACCAAAAGCATAAGTAAGCACAACATTAAAGCAATATTAATTTGTTGTTGAAGATCTCCGATAGCAAGCAGTATCAAATCTTCAAACAGCATCATCAAAAGCAAAAACAGGCGGAAAAAGCAAAACGGAGACAAAAAGAAGAAAAAAACCTTTAATTTGCGGCAGCCGGATTCCGGCGGCGCGTCGGGCATTCGACGGATGTGATATCGGCCGGGGGGGGGGTGCAGAATTGAAAAACGAAAAGAACGACGCTAACGACGTCAATTAACTCCAAACGGGTTGTGAGTCATGGTCAAAACATTAAGCAACTAGGGTTTTAGCCGAAAGTTGATTTTTTTTAATAGGCTTAGGGGAGGCATCTCAACGTAGCCTACTGGGTTTGAGAATCAGACGTGCTCTGATACCATGTTAGATGTATAAAATCCCGTGAGACATAATGTTCATTCATGAACCTTTTATAAGACGAACTACATAAAAACAATGGACCCTACACCAACCGAGCGGGCCATACTAATCTTACCATTTAATATAAATGTGATTCATTGCGTTATGTTTTGGGGATATGTTGTGGGATATGAGAACCTAACATTTGTGACCATATGAGAACCTAACATTTGTGACCATAATCTTCCACCACATTAGATCAACTTGAAGAATCATAGTTAAGACTTTAAAAGGCTGCGACTTTTGGAGAATTGATCTTAACTAACGATGAAATGTAGACTTCTTTTTTTATGTATAATTTATGTGCTATGCAACTTTTTGTATTGAATAAATCGACAAATATTACCCATAATATGTAGCATACGTGCCTAAATATTGGGTGCAACGATGAACCCTGAGTGCAAAATTGTTTAGACTGTAAAAAATGAGCAATAAACCTAAACTCACAAGCGATGATATTCCGATTTTCAACTAGTAATAACTAAACAAATTGGCTGATTTCAAATGAAGTATAAAAGACCAACTTTTCACACCTACCTTATACAATATCGTATTGAACATTGATAACCTCGTAAGTTACCATTATTATTCTTCTCATTTTAAATTTACATATTCCTATCAATGTGTGACGCATCATTTTGTGAAGAAAAAAAAACTTTTGTAATTTTTTTGTAGTATCATCCCTCATCTTGGAAAATGGTACATCAATAATAATAAAAAGATTTAGCAAGTATGAAAACAAAACATGGCATAAAACAAAATGAACATAATTTTTTTTTTTTTTTTTTTTTTTTTTTTTTTTTAAAGAAAAAGCGTGATGTAGAAAAGTGATTTTAGTGATAGAGATAGATAAGATTTGCGGACGGGGAATGCGAAGAGAGCGGCATAGCGGCGGCTAGGTCAGAGGATCTGAACCCGCTCTTTGTACCATGTTGAACATTGAAAATCCTATAGGATACACTTTATTATTCATCACTATAAATAAAGTACAATGCAATATCGAAAATTCTAATTGACCTAAACTATAGACCGGGTTTGTGCCAACCAATCTATTTCTATCATCTAATATCCTAGATCAACATGACGATGACATACTTATCCCATTCAATGGATTTGCCATGTGTTGTAATCCCATTCTTAGCATGATAATATAGTCACAAAATTCCAGCACTACTTTTTAGTTTTTACGGATGTCAATTATATAAATCTCTAAAAAACAATGTGCCTTCTAACTTTGAAGAATAAATTTCTTTTGTCAATCATTTGTCTGCTGGTTTCGGTGCACTGCGATAGTGGTAGAGAAGATGAAACTGATACGTTCGAGTTGTATCAACGAAGCACCACTTTAAGCGGTATGACTCCTGAGAAGAAGAAGAGGAATGACAGAATATTGACCAAAAACTAATAACTTTAATTCACTTGGTAAACATTAAATACTAGTAAACAGATAACTCCTAGTTTGACTCCAACACATATCCTAGTTCGACTCAACAGATAACTCCTATTAGACTCAACACATATCCTAAATAACATAAATAATAATGATAGTAATCCTAGCCCATCACGAAATCCTTGTGCCAACTGGGAGGAACCGACACACGCTTGGACCTTACGTCTTGCACTTCTGATATTGCTTCAGGCGTAACATTCCCCTCATACGAAATGACCTTGTCCTCAAGGTTATAAGTTGGATAAGCTGACTGGAAATCAGACAACCATTCCCACGTGGCTTCTTCCGGTGATCCTCCCACCCATTGCACCATAATCTGCTGAACCGGAATTCCATTCCGCAACACCACACGAGAATCACAAACTGTCAAGGGCTTTTCCACAGGCTGTCCATCTTGAAATTCCTCGGGAAGACCAGCCACCATCTCATTTTCGTTACCTAAGTAGGGCTTAAGAATTGAGACATGAAATACGGGGTGTATCTTACTTGAAGTAGGCAATGTCAAATGATAAGCCACCTTTCCGATACGAGCCTCTACCTTGTACGGACCATAATACCGCTTGGCTAGCTTGTTAGAAAGTCGCTTAGCTAAAGTGAGTTGCCGATATGGTTGAAGCTTGACGAGCACCATATCTCCTACATTAAACTCGACTTCCCGCCTCTTACAATTGGCCTTTGTTTCCATGCGATGCCTGGCTGATAACAAGTTTTCCTTGAGTTGACGCAACAACCCATCTCGCTCCACTAGTAATTCATCCACAGCAGCCACCTTTGAAGAACCCGGCGGATAGGGTATTACTGATAGAGGTAACCGCCCATACAATGCTTGAAATGGTGACATCTTAATGCTACTGTGGTAACTAGTATTGTAGCAATACTCAGCCCAAGGTAATAAACGAACCCACTGATGAGGTTGGTTAGCTACCATAGCACGCAAGTACTGTTCCAAACACCGATTAACCACTTCCGTTTGCCCGTCCGTTTGAGGGTGATATGCCGTACTATGACTTAACTGTGTGCCACTGAATTTGAATAGTTGCTTCCAAAAATTGCTAACAAAAATTGGATCACGATCGGACACGATAGTTTTAGGCAATCCATGATGCTTAACCACAATGTCTAAAAACACCTCCGCAACCTTGTGGGCGTTGAAGCTTGACGGTAATGGCCCAAAGTGCGCATATTTCGTAAAACGATCTATCACAACAAGAGCAACTGTGAATCCCTTAGAAACTGGTAACCCCGTGATGAAGTCCATAGAGACGTCCTCCCATACCGCCAAAGGAGTCGGAAGAGGCTGCAAAGAACCACCCGGAGCCTGAGTTGAATACTTGGTTTGTTGGCAAACCAAACAATGCTTAATGAACTCCTCAACTGATTTGCGCATTCCCTTTCCAATAGAATAACGCGGACAACCCTACCAACATTTTTTATCCCACCATGTCCGCACTAGGTGTCGTGAAACTCCATAAAATTAGTGACTTGAGTTTTGATTCTTGCCCTGTGTAGTAACGATTTTGAAAAATCAAAATCCCATCCTCACGACGAAAACCACTCAAGACTTCCCCACGATCCATCTTTTGATGCAATTGTAGCAACTCTTCTAAGGACTCGTTCTCACGTTTCAATTCCCCAAGTAACCCAACTAATGGCTGACTCATAGTCATGAAGGAAGCTGTAACCTGTTCAGCATCCTCATACATTCGGGAAAGAGCGTCCGCGACCTGATTAGATACCCCCGGCTTGTATTCGATAGAAAAATCAAACCCCATTAGCTTTCGTACATACTTTTGCTGAAGTGGAGTTTGAATCACTTGTTGCATAAGTTCTTTAATACTTTGGTGATCCGTTCGGATGGTAAACCGCCGCCCGATTAAATACTGACGCCATTTATAAACAGCTTCCACAATAGCAAATAACTCCTTCTGATATGTGGCAGCAACGCGCATTCGCGGACCTAGCTTACGACTGAAATAACTAATGGGCCGGTTATTTTGAAGTAAAACCGCGCCTATCCCATCACCTGATGCGTCAACCTCGACCACAAAAGCTTGATCAAAATCCGGAAGACCCAAAAGCGGTGCATTAGACAAGTGTTGTTTAAGATCCTCAAAAGATTGAATCTCCTTTTCACCCCACTTAAATCCCTCCTTTTGTAGAAGGTCTGTTAATGGCGCTGCCACACTTGCATATCCTCGAATAAACCGCCTATAATACCCATGAGGCCCAAAACCCCGTACACAGCGTTGGGTTCTAGGCGCCGCCATTCACGAACCGCTGCTATCTTCTTGGGATCCACTTCCACACCGCTGCACGAGATGATATGCCCTAAGTATTCAAGTATCGCGGCTCCAAAACACACTTGGATCGCTTCACGTAAAACCGATGTTCCCAGAAACCGAAAAACACACTCCAAATGTTCCAAATGTGCATTAAGTGAAGTACTATAAACTAAGATGTCATCAAAAAACACAATCACAAATTTACGTAAATATGGAGAAAACAACCGATTCATGGTTGCTTGAAAGGTGGACGGGGCGTTGGTCAACCCGAATGGCATAACCAGAAACTCATAATGACCATCATGTGTGCGAAAGGCTGTCTTGTAAACATCTCGGTCATGGACACGAATTTGATGGTACCCGGCTCGTAAATCAAGCTTAGTAAAAATACTAGCACCCCCTAGTTCATCAAACATCTCGTCAGCCGTAGGAATTGGAAACTTATCCTTCACTGTGACCGCGTTAAGTGCACGATAATCCACACAAAAACGATAGCTCCCATCCTTCTTTTTAACCAACAATACCGGAGAAGAGAAGGGACTATGACTGAAACGAATAATACCTTGGCTCAACATCTCATTGACTAACTTTTCCATTTCACCTTTCTGATAATGTGGGTACCGATAGGGTCGAACGTTTACCGGCTTAGTGTTAGGAAGTAGATGAATTCGATGATCAATCACACGATGAGGTGGAAGGGTTGTGGGTACCTGAAAAAGCTCATCAAACCGAGACAAAAGCTGATCAAGCACAGGTTGTCCTGAATCCGTGACCATAGAGGACGTACCATGTTCCCCCGCCTCCATGGGTAGACTGTGAAACTCATACACGCCATAAACATCCTCCGTGTCCAACAAGGCTTGCATCCGGTGAAGACTAATTCGTTTCATACGAAGGGATTCGTCCCCTTTCAACAGATACTTAGTATTAACAAGAGTAAATTCCATTGTTTGTTGCGCGTAATCATGCGTAACCTTACCTAAGTTTTGCAGCCATTGTATACCTAATACCACATCAGGCCCTTGCATGGGCAAGACATATAGGTCGACCACGATTGTCAAACCTTGCATATGAAGGCTTACCTGCGAACACACATTCTCACACAACAACGTCGCCCCGCTGCCAATATAGACCTTGAATGCCTTCGTCGTCTTAATGGGTAAACTCATACGCTCCACGACATCGTCGAAAAAATTATGTGTACTTCCATTATCAATCGCACATGAACATCACCGCACTAATCTTCCCCATAGTTGTAGAAGAACGAGGGTGCCATGTCCAATCAACGAATTGAGAATGGAGATATCACCCGCTCAACCGCCTCATCCTCATTGGCGGCTAACTCATCACCTTTCTCATCTTCATTCTCTGTCATGAGTAACAAGAACTTACCAGGACACTTATGACCCCGCATCCACTTGTTATCACAATTGAAACATAACCCTTTATTAAGGCGTTCTTGACGTTCCGCTGGTGAAATCCACTTTATAGCAAGCGGCTTAGTAGTAGTATTGGAAGTTGGAGTGGGTGTCGGTAACAAAGGTGGATTACCTGTGAAGCGTGGGGTAGGCTGTTTTTGAATAACCCCACTGGAAGCGACCTTAGGTTTGTTGACAGTAGAAGGAGACCATTGATCTTCTAATTGTGCTTCGGTAACACGTGCCAAAGAAAACGCGTCACCTAGCGTCGTAGGTCTGGACACAAGAAGCTCGTCAGAAGGCCGGCTTAAGGCCAGAGATATAGAATGAGATAAGCAAATTTTCAGAGATATCTGTGACACGATTCATGAGTTTTTCAAACTCACTTTGATACTGGGCCACTGTACCAGTTTGTAATAGCTTTGATAGGGCTCCCTGAGGATCCTCATACTTTGACGGACCAAAACGATTCATTACACTCTCCAAAAACCCGTCCCAACTCGTGACCAGATTGTTACGAGTCATCCATCGAAACCACTCCGCAGCGTCACCTTCAAGATTGAAACCCACAACCTTTAAACGCTGATCGACTGGTGTTTCCAGAAGCGCGAAGTACTCTTTAATAGCAAATACCCAGCTTTCTGGATCAGACCCATTGAACTTTGGCACATCGAATCGCATGGACATGGGTAAGCGACGGGATCACCACCGCTCCATGTCGCGTTTGTACCAATTTTTGTAACTTGCAATTCGGCATGAATCGCGACCAACCGAGATGTAAAGCATCGAATCGCTTCCTTCAAGAAGAACCGAATTGATTTTTCGTCCATTAGCAATGAAAGCACCAATTGATACGTTCGAGTTGTATCAACGAAGCACCACTTTAAGCGGTATGCTCTCGAGAGAAGAAGAGGAATGACAGAATATTGACCAAAAACTAATAACTTTCATTCACTTGGTAAACATTAAATACTAGTAAACAGATAACTCATAGTTTGGCTCCAACACATATCCTAGTTCGACTCAACAGATAACTCCTATTAGACTCAACACATATCCTAAATAACATAAATAATAACGAGATGGCGTTGGTCCGCAGCGTTCTTGGGCGAATTAATTTTTTAAATAGGTGATTGTGCATTAATAAATACTAATATAATTTTTTTTTTTTTTTTTTTTTTTGGTAGTGAGTTATTTAGCCGGGTGATTGTCACTAATAAATAGTAATATAATCTTTTTTTTGGTAATTTTTAATTAAGGTGATTGTGAACTAATAAAAGTAATATAATATATAATCATTTTTTTTTTTTTTGGTAGTGATTTTTTTAGCGAGGTGATTGTGCACTTATAAATAGTAATATAAAATTTATTTTCTTGTGTGAGCCGTTTTTTTCTTTGTAGCTTCCGCCCAACCGCCCAAGATCTTGTATGATCCAGTATCTTGTCAGAGTACGGGCCAAAAACGTCGACGTTTTGATCGTGATTTAATATATACTTATAATGATAGTAATCCTAGCCCATCACGAAATCGTTGTGCCAACTGGGAGGAACCGACACACGCTTGGACCTTACGTCTTGCACTTCTGATATTGCTTCAGGCGTAACAGAAACTCTCATCAAGAGTGCTTTGAATGTCTAACATTTTAGAAGTGAGGGCTAGTTCATGTCAATAGCGAAGATCTCACAGTGTTTCTTATTTAACTTGTCTAAGATGAGGTTAAAATAAAACAACAAAAGGAAAAATCTAAGAAATTATTGGTCTTGGCTTCCTAACCTCCATGGTAAAAAAGAACTTGTAATCGAGGAATCGCTTCATTAAAAGCCTATCAAACAGCCCCTAAGAAACCGTGTACCACTGGTCTCTATGTTGAGGTTATAATAAAACAGTAAAAGAAATCATAAAAACTATTGGTCCTGGTGGGGCTCGAACCCACGACATTTGGTTAATAAGACCAACGCTCTAACCAATTGAGCTACAAGACCAATTGCGTTTGACTTTTCATTTTTTTAAATATATTATGTACTTATAAAAATTAACCAAAGTAATTCTTCTATTGTAACTAAAATAACATGGACTTTCCGTTAAAGCAGTATTGTTGAATCCCATGTTACATGATTACATCCATGAACAGATGATTCGAATAATACTGTGAGCGATCAATTTTTGCATGTTCAGTTACACATATATGTGGACATGTAACTCGGTAGTCAGTAACATAATTTACGATCAAGACATGAATTTTGAAAGTATGAAGAACAATGAACCTTTTGTTGTTTACAACCAAGATATGATGTGAGAGCAACTAAATACCTTTTATTAGCCTTATGTTAGGAAACTCTATGACTTGTATTTGGATTTGGAACCTACGACGAATGAACTGTCAAGTGTCAACTTCAACCAGTCTATAAGGGACCTTAAGAAGTCAAGATCGATATCGGTGTAGCCATGTCAACCAATCGGAACAGACTTTTTGATCTGTACTCATGGTACGTTGCCATAACAGTTATCCAAAAAACATTGCCATGGAAATTAATACATGTTAGGTGCAAAAGGTTAATAATAGGTGCAAAATTCCAGCACTACTTTTTACGGATGTCAATTATATAAATCTCTAAAAACAATGTACCTTCTAACTTTGAAGAATAAATTTCTTTTATCAATCATTTGTCTGCTGGTTTGATTGCACTGCGATAGTGGTAGAGAAGATGAAACTCTCATCAAGAGTGCTTTGAATGTCTAACATTTTAGAAGTGAGCGCTAGTTCATGTCAATAGCGAAGATCTCACAGTGTTTCTTATTTAACTTGTCTAAGATGAGGTTAAAATAAAACAACAAAAGGAAAAATCTAAGAAATTATTGGTCTTGGCTTCCTAACCTCCATGGTAAAAAAAAACTTGTAATCGAGGAATCGCTTCATTAAAAGCCTATCAAACAGCCCCTAAGAAACCGGAAAAGGAACCGTGTACCACTGGTCTCTATGTTGAGGTTATAATAAAACAGTAAAAGAAATCATAAAAATTATTGGTCCTGGTGGGGCTCGAACCCACGACATTTGGTTAATAAGACCAACGCTCTAACCAATTGAGCTACAGGACCAATTGCGTTTGACTTTACATTTTTTTAAATATATTATGTATAAAAATTAACCAAAGTAATTCTTCTACATTAACTAAAATAACATGGACTTTCGGTTAAAGCAGTATTGTTGAATCCCATTTTACATGATAACATCCATGAACAGATGATTCGAACAATACGTACTGTGAGCGATCAATTTTTGCATGTTCAGTTACACATATATATGTGGACATGTAAGTCGGTAGTAACATAATTTACGATCAAGACATGAATTTTGAAAGTTTGAAGAAGAATGAACCTTTTGCTGTTTACGATCAATACATGAACCTTTTATTAGCCTTATGTTAGGAAACTCTATGACTTGTATTTGGAACCTACGACGAATGAACTGTCAAGTGTCAACTTCAACCAGTCTATAAGGGACCTCAAGAAGTCAAGATATCGGTGTCGCCATGTCAACAAATCGTAAGCAAAGTCTGTTCCGATTGGTTGACATGGCGACACCGATATCGATCTTGGTTGTAAACAACAAAAGGTTCATTCTTCTTCATACTTTCAAAATTCATGTATTGATCGTAAATTATGTTAATTACTGACTACCGAGTTACATGTCCACATATATGTGTAACTGAACATGCAAAAATTGATCGCTCACAGTATTATTCGAATCATCTGTTCATGGATGTAATCATGTAAACTGGGATTCAACAATACTGCTTTAACCGAAAGTCCATGTTATTTTAGTTACAATAGAAGAATTACTTTGGTTAATTTTTATAAGTACATAATATATTTAAAAAAATGAAAATTCAAACGCAATTGGTCTTGTAGCTCAATTGGTTAGAGCGTTGGTCTTATTAACCAAATGTCGTGGGTTCGAACCCCACCAGGACCAATAATTTTTATGATTTATTATAAACCTCAACATAGAGGCTAGTGGTACACGGTTCCTTTTCCGGTTTCTTAGGGGCTGTTGGATAGGCTCTTAATGAAGCGATCCAAACGATTACTAGTTCTTTTTGACCATGGAGGTTGGGAAGCCAAGACCAATAATTTTTGAGATTTTTCCTTTTGTTGTTTTATTTTAACCTCAGCTTAGAAAAGTTAATAATAAACATTGTACATGAGTACAAGAAATGTATATGTAGACTGGTGAGTATTAGTACTGTGTTGTGAGATCTTTGCTATTGACATGAACCAACGCTCACTTCTAAAATGTTAGACAGTTCAAGCACTCTTGATGAGAGTTTCATATTCTCTACCACTATCGCAGTGCACCGAAACCAGTAGACAAATGATTGACAAAAGAAATATATTCTTCAAAGTTAGAAGGTACATTATTTTTTAGAGATTTATATAATTGACATCCGTAAAAAGTAGTGCTGGAATTTTGTGACCATATTATCATGCTAAGAATGGGATTACAACACATGGTAAATCCATTGATTGGGATAAGTATGTCATTGTCATGTTGATCTGGGATATATTAGATGATAGAAATAGATTGGTTGGCACAAACCCGGTCTGTAGGCTTAGGTCAATTAGGATTTTCGATATTGCATTTTTTTTGGACGGCGAAGAAATATATTTATATATAAACAAAACTAAGAATGTTTACCCAGCAAGAGGCGAGGAGCAATTACACATCAAATAAGCATCACCTAACAAAACATGTGCAAGCTATCCGGGGGTTAAACAGCCAATCTAACCTATATATATCTAACCCTTCAAATTCACATACTAATTAAATCATCTTGCTCAAGCTTAATACATTTCTTGTACTTGAATACAGTCAAAACATAGGCAGAAACTGGATGGACATGCCGTTTCAGTCTTACCTGTGATTCAGGAGCTAATGGCAAGCGGAATCAGTGTTTGGATTTACAGGTAAAACCCATTTGTTATTTTTATGTGTGATTGTGTGCGCTCAACCCGTTAACATAACTAAAGACAATGACTTATAAAAATGCAGTGGAGATACAGATGGGAGAGTACTTGCAGTGACCACAAGTAGGTATTCAATAGATAAACTGCAGACCTCAGTTAAGATTTCATGGCACCCATGGATGTATGAGGGCGAGGTAGATAGCCCACTACACAATCTTTTTTTTGAACAATTAACTAATATTTACTCGATTAAATGTGATTCTTGAAAAAAAAAAATTGATGTTATTTAGGTTGGTGGATATGTTGTGGGATACGAGAACCTAACATTTGTAACCATACGAGGTAGATAGCCCACTACTAAATCCTTTTCTTTATAAAACATTTGCCCAAAGATAATGTACCTTCTAACTTTGAAGAACATGCAAATTTCTTTGTCATTGTCTGCTGGTTTCCGTGCACTGCTATAGTGGTAGAGAATATGATACTCTCATCAAGAGTGCTTTAAATGTCTAACATTTTAGAAGTTCAGCGCTGGTTTATGTCAATAGCGAATCTCACAGCCGAGTACTAATACTGATCACTAGTCTACATATACATTTCTTGTACGCCGCATGTACAGTGTTTCTTTTAGCTTGTTCAAGTTGAGGTTAAAATTAACCAACAAAAGAAAAATCTCAGAAATTATTGGTCTTGGCGCAGATCCTACTCCTACGGGAAGAAGATAAGAAAAGACCAAGTTCTCTTGATTTCCCGACCTCCATGGTCAATAAGAACTTATAATCAAGGAATCGCTTCATTAAGAGCATATCAAACAGCTCCTAAGAAACTTGAAAAAGAATAGAATCATGTACCACTGGTCTCTACTCTCTATGTTGAGGTTATAATAAAACAGAACAAGAAATCGTTAAAATTATTGGTCCTGGCGGGGCTCGAACCCGCGACCTTCGGCTCATAAGACCAACGCTCTAACCAACTGAGCTACAGGACCAATTGCCTGTGATTTTTTCAAAATAGAAATATAATATGTAGTAAAATCAACCAAAGTAATTATTCTAGTGTAAGTCAAATAACTTTCGTTTAAAACACTAAAACAGTATAGTTGAATCCCATTTTACATCCAAGAACAGATGGTTCGAATCATACTGTAAGCGATCACTTTATGTATGTTCAGTTACACATATTTGTGGACGTGTAACTCGGTAACAAAGGCGTAGCTAAGTGGAGACCAAAGAAGGCTTGGCCCTCCTAGAATTTTTTAAGTTTATAGTATACTATTACTAGATTTATATAAAAACTTAAATTTATACACAAACTATATATTGTCCCCCTCTCCCAATATTTATGACTTTTGTTCCCAGCCCTCCTAGTAAACTTGATCAAGCTCCACCAATGCTCGGTAACATACTTTACAATCAAGATATGAAAATTGAAAGTATGAAGAAGAATGAACCTTTTGTTGTTTACAATCGAGACATGATCTGAGAGCAACTAAATACCTTTTTTATTTTTATATTTTTTTGGTAAAAAAGAAATGTTATTATCACCGAAAAACATATTACAAATGTCAGCCAATCAGAACAGACTTTGATCATTACTCACGGTACGTTGCCATAACAGCTAGTTATCCAAAAAACATTGTCATTGAAATTAATACATGTATGGCCATAACAATCACGAGAAATTATCCTTTGATATATTATTAGACAGCACATAACAATAAAAAGGTTAAAACATACAGTAAAAATAAACTCCATGTCTCCATCATTAGATGATCTTAGAAGACTTCACTAAACGACTTTGCATATAATTCATATTCGATCACCTGAATAACTCTGCCATCATATACATCCTTTCAATACTTACTGAGTGTCAAAATCTAGGACAAAGGTGGATCTTACCCATGATCCAAGAATAAGATTTGTGAATAAAAGATTTCTGAAAAGTTAAAAGGAGTTCAGAAGAATGTGTTCTCATTTGGAATATGCCTCAAATGCTCATATCTTCAAAAACTAGGATTAGTAAACATGCTCTATGACAAATGTTGAGGTTAGAATAAAATATACAATGAATGGTCCTGGCGGGGCTCGAACCCGCGACCTTCGGCTCATAAGACCAACGCTCTAACCAACTGAGCTACAGGACCAATTGCCTTTGTTTTTATCGTTGAAAATATTTATTTTTATAAAATATTAAAATCAACATGTGTAACCTTTTTCTTTTTTTAGTTCCATAAATACCCGATTTAAAAATTAAAATGTCATAAATACAAAAAATACATTTTTTAAATACATGATGTACAACTTTTTAATATAACAGTAATTTGTGTCTTCGTGTAAAGCAATATTGTTGAATACCATTTTACATCCACGAACGATGATTCGAATGGTTTTCAGTTATCAAAATGCAAGCCAGTTCCATAATTTACAAAAAAATAGTCAGTTTATGGTCTCTTTGTTAGCGTTTGTACTCGGGTTGGTTGGGTGCCATGTTTATAATCTTCATACTCGGTACTTAATTTGACGCATTAAATGAAAATGGACAAAGAAGTCCTAATCTCTCTCAACTATGTTCTAGTAAGATGATGAGAATTCTCTACCATGTCGATAATGATAGAACAAAAGATCAAGAAATAGTTGGTTGTTAATGATTCTGAAAGAGATAAAGTTAGTGCAACCATTTTATTGGAACATCGAATTCATCCACCAAGTTAGTGTAGATACTGTTTTCGGATATGGTGAAGTTTAATTTGGAATGTGGAGTTGTGATCCTTTCATGCAAAACCACAAATTAGGGGACTGAGTAATCGATGCATATCCAATTGTTATCTTTAACTTCTTTAGAGTCAAAACATAATTGGACCACCACTTCAGCTAGATTTTGAGTGATTAAGAACGGAGAAATAATTGAAATGATGAAGTGCAAGGACGAGTGTTTTGATGTATTAGTGTGTGGTTTCAATGTGTTTCCGGAAAAGATGGACTAGTGGAATTGGCAAAGATGGATGTGCGTGTTTGGATTTTTTAGATTGTAGGTATCCGATATTATGTGACAAGAGTGTAAACTGGAATGACTTAGAACGAATGACATAAGAGCTTACGAAGACATAGGTTTTATCACACTGAAAACCTAGGATGAACATGCTATGTATAGGGGAGAACATGAAGTTTTTCCGTCGGGACGTGCAAGTAATGTGGAAAGATGAATGTGTATCAAACCATATACCATATCTTTTTCTGATTTATGGTTAAGTGTGTGATCTTGAGGGCGGTGAGCGTGTGTCTTACCTGATCGATCTTGTCTCAATGGCTTAAGATTGGCCGATTGGGGGACACATTATTAATTAGAGTAGTGTCCTATTACTGGTCTTTAAAAGGTTGCCTGTTTATCTCAAAAATTGGTCGGTCTATCTTAATGAGTCACAAGCGAAGTCATGTCGAGTATATCTATTTTGTTTGTGTGATTTTTGTTTGTAAAAAGTTACAAGAGAAGAAAGAGCCTTTCGAGGGGTTGGATAATCATTCCACTCATATACAACATCCACATCTTTGTTGTTTCTTTTGCTTTTAAGTTTCTCAGTATTTCTTTAGACCCAAAAAAGGGGTAAACGGAAAGGGATCCGTGCTGATGTTACCCAGGGACAATCCAACCTTTCTAACCTGATGTATCTGGAGTAACCGGCATTCATATGGCCGTTTTTATAATCAATTCGATCCCCCGATTGGATAGGAGGCAAACGCTTACGAAAAGATCAATTGGATTTAAGAAAAGCTCGCTTGGATATTAGTCAATCAAATACGGAGTAATAGATAGTAAATGGGTCGGTTTGAAAATAAATGAATTACTAGCTGCAGAATATTATTCTCGTCAACTTACACCTAACAAAGAGAAAATAAAGACTAATAAGGGTTCGACCAATTTTGCTCCCTTTCGGCGAAATAAATTAACCTGACTATTCATTGTCATCCCAACTCCCAAGATGTTCACCTAGCGAGGTTTGAACTAACTTTATGAAAATGTTTTTGTTCGAATCACCTGCCTATCTATGACCGATCACCTGCCTATCTATGACCGATACAAAAATTACCAACTTTGAGATGTTAACTAACAAACTCATATTTCCACCTCTGCTTGTGTATTGGACTCATGTGATTCTCGTTTATAGATTAACTATTAAAGAATATATGTATACTTTGAAGATATGGCAATTTTTTTTTTTTTTTCCTCTCTAGAAAGGCGAATATAATGACAATTTTCTTTTTCTTTCAAAATTTCTCCTAAGATCAAATATACTATAGTGGTTCTACTTTACACAAATAATTCAACATCTCAACATCTAGCATTTGTTTGTAAGCTTCAGTAACCAAATAAAGTCTTGTTTACAAATAAAATATATAACCGGCAACCTTGTATCCAGTTTATGTTATTTTCATTCGTTTTTCAAACAATGAAAGCATAGGTTTTGTCACTATGGACTGTAAACTCAACAAGATCAAACCGCGTTACATCCCACAAGATGACAAGAGTCCATATGTATATATAAACACTTCTGTATCGAGAATAAGCAGACACCATACCTTTACACAATGAAGATTGTATTGCTGTTGTCTGTCTATTTCAGTCTGCTGGTTTTCGTGTCTTGCTATGGTGGCAATGGATATGACCCTCTTGAGAACGCTTTAAAGATCCAACGCTCTAAAAGATTAGCTTCTACTCAAGTGAATACCAATGATCTCACAACCGAGCACTCATACTCACCGGTTTACGTGGGCTCACAAGATGGTTTAAAGGATTCTGACAAAATATCAGCTTTGCCGGGTCAACCAGCTGGAACAGACTTTGAGCAGTACTCAGGGTATGTGACTGTTGACCCGAACCATGGGAAAGCACTGTTCTACTATTTTACAGAGTCACCAGCCAACTCTTCCACTAATCCTCTCGTACTTTGGCTTAATGGAGGTAATATTTTCTTGAAAATTTCTTATTTTGAAACCATTCTTGTTCAAGAACTAAAAACATACTAATCGTTCCAGGGCCGGGCTGCTCCTCATTTGGAAATGGGGCAATGATGGAACTTGGCCCATTTCGAGTGAATGCTGATACTGTGACTTTATCACGTAATAAATATGCATGGAACAATGGTAAGAATCATATATATCTTTTAGGGCTAATTGCACGAAAATGTAGCTTACTTGCCAGATTTTATAGTTCTGTGTAGCCATCTATTTTTTTTCTTGATCAATGTAGCACACTTTTGATTTCGTCTTTTTGGTGAATCGTGTGATCAGTTGTGTGTATTATTTGACAGATATACCCCGCCCCAGGTTAATATGGTCGAATAGTATAGTACACACAACTGGTCACACGATACCTTAAAAGTCCGAATTTAAAAGTGGCAAACAGCAAAGAAACATAAAAAAAATCTGGGTATGTTTGGCGCATAAATTGGGCTAGGCTTTTATTTTAAGCGAAGTTGAAATTTGATTTTTGTAGACTTGTTTGGAAAATGGGGTGGGAGGGCTTATTATTGCAAAATGACTAAAAGGATATAATTAAATGAGTTTATGGTATATGTTAGATATTTTGTGGGTAAATATGTTAATGGTTCATAAGCCCGGTTAAAGTTTTTAGCCCTTTTATGGGCTAAAGTTTTAAACAGACTTATGATTTCATAAGCCCGCATGACAAACGAGACTTATTTTATAAGCGGCTTATTTTGAAGCCCAAGCCCCATAAGCCCTCCATAAGCCCTCCCAAACACACCCAGAGTATTCCAATAACAATTGATCATATATTTTGCAGTTGCAAATGTACTTTTCTTGGAATCACCGGCTGGAGTTGGATTTTCTTATTCAAACACGTCTTCAGATTATACAACCGATGATGTACAAACAGCAAAAGATTCATATACCTTTCTAATAAATTGGTTAGAAAGGTTTCCAGAATACAAATCTAGGGATTTTTATATCACCGGAGAAAGTTATGCAGGGCATTATGTCCCTCAACTCGCACAATTAATCCTACAAAACAACAAAATCACCAACCAAACTGTCATTAACCTCAAAGGAATTGCTGTAAGTATCGAATATCAACTTACTAGTAACTTTAGACAATATGATAACGTTGACTAATGAATAGGCACGTTTACGCTGATATTTCTCAGATAGGAAATGCATATGTTGACGATGAGACAGAAAACACGGGAATGTATGACTTTTTCTGGACACACGCGATCATTTCTGATGAAATTCATGATGGAATCATATCCAACTGCAATTTTACTGAAGCTGGAACCATCACAGAAGCATGTGCCAAGTATCAAAGTCAAGCATTCGCTGCTAAAAGCAACATCTACTTCTATGACATCTATGCTCCGTTATGCTCAAAATTCAGCAATAGCACTCCCTCGGTAAGATATCATCTAAAAGGTTTTTTGCATGATATATATATATCAGCATACAATTTCATTTATCCCAGTTTAATTTCTGTATTTTTATGTCCTGTTTTGGTCATTCAGTAACAATTAAAACGGCCTCAAAAATGATAATATTATATAAAAATGATAACTTTTATATCAAAATGTTACTTTTTTATGTATACAATGTGATGGTTAATTACATTATCAATATTCTACAAAAATATGAAGATTATGGGTTACAAAATGATTAAACCATCTTTTAAAGACTCACATGTCAAACAAAAAAGGGTACAATGACTAACACGAGACAAATGTAAAAGTACATTGGTATATTATGAAAATTATTTACCATAATCGGAAGCAAAAATGATCACATGGAACTCACATGATTGAAACAGATATCGGAGTTTGATCCATGCACAGAAAATTATATCGCTGCTTACTTGAACACTCCTGCTGTGCAACAATCGCTTCATGCAAAGCCTGTTCAATGGGAATCCTGCAAGTAATACTAGTTACTAAACCTTCATCTAAATATTTTATAATTTGAAAATTATGAAACAAGAACATACATGATCCTGCTCAATGATTACATAAAAATCTTGTATCTGAATACAGTGCGTTCATCGGTGAAAATTGGCAAAACATGCCCTTTTCAGTCTTGCCTGTGATTAATGATCTGATGGTGAGCGGAATTAGTGTTTGGATCTACAGGTACTACTGAATCTAATATTATTATTTGCATGCAATACGGTCATACTATACGGATTATAATTAACCAACTATTACGGATCCTGAAAAATGCAGTGGAGATACAGATGGAAGAGTACCAGTGACAACAACTAAGTATTCAATAGACAAACTACAAACGGTAGTAAAGACACCATGGTACCCATGGATGTATGCCGGCGAGGTAAAAAGCCTTTTAATTCAAATTTCTATGAATAATATATAAACGACCTAACCATTCAATTTTTATTATTGTTTTTTTTGATGTTATTTAGGTTGGTGGATATGTTGAGGAATACCAAAATCTAACTTTTGTGACCATAAGAGGAGCTGGACACTTTGTCCCAAGTTACCAACCGGCTCGTGGACTTGCATTCTTTTCTTCGTTCTTGGACGGAAAACTTCCTTGAAATAATCCCACATTCACAATTCTATCAATTGCTAAGTAACTAAAGAGTCGAAAATAATGGCTTAAATTGATCTCCACACATGAATTCTAGCTGTAATTCCTGTTTAGAAAATTACCAATCTTACTTCAAATATTTGTTGCAGCTTATCATTATTGTTTGTGCTCAATGATCATAAGGGGCTTTGCTCTAATTCTAGTTCTACACGATATATCCTTGGCATTACTAGATGGCTATTTTAATGTTTGTTTGTTTGTCTTTTTTTGTGAGTCTTAGTATTACATTTTCAACAATCACTGCAATCTAACATAAAACCACCACCAAATGGCATAATGGAAAGACATCTAACCTCCTCACAAGAGATCGATCTAGAGTTCAAACCTCACTAGGTACACATTTGGTGTGCCGAGGGAACGGGTAGGAAACGGTCATAAGGATATGTGAAAACGCAATCATAGGTAATCTTGAAAACGGTGTGCAAGAACAGGTTAATTATCAAGAAAACGCATTCGATCATTTGACCTAGTTTATATAAGTCAGAGCCAACAAATAATACCAACTGGCCTGGTAGCACAAAGCTTGACGATGACTCCGTAGTACTGAAATATACAACTTTTATGTACAGCAAACTTATATTGACGTGTATGAATGATAAAACTTAATCCATTAGCCAATTTCAAAGTCAACTGTTTATGAGAAATAATATAAGATTAAGCTAAGTGCATGCATCAAAAAACATGTTAGAAATATTTTATATATCTTAACAATATTTTAAACCCGCAAGTTGCAGCGGGATGAGATTCTCACTTAAATCGATCTCTTATTTTAAAGGGATTAGGTTGAAAAATATCGATGTATTTTTTTAAATGTAACAATTTGGTATGTGAACTTTAAAAAGGTTATGTAAATGTAACAAACTTTTATAAATGTTTTAATTTGATAAATGATGCTTACGTGTTATGTCTGAAAGTCTGACATATGGCACCATTTATAACGTGACACGTCATCATCACGTACCCAATTAGAACACTTATGAAAGTTCGTTATATTTTTAAAATTCACATACCAAATCAGTACATTTGAAAAAGTACATTGTTATTCTACGACCAAATCCCCATTTTAAAATATATAAACTAGACAGACAATCAAATCTTTGATGACGCAGTACGTGCGGAAACATATTTAGATAAACACTAATCCAATGGTGATAATTAAGGTGCACCTTGCGGGAAATAAACCCAAACAAGAGTAAAGACTCTAAAGACAATTTTATTAATGATTTCTAGGATACCAAACAATAAACTAAAACCTTATATTTATAGGGAAGCCAAACTTGGGGAGAAAGTAATTAAATTACATCTAGAACAATCTTAAAACTTAAAATAAGGAAACCTATCACGACAAAGTTACGGCCTAAGTGGAAAACCCAATTACGGCGTAAACAAACAAAACTACCAGACATAAATGTTTACGAGACGATTACGGCGTAAATGGAATATCCAGTTAGGGCGTAACCAAACAAAAACTAAAATCATAAAATTTAACGAGAGCATTACGGCGTAGGTAAGGCTTTAGCCCCACGCCATAGGAAAAACGATCTACGTTTCTCACCCTTGAATCTTGTCTGCATCATTCTCCCTCACTTTAGAAGAACTCTTCCTCGAGTTCTTGCATTTTTCAGCCTCCAATGTCTTCAAATCTGGTGGTCTCGTACCATTAGGAAGAATAGCTATATTCTTTCCATACCACTTAAACACATAAACATTATTCTTACCCACATGTATCGCATCCACATCATATAGCCACGGTCTTCCTAGCAAAACATGACTAGCACCAAAGTCCACGACATCAAAGGACACCTCATCACGATAAGAATTTTCAATAGTAATTGGAACCTTGCAAACCTCATTCACCTTCTCTTCGGTACCTTTCTTTATCCAACCTAACTTATATGGATTAGGATGTTGCTCGGTTGGTAACTTCAACGCCTTCACAAGTTCTTTGGAAACTAGGTTTTCACAACTTCCACCATCAATGATCAATGAGCAAACGATGTCTTCAGTCACACACTTAGTTTCAAAAATCTTGTTCTTTTGTTAAAAATCTTCAATCTTTGTTGTACACAATGTATGTTGGACCATCAAGTTCACAGCTTCGCCTTCAACTTGAGCAAAATCATCGATATGAGCAAATTCATCTTCATAATCTACCTCAACATAAGCACTCAACTTCCTATTAGGACAAGTGTTCGACCAATGACCCGGTAATCCACACCTAAAACATTTAGAGGGTATAGGCTTGTCATACGGATTGGAATCCGCTTTTTTAGCCATAACTTGTTTTGTTGCACCACTTCCACTAGCCACAACTCGAGAAATCAAACTAGAAGATTTATTAGTTCCAACGGTCCATTTAGTTTGATTAGATTGAATTACCTTAGTAGAATTTGAATTATCTTCCAATGTATCTTCAAGGTTCGAAACTCATTTAGACATTGACCTCTCGACCTTCATAGCTAAAGTTTGAGCTTGATCAACGGTCCAAATTGACAATAGGCTTAACTCTTCTTGAATCGATTGGTTCAACCCACTGACATACCTAACAACCACTTGTTCCTTGGATTTCTTCAAGTTACACCTAGCTTGTAACCTCAAGAATTCACTCGTATACTCCACCACGGTCCTTTTCCATTGAGCACAAGTATGATATTGTCGATATAAAATTTGTTCAACATCAGGGGGTAAAAACCTACCTTTTATCATTCTCTTTGTAACATATTGGATTTCATAAACACACTAAACCATAAGATCAAATAGGCGTACAATATTATTCTAGAGAGAGAAAGTTAGAGGTTTGGGAACTTTAGTGAGAGAAAGAAAAATCTTATTATGAGCTCCAACTCTCTACCTTGGGAGGTAGAGAGTATTTATAGTCATTACATAAATCGCCACCTATCGGGCCATGGATCGTGCATACAATGGGTAAAGACCCGTCAAGTCCTCCACGGTGTTACTTAAACTAAATACTACTTAACTTATAATAATCTACGACTCTGAGCTTAACGATTACATATACTGAGGTGACCGACTCTTTAATAACCGGATTTACTAAATCCTAACAATCTCCCTGGTGGAGGTCACCTCAAACACACATTAAACATACATTGAATACAAACGGATATTATATTAAAAGATTGTTCTTGCATTCTTGATGTAGTACTTTGCTCAAGCTCGTAGTCTTGGATTCTTTTTATTGCATGTTTGGTTAATCCAAGTGGAGGTCTTTATCGATCCACGTGATAAGAATTTTGAGCCGCCTGAGATCATCGCCTAACAAAATCTCTCGAGACATCCATTGTGGTGTTGGTATTATGTGATGTTGTGACAAACGGACCGACATGCTCACATTCGGATCATGATATATTCTCATCGAGTAGCGGAAGCTTCGTTGATTCATGATATTGGCAGTGAAAGCGAAGCATGGAGTGAAAATATCGAGTCATTGATGCACTAATCATGATTTCTTTTGAGATGAATGTTTTGAGTGAGCATGCGGCTATGGATTGACCGCATCATTCGATCATTTGCAAGCGTATGGGCGTACATGCATAAAACATTTAGCAATAAAGCGCACGAAAGTGTCTTTGATCACTTTCGTTGAATCGAGGTACACGCCCACGGTTCCCGTTGATCAAGACAAGCATTTGTGATCGTGTATAATTCAAGAATTTCTTTGACAGGGTTTCGCAATTGCTCTAGTCGTTTCTCAAACCGAACGTCTCAAAGAAGACAACACGGAGCGAGTGAACCAAATGAATAGAGATTCACCGATTGATGAAAAGATATTTGAAAACAATCGTATCGCTCAATAGAAATTGTTTTGCAATACAACGAAGGTTTTAATGAAAATCAATTATCAATCATAAACACCTTTTGATTTGAAATATTCGAACACGGTCAAGTGCTAAAGAAAAGAGTTTTTAAGCACAACGACCGGTTTTCAAAGGAATCCATCAATCCATAACTCGAACCGTGATTGATTCAAAAGATTGAATCACCCCATTGTTTCATTGGGTTGTCACATGGTTGATCTATAGAATAGATCTCACATGCCACCTACCAGAGCTTGTTTGATGTTGGCTCCGTAAGGCTTTCCATCTTCATTGTGAATATATTTGCATATCACTCGGATGTTCCGCAATACCACAAGGATAATGCGAGGACTCAAGATATAATCTCTCTTTCCATATTGTGTGAAACAGAGTCTTCATTGAAAGTGTCCTAATGAGATTTATTGTTGATCTCGTGGCTCTAGACTCAATTTGTGCATATTTGATCCTATATCTGAGACTAGGAGAGGTCTCCTTCTTCAATATCAACAATCTCTAAGAGAGAGTCGATAGATAATGTCGGTTCCCCATGAGAATGAAACAAGTCCTTTAAGAGGAACTTAAGTGGTTTGAGAAGTTGAAGTGCAAAGCGTCCACCGGGTCCATGACGCCTTGTCTTCAATAACGATGTTACCTTGGTAACCACCAGTAGCATATGAATTTGAACACGGTATCTGTGAAACCCTAAAAATCTAAAGCATGTAAAAGACCATTTTACCCCTCAAGTCAAATCTTTATAAAATACAAAAAAATACGTCAATCTCATTAATTTAGTTTCTAACCTAACGCAGAATTTATAACTTATGTAAGATAAAAATATTCGACACACGCTTACGTCTAAAGTTCATTGTACACGTTAATATAGATCATGGGCCAAAAATGTGCATGCAAATTATAAGAAAAATACAACTTAAATGGAGGCCCATCAAATTTGATATTTGGAAAGTATTATTTCTGTTGTGATTGTCCCTGGATGCTCGGCCTAACTCACGCCCATAACTCACCAATTAATTCCATTTATTCACTTACCAATTCATATTCAAATAACACATGCAAAACCCTAGCAAAAAAAAAATGACGGCACATCTTGGTGTTCCTCCATTTTTCACTCGACCAACAAGGCTAGCAAGGAAGCTTGGAAGGTGTTTCGAAGGGCCGTCGTGATCGTGAGTTTGGGTTCGAAACTGCTGGGTCGTGGGCTGTGATAAGGTGATATTGGTCGTGGGTTTTGATTCGAGAAGGAGTGGGGTTTGTCGTGAGTTCTTGGTCGAATAAGGTGTGGCCGCTTTTGGTTCGATCTCATCTTGGGTTCTTGCTCTCCTTCCACACGCTCACACTCATCAAGGTAATATATCATCCATCTACGTTATTGGTCCTATGTTTACTTTCCATAATGTAATGCATGCTAAGCAAATGTTAAACATCACATGAACTCGATAAAAGAAATCACATGAAATCATATCCTTGTCTCATAAAATAACGTAGAATGATGCCGGTATTTCGTCCCATATATTCAACCCATATTCATGTTGTCGAGAATCTGCTTTGACCACCTACACACGACATAACAATGTCTCGCCTATTTTATAATCATGCTAAATGGGACAATTACAATCGTGTATAGCTTGGCTTAATTCATGTCGATAATAATAATTCAAATGAGTCTCGAGCTAGTTTCTTGCTGTCGTATGGAATGAAATTGGATATGGTATATGTCTCAACTAAATGACACACCAAGAGGGTCGTAATAAAATTGTTAGGGTCTTGAGTTGATTTGCTAAAAATGTAAAATGAATATCGAATGGATTAGGGTGTTCATCTAAATCGAGTCAAGCTATTTGGGCATTATGGATCATTTGGGAAAATATTTAGCGTGATAAACTTATATTTAGCGTGATAAACTTAAGGATTAAAAGTTATGAATCGGTAAAATTTCTAATCGCGGAAACTTACTAATTATAGAAACCTGCTAATTATGGGAACCTGCCAAAAATAGAAACATGCCTAAAATAGGAAGTTACCTAAGATGGAAAGTTACTAAAAGTGGAAACTCTCTAAAATGGAAAGCCGTCTAAAATGAGTAATCCGACTTTAATAAGCGTTATCAAATTCATATAGGTTCTTGACTCATGGATTGATTCTTCGTGTGACCGTACTTTCCGCTTTGCTTGCTTCAATAAGGTACAAATATTCTATCCCTTTTCGAGGGATTTCATGACTTTCTCGGTCCTTTGACTTTATTCGCTATGATATTTCATTGCTATGATTCCTTGCTATTGACCCTCTTCATCAACCTCTGTTATTGAACCATCACATCGACCCTTTGTTATTGACCTCTACAACCGAACATTTGATATTGAACCTCACATCGAACCTTGATATTGGACCGTTGCTATGAACCTTGAATGGTGAACTACGATATTGAACCTCCGATTATTATGACCGATATATTGCTACACCGTGGACCTTGTCGACCCTTCGATTGATACCGAGCCAAATATCGTTAACTAGTCATGGGGTTCCATGACCGTGTCATTGATGCACCAATGGCATGACTTCGCATGTGTCGAGTGATGTTACACACCGCCCCTATCTTGCATCGATTATGCGCGCTTCACCGTTATTGTTATGGCCACTAATATTTCTCAGCAGGGCGATGGATGCATCCTAGATCCGCATCGCATCACATCGATATATATACTGCTCGTGATGTGGTGCGTGTGTGCATGATAACGCCACACGCGCGTCGTTCGGGGTCAAGGAAACTTCCTTTTCTTCGAGCAAGTTTTATAACACCCTAGGCAAAGAACCTAATCGTTGTAGTGTAGTAATTAGGGTAAGCCACGGTATTGATATCGTTCTCTGGGGAATAGGAATGCTAGTAAGGAGTTACTACGCTAAGGTTAAGGTTGAGGAAGATTATTTTTATCTTTTATGTTTTATGAAATGGAAAGGTACGAATCTCGGGTATTGGATTTGGGGAGGGGTTGGTATTTCTACCGATTACTCTACTATTATCTAATTATCTAAACTAAGGTTGTGGGAGTCTATGTCTAATTAATGTGTGCTCGTATGATAGTTTAAAGATGTGTTTACTTAGTTTGTATTACTCCTTAATTATCTCCTATTGGTGGTTGAATTGTCACGCCCTTATTCCTAGTCACAGTGTGTCTAAAGTTGTAGGTATGCGCTTCTCCCTAACTCTTTGAACTTACCAAAGGGTCTCGCCTACAAACCCACTAGGGATGATAAACTCCTACTCTAAGGCGCTCTTTGGATGGTTTAGCCTACAACTACTCGTAATTATATTCTAAGGTTCACAAAGATGAATCAAGCATTATACACAACGAATGACCTATCGCATTACTAGATCATTAATCAACTAAGATAAGAAACAACCAATCAATATTCAATAATTAAGTTTCATACTTCCTAAGCAAACACACAAGTAAATTAGCTTGACATGGAGAACATGCAAGCATACACACAAATAATCAAAGACATAATTGAATTAATGAAGTAAAGACTTATCTTGATGTAAGATAGGTTAAAAACCCTAAAATACTGTACAAGACACCTTAGGTTCGGTTTTAGGTTTTACCCAAAGACTCTCCACACAAAGACCTAAAAATTCGGATTCTATATATAAGATTACAATTGCGACGGCCACCTTATGTTTAGTGACGCCGCCGTGTCGCCGCCATTAGGTTTCGCTTGGCCACGTTAACCTTGCGACGGCGTCACCTTATGTCCGTGACGCCGTCCTCTTCAACTTCGACGTCGTCTGGATTGCATCTAGGCCGCCCGAGTAGCGACGGCCTACTCTTTCACAACTAGACGCCGCCACTTGAAAATACGAGTTTTGAGTCCTCAGATCGTCACAATAATTTTGGGACGGCGTCGCCATTAGCACCGACGCCGCCTTCTAGTTTCAAAGAATCGTGAGTGTCTCGATTTTGACTTTGGCCATTTTCTTCATATATTCGCGCTTTTCGTCCAAATAAGTGCCATTCCAAGATTTTGCCTTCACGAGACCTAAAAAGTGAAAAGGAACGATATTAAGCAATAACGGATACAAAAGTGATCAAATAAGGACTTAAACGACCCTCAAAATGGTACCTTTAAAACCTTATCAAATATCCCTACACTTGTTATTTGCTTGTCCTCAAGCAAATGTGCTTTTAGCCAATTAATTTATAAGTTAGGGTCATGAAGCATTAATTCAAAACGGTCCACAATACATATAAGCCCAAGAAAGTCATAACAAGCACGGAATTACATACTAGCACCTCACATGGGGTGTTTGGATACTCACATCTCTCTCGTGTATATATGAAATATAACAAATAGGAAATGGAAGATAAACACTCATTAACCGGTCCTAGTACATAGATTACCATAGGCTTGAGAATAGATCAAACCTCCATCGCTTTGGCGTAAGCACCTAGGAAAGACTATCAAAGAGGTCTTTAAAGGGTTGTAATGTTAGGCTTACGGTAGGAAATAAGGGTTTGGTGGGATAGGCTATTTAGTGGTGGCAAGTCAAAATCTCTATGTTAAATGCATATGAAGAATGGCGTTGCTAAGCCAAGACTCGACACTCTAAACTCTAGATAACCTAAATAAACAAACATAAATTTAAAGGATAGATGTAGGATAGTAGCCCGTTTTTTTTTTTTTTTTTTTTTTTTTTTTTTTCATACACTTTACTCTACCATCCTCTAAGATAACATCAAAATACTAGGATTTATAAGCATATCCCTACACTTGAGTTTTTATTACTCTAACACTAATTTGACCCGATTTGAAAAGATCAAAACACTTGGGGTACATTATTACGCAAACAAAGGAATTTGAATTTAACGCCCCTTCCGTCATTTCATAAACTTTAACTTTTCCCATGAATCCCAATCATCCCAAAACTCAGATACAAAGGATATGACTCGACTTAGCAACTTATGCAAGCAACTAGATAATTGAACTAAGGGTTTAGGGTGATAATAAACATTTGCACTAAAAGTGAGTGCATAAGGGGTAGGCTAAGGCGATTTGGGTGTATATTTGGGGGTGGGTAAACAATGTTTTCATTGATATTCCGAAAACCAAATATCACGAGAACCGCGAAAAGGATAGGCTCGAGGGGTTCGTGTACTAAAGATGAGTACAACGCAGTGGTGTGGGGAATTACTCAACCGATGTGGAAGAAGTAATTATATTACGTATCAAACAAGGGTTTATCCTAATGCCTCTTATCATTTAGTTATTCCTAACTACACAAGTGTAGCCTCACTTGCGATCTCGAATGCATCACAAAACAAGTTCTAGAATCTAATATACTACCGGTTCACACTCTAAGCATTGAAGATGAATGCTTTTATTCCTACTAATCTAAGGGCGATCCTCACATTTTGGTGGAATTTGGGTGGTAAAGGGTTTTGTGCTAGTCATATAACTTCCTATCCATGAGACGCTTTTGTTAAGACTAATGGCCCACCCTATATGTCATAAAAATTTTAAATTTGGTGCCAAAATTACCCTAACCGACATTTTCTCATGGTTTATTACACAATCACATTTGACAAAGCAAATAATCAAGGATAAGCATAGTTTCAAAGTTCCCGCTTTATTTTCCCTCCCTACATTTAAACCGAACATTGTCCCCAATGTTCCCCGAAAGTATCAAAGTTATGATAAAAGAAGGTAATTTAAAACGAAGAAACTAATACTCCCCGATTAGCTCGGTAGGATCCGTAAAGTGGTGGTTAAACTCTTTTCCAAGAAGAATTATTATGAAAAGCTCCTCCAATCTTATGTAACTTCTTCTTGACAAACTAAACCCGCACACTTGAAGAAAACAAACGAAACCTTCACGTAAAATCGGTAATAATATATATAAGACTCGATTTAAACTAGGATATAATGCTTGTGGAATGGATGTTTACGAATTTCTAAGAAAATTAAGACCGAAAATTCCAAAATTTATAAGTAGCTCGAAAACGAGAAAAGTAATCTGATGTTTTACTCCTTCCCGACGACGTCAGTTGCAATCTCGACGCAATTATCCCGACAAAACCGGTCTCATGATTTTCGAAAAAATTCGAAAATTTACATCTTTAGAATCGGAAAATTTCAAAAAACATCCATTATGACTCGATACAAGCATTTGACTCGAACAAACAAACATATATATCTTTTAGTTAATTGTTATTCTCATGTTTACGCTTTCTTTTGAAACGTGTAATCCTCCCTACACTTATCCCTTATGTAAAATACCTTTATATGCAATTAAGACGAGGTTAAAAACAAAATAAAGCATTTTTACAAATTTAAACATGAGGATAAACAATTAATACAAGATATATGACACTAACAAGCAAACAATTAAGCATGGGTTGCCTCCCACGAAGCGCTTTTCTTTATTAAAGAGTCTTGTAGCTAGACTCATAGTCGTGCTTCTACGTTTTCTCACCTATCCTCTCGTGCTCATACTTGAGCCATTCTAACGCTCTTTCATTCTTTTTGTAATCATCTCCTAATTCAAGGCATTTTTTGTAATACCGCTTAGTTTTCTCATATGGGTACCTAAGCCCACTCTGCTTATCCCTTTCACTAAGCAATGGAATAGGGGTCATTCTATTACAAACCTCGATGTCCTTATGTTTAAACCTAGGATGAGCGCTGGCATTTGGTAGATGAAATCTTCAACTTCATCGAGAATGTAATTAGACCATCAATCATCCTTTCATTCAACCTAGTCAATTTTTGAAAGGTTTTCCAAAAATTACTTGAGTGAGGTCCTTATCTATAAATTCTCCTAAGTCTTCTAAGACCATGAATTCTACCAAATAAGCAAAACTTCCGACAAACACGCAAATAAATGACTGCTTCAACAACATTGTTCCTTGATAAGTTAACTCATTGACCTTGATTTTGTTGTATAGGTCCCTCGAGATTAAGTTTAAAGGTAAGAATGAATTCAAATAAGCATCGAACCCTTCTAGTCCTATTTTGCGGGAATTGCATGTTAAAGGGCCATCTTTCTCAATCCTACACCTAGGGTCAAAACATTGGGAGGGTCTTCTCAATTTTAATGACCTCTCCGCTATCAAGTGCCTCACCATAATCAAATTCCTCATCGAATCGGAGTAATAGAAAGGACTTTGTTGTTGCCAATTTATCTCATTATGCCCTAGGTGATTACCAAAATGGTGAGTGGGTGAAGGGTTTTAGGGATCGCTTCTCAATCTCGGATTGGGAACGGTAGAGTGAAGAATCTTCGATGGAAGATACGGATCATGTTGGGTGATGGTTTTACGAACGAGGGTCACGAAGAAGGGGATAGACTAAGAGAAAGCTAAAAAATAAGAAAAATTTACTTGATAGGAATCAAGCAAAGAACCTAAACGAGGTGGACTACTAACTAGCTATTCTATTCCCAAATGCGCCAAAAACTTGATAACGCTACACGCCGTCGTCGGGGTCAAGGAAACTTCCTTTTCTTCGAGCAAGTTTTATAACACCCAGGCAAAGAACCTAATCGCTGTAGTGTAGTAATTAGGGTAAGCCACGGGTATTGATATCGCTCTCTGGGGAATAGGAATGCTAGTAAGGAGTTACTACGCTAAGGTTAAGGTTGAGGAAGATTATTTTTATCTTTTATGTTTTATGAAATGGAAAGGTACGAATCTCGGTATTGGATTTGGGGGTTGGTATTTCACCGATTACTCTACTATTATCTAATTATCTAAACTAAGGTTGTAGGAGTCTATGTCTAATTAATGTGTGCTCGTATGATAGTTTAAAGATGTGTTTACTTAGTTTGTATTACTCCTTAATTATCTCCTATTGGTGGTTGAATTGTCACGCCTTATTCCTAGTTGCGTTGTGTGTCTAAAGTTGTAGGTATGCTTTCTCCCTAACTCTTTGAACTTACCAAAGGGTCTCGCCTACAAACCCACTAGGGATGATAAACTCCTACTCTAAGGCGCTTTTGGATGGTTTAGCCTACAACTACTCGTAATTATATTCTAAGGTTCACAAAGATGAATCAAGCATTAAGTACACAACGAATGACCTATCGCATTACTAGATCATTAATCAACTAAGATAAGAAACAACCAATCAATATTCAATAATTAAGTTTCATACTTCCTAAGCAAACACACAAGTAAATTAGCCGGACATGGAGAACATGCAAGCATACACAAATAATCAAAGACATAATTGAATTAATGAAGTAACGACTTATCTTGATGTAAGATAGGTTAAAACCCTAAAATATCTGTATAAGACACCTTAGGTTCGGTTTTAGGTTTTACCCAAAGACTCTCCACACAAAGACCGAAAAATTCGGATTCTATATATAAGATTACAATTGCGACGGCGTCACCTTATGTTTAGTGACGCCGTGTCGCCGCTATTAGGTTTCGCCTTGGCCACGTTAACCTTGCGACGGCGCACCTTATGTCCGTGACGCCGTCCTCTTCACCGACGTCGTTCGGATTGCATCTAGGCCGTCCCGAGTAGCGACGGCCTACTCTTTCACAACTAGACGTCGCCACTTGAAAATACGAGTTTTGAGTCATGTATCGTCAAATAATTTTGGGACGGCGCCATTAGCACCGACGCCGCCGCTTCTAGTTTCAAAGAATCGTGAGTGTCTCGATTTTGACTTTGGCCATTTTCTTCATATATTCACGCCTTTTCGTCCAAATAAGTGCCATTCCAAAGATTTTGCCTTCACGAGACCTAAAAAGTGAAAAGGAACGATATTAAGCAATAACGGATACAAAAGTGATCAAATAAGGACTTAAACGACCCTCAAAATGGTACCTTTAAAACCTTATCGCATTACACCCCTCACAGCCCGGGAGCTAGCTACTCCATCGTTACCGAGGTCTCCTCCTATTGTCCGGTATTCCGAGGTCACCCTCCGAATACGATGGTTACTATTGATTACTAGGTCGCTATTGCCACCACCGATATTACTGACTTGCATCGTTGGCTCGGGATAGATTTCGACAACCTTTACACTGTTGATATACTTATATTGTACCATCTGCTTACCCGAAGCACCATATTCTCAGATTGATCCGCCTGCTACCCTGCACTTATGCGACTTATTCTTCTACCATTCCATTCACGCATCGGGTTATTATTATTATGGTTATTGAATTTGATTATGCTTTTACATGTTTTAGGTGACAATCGCTTGCCCGCTACTATATGATTAATATGTGATTGTCTCGATTCATCTATTGACATGCTAATAATCGACAAACGGTTTACCATACTCGTTATGTGACTCTTTGATTCGTCTCGTCCATGTTAGTGTATGAATGATTGTTTTGACGGCTTATCATGTAAACTCGCTTTGTTAACCTCGTGGTCTATGAATATCTCATAGTATCTTTTCCCGCTTATTGTTGATCCGCCACGTGTACATTGTCGTTTATGTTATCGTATGATTGGATAAATGGTTCACTTACGTGGTCCGGCTTGTTAACTTGTAAATTTGCTCGCTATGTCCTTAAGTCATTCAATTGTAGTGTTCATGCCGAGTTCATGTTTGATACGTGTGGTTACCATGTCCGCTACCGATAATATTTCTCGTCAGAGTGATACTTGTGATGTTATTAACTGTAGTTACTTGAATTGTATGATTGCCATGCTCACTTTCTAATTTAATTGCTTCCGCTTGCGTTTAGTTTTCCATTTGGCTTAATTTTATTCTTACTTCCTGAATTGATTGTATGCTATTCTTGTTGAGTGAATACGGCGTTTGCTATGTTTGATTTTGTTTTCGGTACCTGTATGTCGGTCTGCTTATATGTGATTATGTATATGTCGTGGATGCCTTACCTCGCTTCGCTCTCCTTGTTATCTGCTCATTCGGATATCGGTATAATTGTGTTCTCGCAGATCCTCACCGACTCATTGATTCCTTTCCGCGCGACCTTGTTATCGGTTCCTTATTTCATTTCGCATTTCGATTTTATGTAGCTTTCGCTTTGTTATATCTGCTCACCGGCTTTTTAAGCTCACCGATTTCTTTTCCTGCGCGTTTTTAGGTTTGAAGATGGGCTTGTTAATGAGAGTTGGATTAGTCGATTAGACCGACCTTAACTACTTTATCATTTTGGATTTAATTTGAAGAGTTATTGTTTTGATTTTATTTCCGTTTTGACATATCGATTTTGTATTTTCTTTGTAAGTCATCCGTTATATGACTTGGTAATTTATTTTATAATGCTTTAGCTTGTAAAATTTTATTTGTATGTTCCGATATGACACCGTATCGTGACACTTCTACCCTTGTCGGGTTGCGGTGTTACAAGATCTCGCCTAAGGTTGAATAATTGGAGGCTATTTGTTTTCACCCTTTGTCATTCAATTCTTTTCTATCTTCAACTCCCTTCATTGCTTACCGAGACTTCATAACTAGAACCTTGTTGGGTTTATTCCAAGACTAGCTCGCCTCATCCGCACTCTTCCCATATCTCATTTTTCTCCTTTTTTTTCCAATATACCTAAGGACTCTACACTATCTAGTGGATTGTCCTCGGTAGATCCCTCCGGATTCGGCGGATCGTGGGAACAAATACCTAACCATATCCTCCTTATATCACCATACATAAAGTAAAGTTGGTCGATCTATTTGGTATTGTTCATCTCGCCATTGGAACCAATTGAAAACCATTTGAAAATCAATCCGAGATACTTATGATATATTATCAAAGTATTTTGTACTGAATTGTTTTGATATTTTTAGAACAAGAGTTCCCCTCAACATGTGCTTCAGATATTTGAAAATGTTTTAGCACACGGAGGCAAGAGAAAGAATTAACTTCTTTGATTACCATTTTCTAAAGATATCAACATCACTTCCCCGATCAAAACAAGTAGATAAAGCATATAAGGGAAGGATGAGGTTTTCAAAAGCTTGCCCCTCAATATGCATAGATATTTGAAAATGTTTTGCACATATTAGGAAAAGACCGCACATTGAGATAAATTGATCACTTTTCCAATATTTTGGTTTAAGATAGATGCTCCCCTCAACATGTGCATGGAAATTTTGAAATCGCTTGGCACATGTGGGAAGGAGAGCTTGTGACCGAATTATCGATTAAACCAATTTAAATCACAAATTCTCCCCGATCACAATTATCAAATCATTTGAGATTTGTGATCTCGAGATTTAAATTGATTTTGAAAACTTTTAAGAGAATTGTGACTTGATTATGAAAGCGTTTTATCTCGATAAGGATCGGATTTTAAGACTTTAAACCCATTGAATAAACATGCATGGTTATCTTTTGAAACAATTGTATGACAAATAACTTTATGATTTAATTGAAATCATTCTCCCCATCAATCAATAACATAAGTTGTTGATTGAGAGATAGATATTTTGACAAGCTTTTAAGTCCAGATGATTATCAAAAATTAGAGTCCGAGTTATTTTTCAAAACAACTAGTTTTCATTAAATAGTAAGGATTAGTTTAAAGAATCAGAGCAAGAAATTTGAAAACCAAGATAAAGTATGGCTCTGTTCTATCTTTGAAAAGCGGGTTACTGCTTGAAATGACAATAAACCATATTTTTCTCTTTCTCTCATTTTTTTTTTTTTTTTAAATTCGAACAACATCTAAAGTCCCGTGTCATTCTTTGAATGACAACATCAAGACCGTAGATATAATCAAATCGAGAGAAACATGACAAAATGACAATATTTTTGAAGATTGTTTGAAATTTTTCTAATTTTTATGGATTTTGAAAGTATATATATATATATATATATATATATATATATATATATATATATATATATATATATATATATATATATATATATATATATATATATATATATATATATATATATATATTTTGAAGGTTTTATAATTTTGTATTTTGTTTTTCGAAAAATATTTACAAGGAATAGATGAAGGAAACCTTTACTCCTCTTTCTTCCTTTTGAAGACGCTTTGAGAGTTTCGGTTGTAGGCTCTTAAGGCCCGGTCGTGGAAGAATAAACTCAAAACGTTTCTAGGAAGAGCTTTGGTGAAGATGTCGCTAACCGGTATTCGGCCCTCACAAAGTATAGTTCCACCACGCTTTCAACCCGCCCCGATGAAATGATGTCGAATGTCGATGTGCTTTGCTCTTGAGTGTTGTACATTGTTTCATGAGAGCAATAGCACTTTTATTATCACAAGATGCGGAGGATTTTGTTGAATTCAAAGCCATAGTCGATAATTGTGATCTCATCCATAGGATTTGAGCACAACAAGATGACGTGGCTATGTATTCAAATCTCGTGGAGGAAATAGAAGTACTCATTTGCTTCTTTGAAGACCACCACAAGCTTATCACCCAAAACCGAGCACCTCCAAGTACTTGACGAGTGTCTTGACATCCCGCATGATCAAGATTCGTGATAGGTCGTTAGTGACATACCTGTCTTTTCGGTACCAAAGTCCCATATTGATGGTACCTTGAGATACCGAAGACCCGCTTAACCGCTTTAAGGTGCTTTTAGTAGGCTTAGCCGGTATCCGCACACATGCACACATCGAACAAGATGTCCGGTCTACTAGTGTGAGGTACATCGTGATCCAATCATACTACGATATTTCGTTTGATCTACCATGACCCCCGAGTGGTCTTCATCTAGTTTAGTACGCCTATCATGGGAGTGTCAACAGGTTACTTGAATCAAATCCAAATTTCTTTAAAATCTCATTTGCATATTTAGATTGATTTATGAAAATGCCTCCGGACTTTGTGAAATTTGCAATCCCAAAAAATGACATTTGTCCCATCATTGACATTTGAAATTTAGAACCCATTTCATTTGAAAACGGTCACCGATTGGTGCTAAACAATCAAGTTCAATCACACAAGCTAACCACTTGTGAATGGCTAACCGTAATGCACTTAAACCGCTTAAAACACAAATGCAATTAAGATCGAGGAATATAGGAATTCACGGGTCGTTAAGTCCCACGGAGGATGAATTGGCGTTTAAACAACTTCAGATGATAGAATGATCACTAAGGATAGTGATCAGTAAGGTTTTGGGTGAAAAATTACCTAAAGAAAAAATCTACAAATTATAGCGACTTAAATGCAAATTAAGAAAATTAAAAAGTTAAAATCTATTAAATAAACGCTATCACTATTTTTACAGATCGATGAACGTTTATTTTATAAAACAAAATAACTTAAATAAACTATTTTAATCAAAACGTAAACTTAAATTACTTAAAAACGTTATTTAAAACGGAAACGAGCGTTATTTACGAAAATGGCGCTGGAGCGCAAAATAAAATGTAAATTTTAAGAAATAAAAGGCCTACGAGTGTAAAACTAATTTTATTACGTACTATATGATAAAAGAAAATTTTAGAAAAAAGATTTATATTTTTTAGATTATTATTTTATTTATTATGATTTAAATACTATAAAACACTAATTAAATGTTTAAAAATACTAAAACTAATTATAAAAATCAAACTTTTATAGAAAATACTTTATACTAATCTTAATTTAAGAAAATAGAAAAGCTGAAAAAGTTGCTATGAATAAGCTAGAAATAAGCTTAAATGTTCTTATAAGCTAAATGAGACAAGAGGGTTATATATTTGATTTTGCAAAATAACAACGAAAGTCCCAAGGGCAACCGGTTTATGTGTACACACTATCACTCTCCAAAGGGGAGGTCTCGTGTTCGAGCACCGCCACCCCTTTTGCAAAACATTTTTATTTTTGGAATTTTCTTTTACAAACTTTTTAAGTACATTAAGATAAGCATATTCTTTAACTACAACTTTTTCTAAAAACTACTAATAAGCACTGAAATAAGCTAAGGTTTTTCACAGTGGACTAGAAATAAGGATTAAGCACAAATAATTTAGTTAAATTGCTATATAAGCTACTGAATAAGCTAATGCAAACTAGAATAAGCTAAACTAATGTTTATAAGCTAACATGAATACTGAATAAGCACAATAACCACTAATAAGCAATGATTAAGCACAAATAAGCAAAAGCCTTATCTGTTTACACAGGAACTGCTATAAATCACTAGGCACCTTTAAGCTATCTTTTAAGCACTATAATAAGCTAGGACTTGAAGAAAAATACTTGGACTGACAATTAGACCAGATAGGCTATTCAAAAACTAAATTAAAAGATTGGCTTTCACAAATAAGCTCTTGAGAAGCTTTTGAAAACCGACAAACACCGACTTAATCGTTAACTTAGACAAAATGGACAGATCTATAAGCTACTAGCAGTGCTATTAAATGAACTCAAAATGGAAAAATAAGCTTGTGACATTAAGTTAGCTAGGTTGGCTTTCCAAAAATCAAATTACAGTGTTTAGGCTAATTAATAAGCTCTATGAGAGCTTATTAAACTAGATGGTGATCAGCATGTGGCATATTTCGCATAAGGGTTCTAAAGAAGCTAACAATTAAGCACTTGACAAGTTGAGTAAAGACAATCTAGTATTTTTCTATTTTAGTTTAGCAACTATACTTTACTATCCTAAAAGCTTATGAACTAAGTCTTAGTAATAAACACACAAGAAAATTCTAAGTTTTATTCAAAACAAAGCTATTGAAAAATTTGACTTTTAATTACACTAACACTTTGACTTTTATGAACTTGAGATTGATTTTATGAATGATTATGTTATAATAAGCTATATGAAGATTATTTTAAGCTAAATTATCTAGTTTTAAGCTAATATGATGAGGTTTGTATCTCAAAATCCTAACAAAGGATCACAAAGATGAGATTAATAAGATTTTGACTTTTTACTAACTAGGACTAATTTTAATGACTTGACTGAGCTAATATTACCTAATATAACATGTATCAAACAAGACAAATGGTATGAACTACCTTACACATAGTTTTTACAACTAAACCAAACAACACTAATATGGACTGTTTTGAGACTTTCAAGACTAAAACAAGTTTTTAAACTAAATAATCTATTTATTATCTTAAGTTAACTATAATAATACAATATTGAACTGGAATTAACAATATTCAAACACTTAAACTATGAAAAACAAATTTTAAAGAAATTGCTTACAAATTACTTTTATGCTCAAAACTATGAACCAATGATCAAAACCATTCCTAATGGCTTTCCACAAAGCCTCTAAACCAAGAACAATCCAAAGTTAGCTCTGCATCACGGATATCATGACCAAATCCATTTTGAGCTCTTGATTGACTTTCGTTGACTTTTATGGTTTTGTCTAAATTGAAACACTAGATTATAATACAAGCTCATAAAAAGCTATAACAAGCTTATATGAGCTTATTGGAAGGATAAAAGAGCTTTTGTGACTTATAATAAGTATGATTGACTTAATACGAATTACCAAGAAATATAGAAACTTGAAATCTTAATAAACTTGGAATAAGTACAATACAAAAGTGATATTTGACTTGAAACAAACTTAAAATTACACTGAGACTTGAGATTTAAGCTAAAACAAACATTAAAGAACTTTTACACTACTAATTTGGTCTAAAACATGCGACCCCTACTATCTCTGCCTTCTTTTCATCTTTATAGACATCCAAAAGCTTCTACTCTTTCCTCTGATCATTTCCCACCATTGGATAGGTCTGATAGCATCTTAATCGTCCATGTGTAATTTTGGCGGGAAAAGTGGTAAAGCAGGTTGCAGCAATTAATGCGTTTTGGTTAGATATGGAGGTGGAGGGACAAGGTGTGAAGTGGGCGGTAACTTTACAATTGGAGGATAAGGGTGAAAAACCACCACAGTATTGAGTTTGCGGGGTGGGAGAAGGGGTAAATGGAGGCGGTTTTATTTCAATTTAAAAATGGGCGAGTTGTGGTATTTGGGCCACCGGGTTAAAGGGTTTTGGTTTGGATTTGGAATAATAATAATACAAGGGCCATGGTTGTAATTTTGAGCAAAGTTAAGGGGCTGGAATTGTGATTCTCCCAAAGTGTTTTCAAGGACTGAACCTGCAATTAACCATTAGTACAAGGACCACAAGTATAAATTTCATTATTTTAAACCTTAGGGACCAAATCTGTCAATTTAGAAACTCCAGGGACCAAACTTGAAATTTCTCAAAACTTTTCTCATAAGGACCAATATTGTTAAATATGAATAGTACAAGGTTTATTTTGATTAATTTCCAATTTTAAAACCTTAGGGACTAATTTTGACACTTTTGCAAAGTTGAGGGACCAAAGTTGTAAATTTGTGATTTTTAAACTTTGAAGGGTTATTTTGAACAACTTGTGAATCCCAAGGACCTAAAATGATATTTTACAAGTTTTTGAATTACGAGGACTAATTTTGACAATTTTTGTAACTGGGGACTAAAGCGCCAATTATGCAAACTTGATACGTTTTCATCGATTTTGATGTTTTTGCATTTAAAACATATAAAACACTTGTTTGTGATATTTTTATCATTTTGAAGCATTTCTGAGTGTTTTCAGATGTTTTTGGCATTCTAATAGTATAAAAATGATGAGTATTTAGACACTCATCAATCCCCCACACTAAGATATTGCTAGTCCCTAGCAATGATTTGAGAAAATTTAATGGATTTTATCTCTTTACCAAAAGCCATTACTTCTGGAGTAGCCAATTGTTTTAGTTCAAGTAAGAACTTTGGTACAATGATAACCAAATGATTTTGAGCAAATCATAAGCTTTCAACGGATTTGATTTGTCTTTACCGTGTCGCACGTTTGCATACGGACTAGCCAACTCTTAGATAAATTATCAGAATTATCTTTGGTGAGTCGATTACCAATTATGGTTTTTCCACTGCCTTTACCACAAGCCATAAACTTGTGGGCTAGCCAACTCTTCACTAGTTTAAAGATATGGTGAGCTGAACACCATACAATTTTAGGCAAATTGCAAGCCATAAACGGATTTGAGATATCTTTACCAAGAGCCGTTTGCTCCTGGATTAGCCAATCCTTATGTGGGTTAGACATGATGGACTGATTACCATTTGTTGTGTTTAGTACATAGTACTTCCACTAATTTTTTTTTTTTAAATTTGGCCATTTTGGGGAAAAAGGGACTAAAAGGGTACATTTATGATCAAATTCGCGAATTTCCCCACACTTAGAAATGAATATTGTCCTCAATATTCAAAGTACCTACTGTTATACCGAAACTTAGAACGTAAAAGATAACATTACTAACTAAGTGTAGAAACACAACAGCTTATTCTCTTTTTAAATATTTACAATTTTCATTCATTTTTAAGATCTATATACAACATGTGGGCATCTCCCCACACTAGGGTGGAACACACGGTGAAAACCCATGTTCAACTCTCGTTTTTGATTACCGAGTCGCTAGCTTGACTCGACCCCGAATTAATTGGTTCATGGGGAAGTAAGTGGAAGAGACAATCTCCATCGGACTTTCATTGAAGATGTTTGTATAAACATTGAAATACGTGAAAGTTCCACACCGATGAGATATATAGAGAACCGCTCAAAATGATTAATGAAAATGCCGGGATCAAAATAATGTCTTCATTCCCGAAGGAGTGAAGAACAGAGAAGCTACGGATAGGTGAAAAGAGAAAGAAAGTCATGATAAAGATCATGATTAACTCATCATCACTCGTGAGAATTCATGATAGCATGAATTTCATCTTTTAAGCTCAATTGGTCTAGACATATCCCGTGTGTCTAGATCAAAGTAGAAGTTATCATACTCCGGTGGAGATATGATATGAGTGAGTTCACGGAGAACTCCTCAAAGGAAAATAATTCATATTCGGATTGATTTGAGTTAGTTCACCGGGGAACTCATCAAAAGTGAATGATTCATAATCGGGAGAGAATTATGAGAATGAGAAGTGGTAATACCACTAATCTTCTCTCCCATATGATCAAAATGGAACGCTTGCAATTCGGGAATAGAATCATCGAAGAAAAGTTTACTATCCTCAAAGGGATAGGATATGAAGTAGGCTTTTCATTAAAAGCCTCGATTCTAGAAATGAGAAGATTAACATTCATCATGTAAGACGAAGAGCTTCGCCTTGGATTATTTCTTCATCATTCTCTTCTCCTGTCGACAAGCTCGGAAGGTAATTCACCCATATAACTTATGTCTCCACAAGATAAAGAATGGTCCTCATCGAATCGGAGAACATATCAATATGATCATTTTGGAAGACAAGAGGAGGAGGATATCACACACATGATCAAAGTTCCTGTGACTCTCTTGGGATTGGGACAAGGTCCTTAACACTAGACTTTATGAATTCGTCCGATTCCTTTTCGTGAACAGTGTCAAGATGCTCGTCCCCATGTTTAGAGAGTGAGTGGGAGCTTGGTGTGATGGCGCTTGTTTGAGAATGAATCTCAACTATTGGAATATCCATCGATGAATCGATGAATCTTCAGTGTATCATCATCATCACTATCATCGGGAATAAACGAATTGCGAGCTAGATCGGTGCTTTTTCTTTTTGCAATTAATTCCTAATAGACTTTTCAAAAGCAATTTGGGAATTTATTTTAGCACCGCTTCTTCGACTAGCAATTCTTCCATGGATTTCTCATGTGAATTTTGAATGATGGGACATTGTGGGAGTGGAGATTTGTCAAACCGGAAGGTTGACATTGATAATCATCATGAGGACCCCACAATATACACAAGAAAAACTGGGAACATTATGAAATGTTTGTCTTACTCAACTCCTCGGTTCTTTTCACCGACTCCGAAGCTCTAGATAAGTGTCTTGTTGGGTTTCTTGAGGAATTTGAGTCATTTGGCACCGTGGAGATTGGTCGTGATATGGATAGTCATAATCGTTACAAGGAAATGGATTCTGTTTGACAATCGAAATGAAATGGGGACCTCCACAGCTCTCACAACAAGAAACTGCTGAGCCTGGATTGGTGAATCATATGGATATTGGTCATAGCCAAAGTTACGAGCATCACCGAAAACTGCTCATAGACAATCGTGTTTCGGATTGACACTCAAATACTTGGTGAGGACCTCCACAAAATTCACAGCATCTTGTTGATTATATGAAGATAAGTCGGTGTGGTGGGTAGTTGGAAAAATTTGAGGGTCGTCAAATGAGTTCGATTAGGATCATAATCAAATGAATTCCTCGAACCACAAAACAAACAACTCCGTTTCGAATATCATTACCACACTTGTACACACGTACACCAAATGACATGGTGAACCATAAAGAGGCTCACCACAACCGACACAAGGAATAAACGATTCTATTTGATAATGAGAAGGAATCGGTTCATTCAAAGAATCAACAAAACCAACATGGTGATCTCGAATGACTATTAAAACTCAAAGAACATTTTGAAAAATCCGGAGGTGGGACAAGTGGTGTGCTCGAGAGCTAGCAATTTCCACCACTTCCGTTATGGACTCGGTTCGGTTCTTGAGAACGTGAAGATTAGGCAAGTCATTCTTGCTAGTCACCGGTCCGAATTCGCATGTTTGCTTTTAACCGTAAATCGTGAAAGTGTAGGATCAATTTTAGACGGCTTAGAGCAATCGAGGGTTAGATCTTTGGATAACCGTAGGTTGGACGATTTAGTACCTCCATTATCAAAAGGAAGTACCGGTCCTTTGTCACCCCGGTTTCTCGCTCTATTTCCCTACGCGAATCAATGGATCATCACGAACAACACGAATTCTTGACATTTGTGATAAAATAGGAAGTTTTTCAACTTCGTTCCAATCGTCAGTAGTCGAGAGATTCCATGAGAATAGAAGAAGTTTAGAATCAAAGGGATGAGGGTAAAGGAATAAAGAATCAAAAGGGTAAGAGGGTAAAGATGAATATTTTGGATTTTTGAAAACATGCCATAAAACAAAGAATGAAAATATTTTTGGTGTTATCAACACTTTAGGAAAAGTGTTAATGAACTTTTGATTTTTAAAACTGCTTACAAAAAGGTGGTATATGTGCAAGAATGGATCCGAAATGCTTAAAACACGCTTCTGACCTCCCGCAATGCGCCAAAATTTTGATTGGTGCTAAACAAATCAAGTCTAATCACACAAGCTAACCACTTGTGAATGGCTAACCGTAATGCACTTAAAACCGCTTAAACACAAATGCAATTAAGATCGAGGAATATAGGGAATTCCTGGGTCGTTAAGTCCCACGGAGGATGAATTGGCGTTTAAACAACTTCAGATGATAGAATGATCACTAAGGATAGTGATCAGTAAGGTTTTGGGTGAAAAATTACCTAAAGAAAAAATCTACAAATTATAGCGACTTAAATGCAAATTAAGAAAATTAAAAAGTTAAAATCTATTAAATAAACGCTATCACTATTTTTACAGATCGATGAACGTTTATTTTATAAAATAAAATAACTTAAATAAACTATTTTAATCAAACGTAAACTTAAATTACTTAAAACGTTATTTAAAACTGAAACGAGCGTTATTTATTTAAAATGGCTTGGAGCGCAAAATAAAATGTAAATTTTAAGAAATAAAAGGCCTACAGTGTAAAACTAATTTTATTACGTACTATATGATAAAAGAAAATTTTAGAAAAAGATTTATATTTTTAGATTATTATTTTATTTATTATGATTTAAATACTATAAAACACTAATTAAATGTTTAAAATACTAAAACTAATTATAAAAATCTCAAACTTTATAGAAAATACTTTATACTAATACTTATTTAAGAAAAATAGAAAAGCTGGAAAAAGTCATGCTATGAATAAGCTAGAAATAAGCTTAAATGTTCGTATAAGCTAAATGAGACAAGAGGGGTTATATATTTGATTTTGCAAAATAAAAACGAGAAAGTCCCAAGGGCAACTGGTTTACAGGTACCCACTATCACTCTCCAAAGGGGGAGGTCTCAGGTTCGAGCCTGCCTACCCCCTTTTTGCAAAACATTTTTATTTTTGGAATTTTCTTTTACAAACTTTTTAAGTACATTAAGATAAGCATATTCTTTAACTACAACTTTTTCTAAAAACTACTAATAAGCACTGAAATAAGCTAAGGTTTTTCACAGTGGACTAGAAATAAGGATTAAGCACAAATAATTTAGTTAAATTGCTATATAAGCTACCAATAAGCTAATGCAACTAGAATAAGCTAAACTAATGTTTATAAGCTAACATGAATCTTGAATAAGCACAATAACCACTAATAAGCAATGATTAAGCACAAATAAGCAAAAGCCTTATCTGTTTACACAGGAACTGCTATAAATCACTAGGCACCTTTAAGCTATCTTTTAAGCACTATAATAAGCTAGGACTTGAAGAAAAATACTTGGACTGACAATTAGACCAGATAGGCTATTCAAAAAACTAAATTAAAAAGATTGGCTTTCACAAATAAGCTCTTGAGAAGCTTTTGAAAAACTGACAAACACTGACTTAACTGGTTAACTTAGACAAAATGGACAGATCTATAAGCTACTAGCAGGCTTATTAAATGAACTCAAAATGGAAAAAATAAGCTTGTGACATTAAGTTAGCTAGGTTGGCTTTCCAAAAAATCAAATTACACAGGTTTAGGCTAATTAATAAGCTCTATGAGAGCTTATTAAACTAGATGGGTGACTGGTGCACAGGGCATATTTCAGACAAGGGGTTCTAAAGAAGCTAACAATTAAGCACTTGACAAGTTGAGTAAAGACAATCTAGTATTTTTCTATTTTAGTTTAGCAGCTATACTTTACTATCCTAAAAGCTTATGAACTAAGTCTTAGTAATAAACACACAAGAAAATTCTAAGTTTTATTCAAAACAAAGCTATTGAAAAATTTGACTTTTAATTACACTAACACTTTGACTTTTATGAACTTGAGATTGATTTTTATGAATGATTATGTTATAATAAGCTATATGAAGATTATTTTAAGCTAAATTATCTAGTTTTAAGCTAATATGATGAGGTTTGTATCTCAAAATCCTAACAAAGGATCACAAAGATGAGATTAATAAGATTTTGACTTTTTACTAACTAGGACTAATTTTAATGACTTGACCGAGCTAATATTACCTAATATAACATGTATCAAACAAGACAAATGGTATGAACTACCTTACACATAGTTTTTACAACTAAACCAAACAACACTAATATGGACTGTTTGAGACTTTCAAGACTAAAACAAGTTTTTAAACTAAATAATCTATTTATTATCTTAAGTTAACTATAATAATACAATATTGAACTGAATTAACAATATTCAAACACTTAAACTATGAAAACAAATTTTAAAGAAATTGCTTACAAATTACTTTTATGCTCAAAACTATGAACCAATGATCAAAACCATTCCTAATGGCTTTCCACAAAGCCTCTAAACCAAGAACAATCCAAAGTTAGCTCGCATCACCGGATATCATGACCAAATCCATTTTGAGCTCTTCATTGACTTTTGTTGACTTTTATGGTTTTGTCTAAATTGAAACACTAGATTATAATACAAGCTCATAAAAGCTATAACAAGCTTATATGAGCTTATTGGAAGGATAAAAGAGCTTTTGTGACTTATAATAAGTATGATTGACTTAATACGAATTACCAAGAAATATAGAAACTTGAAATCTTAATAAACTTGGAATAAGTACAATACAAAAGTGATATTTGACTTGAAACAAACTTAAAATTACACCGAGACTTGAGATTTAAGCTAAAACAAACATTAAAGAACTTTACACTACTAATTTGGTCTAAAACATGCGACCCTACTATCTCTCGCTTTCTTTTCATCTTTATAGACATCCAAAAGCTTCTACTCTTTCCTCTGATCATTTCCCACCATTGGATAGGTCTGATAGCATCTTAATCGTCCATGTGTAATTTTGGCGGGAAAAGTGGTAAAGCAGGTTGCAGCAATTAATGCGTTTTGGTTAGATATGGAGGTGGAGGGGGACAAGGTGTGAAGTGGGCAGCTGGTAACTTTACAGTTGGAGGGATAAGGGTGAGAAAACCACCCTGGTATTGAGTTTGCAGGGGTGGGAGAGAAGGGGTAACAGTGGAGGCGGTTTTATTTCAATTTAAAAAAATGGGCCGGGTTGTGGTATTTGGGCCAGCTGGGTTAAAGGGTTTTGGTTTGGATTTGGAATAATAATAATACAAGGGCCATGGTTGTAATTTTGAGCAAAGTTAAGGGGCTGGAATTGTGATTCTCCCAAAGTGTTTTCAAGGACTGAACCTGCAATTAACCATTAGTACAAGGACCACAAGTATAAATTTCATTATTTTAAACCTTAGGGACCAAATCATCAATTTAGAAACTCAGGGGACCAAACTTGAAATTTCTCAAAACTTTTCTCATAAGGACCAATATTGTCAAATATGAATAGTACAATGTTTATTTTGATTAATTTCCAATTTTAAAACCTTAGGGACTAATTTTGACACTTTTGCAAAGTTGAGGGACCAAAGTTGTAAATTTGTGATTTTTAAACTTTGAAGGGTTATTTTGAACAACTTGTGAATCCCAAGGACCTAAAATGATATTTTACAAGTTTTTGAATTACCAGGGACTAATTTTGACAATTTTTTGTAACTTGGGGGACTAAAACTGCCAATTATGCAAACTTGATACGTTTTTCATCAGATTTTGATGTTTTTGCATTTAAAACATATAAAACACTTGTTTGTGATATTTTTATCATTTTGAAGCATTTCGAGTGTTTTCGGATGTTTTGGCATTCTAATAGATAAAATGATGAGTATTTAGACACTCATCAATCCCCATTACTAAGATATTGCTAGTCCCTAGCAATGATTTGAGAAAATTTAATGGATTTTATCTCTTTACCAAAAGCCATTACTTCGGAGTAGCCAATTGTTTTAGTTCAAGTAAGAACTTTGGTACAATGATAACCAAATGATTTTGAGCAAATCGTAAGCTTTCAACGGATTTGATTTGTCTTTACCGAAGCCGCACTTTCTCGGACTAGCCAACTCTTAGATAAATTATCGAATTATCTTTGGTGAGTCGATTACCAATTATGGTTTTTCCATCGCCTTTACCACAAGCCATAAACTTGTGGGCTAGCCAACTCTTCACTAGTTTAAAGATATGGTGGTCAACACCATACAATTTTAGGCAAATTGCAAGCCATAAACGGATTTGAGATATCTTTACCAAGAGCCGCTTGCTCTGGATTAGCCAATCCTTATGTGGGTTAGACATGGTGGACTGATTACCATTTGTTGTGTTTAGTACATAGTACTTCCACTAAATTTTTTTTTTTTTTTTTTTAAATTTGGCCATTTTGGGGAAAAAGGGACTAAAGGGTACATTTTATGATCAAATTCGCGAATTTCCCCACTTAGAAATGAATATTGTCCTCAATATTCAAAGTACCTACCGTTATACCGAAACTTAGAACGTAAAAGATAACATTACTAACTAAGTGTAAAAACAATGCTTATTCTCTTTTTAAATATTTACAATTTTCATTCATTTTTAAGATCTATATACAACATGCGGGGCATCTCCCCACACTAGGGTGGAACACACGGTGAAAACCCATGTTCAACTCTTCGTTTTGATTACCGAGTCGCTAGCTTGACTCGACCCAATTAATTGGTTCATGGGAAGTAAGTGGAAGAGACAATCTCCATCGGACTTTCATTGAAGATGTTTGTATAAACATTGAAATACGTGAAAGTTCCACACCGATGAGATATATAGAGAACCGGCTCAAAAATGATTAATGAAAATGCCGGGATCAAAAATAATGTCTTCATTCCCGAAGGAGTGAAGAACAGGAGAAGCCACGGGATAGGTGAAAAAGAGAAAGAAAGTCATGATAAAGATCATGATTAACTCATCATCACTCACAGGAGAATTCATGATAGCATGAATTTCATCTTTTAAGCTCAATTGGTCTAGACATATCCCGGGTGTGTCTAGATCAAAGTAGAAGTTATCATACTCCGGTAGAGATATGATATGAGTGAGTTCACAGGAGAACTCCTCAAAGGAAAATGATTCATATTCGGGATTGATTTGAGTTAGTTCACTGGGGAACTCATCAAAAGTGAATGATTCATAATCGGGGAGAGAATTATGAGAATGAGAAGTGGTAATACCACTAATCTTCTCTCCCATATGATCAAAATGGAACGTTTGCAATTCGGGAATAGAATCATCGAAGAAAAGTTTACTATCCTCAAAGGGGATAGGATATGAAGTAGGCTTTTCATTAAAAGCCTCGATTCTAGAAATGAGAAGATTAACATTCATCTTGTAAGACGAAGAGCTTCGCCTTGGATTATTTCTTCATCATTCTCTTCTCCTAAGTCGACAAGCTCGTAAGGTAATTCACCCACATAACTTATGTCTCCACAAGATAAAGAATGGTCCTCATCGTAATCGAGAACATATCAATATGATCATTTTGGAAGACAAGAGGAGGAGGATATCACACACATGATCAAAGTTCCCTATGACTCTCTTGGGATCGGGACAAGGTCCTTAACACTAGACTTTATGAATTCGTCCGATTCCTTTTCGTGAACAAGGTCAAGATGCTCGTCCCCATGTTTAGAGAGTGAGTGGGAGCTTGGTGTGATGGCGCTTGTTTGAGAATGAATCTCAATCATTGGAATATCCATCGATGAATCTGATGAATCTTCATGTATCATCATCATCACTATCATCGGAATAAACGAAATTACGAGCTAGATCCGTCGCTTTTTCTTTTGCAATTAATTCCCTAATAGACTTTTCAAAATCAATTTGGGAATTTATTTTAGCACACGCTCACCTAGCAATTCTTCCATGGATTTCTCATGTGAATTTTGAATGATGGGACATTGTGGGAGTGGAGATTTGTCAAACCGGAAGGTTGACATTGATAATCATCATGAGGACCCCAAAATATACACAAGAAAACGGGAACATTATGAATGTTGTCTTACTCAACTCCTCGGTTCTTTTCAACGACTCCGTAAGCTCTAGATAAGTGTCTTGTTGGGTTTCTTGAGAATTTGAGTCATTTGGCACCGTGGAGATTGGTCGTGATATGGATAGTCATAATCGTTACAAGGAAATGGATTCCTGTTTGACAATCGAGTGAAATGGGACCTCCACAGTTCTCACAACAAGAAACTGCTGAGCCCGGATTGGTGAATCATATGGATATTGGTCATAGCTAAAGTTCGAGCATCACCGAAAACTGCTCATAGACAATCGTGTTTCCGGATTGACACTCAAATCCTTGGTGAGGACCTCCACAAAATTCACAGCAGTCTTGTTGATTATATGAAGATAAGTCGGGCTGTGGTGGGTAGTTGGAAAAATTTGAGGGGTCGTCAAATGAGTTCGTATTAGGATCATAATCAAATGAATTCCTCGAACCACAAAACAAACAACTCCCGTTACGAATATCATTACCACACTGTACACACAAATGATTTGAGGGGTCGTCAAATGAGTTCGTATTAGGATCATAATCAAATGATTCTTCAAAGTCAATACCCTCCTCTTGACGGTATCCTTTAGCAACCAATCGAGCCTTGTTCTTTAAGACATCACCATGCTCATCAAGTTTCACTTTGAAGATCCATTTTAGAGAAATGATCATAGCACAATCTGGAGCAGGTACTAATTCCCATACATCAAGTCGATCAAACTCATGAATTTCTTCTTGCATGGCATTGAACCAGTTGTCTTCATTCATGGCGGTTTTAACATCTTTTGGTTCGATCTTAGAGAGTACGGAGTTGAAGAAGCACCATAAGGCATCGGTTGCAAGTTGTTTCCATGTGGATACTGGACGAGAGGGATTTCCAATGATGTTGTCTAATGGATGATTGTGAGTCCATTTTTTGAGGTGTTCATGTGGCTGTTGTTGAGGGACTGAAGTAGCAGAGTCGATGTCTCCTGAAGAAGATGGTTCTGATGATGATTCCAGAGCAAAGATATTTTCAAATGGAGCATCTTCGGGAGTAGCAAAGGGATTAACTTCATCATTGATGCGAAACAATTCCATGATGTACATTCGAAGATTGAAGATTTGTTGATGAGATCGAGTGATCGGCAGCGCTTCTTGACTTAATGATATTGAGGCGAAAGGGTTGACTTCATTCACGGGGATATGAGCGACCTCTGTTGAAGGAGATGACACATCATTAGCACTTGGCTCATAGTGTTCATCAAACATAGGATCAAACAATATCTTTAAATCATCTTCGATGGAGGTACATATGGAGTTCTTTGGAGAGGTTTGGTACAAGGATGAACCAATGGGACTGTTTTGAAGTGCGGTCGAGAACTGGATTGTCCAGAGCCATTTGACCGGTCGACTCATCGAGCGTAACGTGAATTGTTTCCATGATATTTCGGGTTCTCTTGTTGTAGATTCGGTAACCCTTCTTGTTAGGTGCATACCCAACAAAACTCCAATATCTGCTTTTGCTCTTAATTTACCTAAATCTTGACCGTCATTTGTTGGATAGCACAAAGCACCAAACACACGAAGGTAGGAGAGATCGGGTTTTCGTTTATGAACAAGTTCATATGGAGTTTTTCCATGAGAGGTGTGTATAAGGGAACGATTTTGGGTGTAGCATGCGGTGGCAATGGCTTCACCCATAGAAATATTGGAACCTTTGAATAAATAAGCATTGTTCTTGCGGCTTCTACAAGAGTTCGATTTAGTCTTTCAACTACACCGTTACATTGAGGAGTTCGTGGAACACTTCTTTGATGGTGATTCCAACACTTTCATAAAACTGAATTAAGTCTTTGTTGACAAACTCGTGCCATTGTCTGTTCGAACAATTCCGATTTGTATTGTTGAGTCGAACTGAAGTTGTTTGATTAGTTTGATGATGACATCCGAGTTTCATCCTTTGTCCTCAAAACTTTACCCAAGTAAATCGAGAGTAGTCATCAACAACTACTAGAATGTATTTCTTCCCATTTATCGTTTGCACTCTCATTGGTCCGCACGATCCATATGAAGGGTATGAAGAACTTCCATTCTGAATTTATGGGTTTTGGTTTGTGGGCATATTTCGTGCTTTTACCCAATTGGCAAGTGAACAAAGATGATCCTTTTCATATTTTAATGGGGTAAGCCTCGACAAGATCCTTTACGGAAAGGTTGTTTATGGTGCGAAGTTCAAGTGATTGAGGCGACGATGCCATAACCAAGACTTTGTTTTAGAAGCCTTTGATAGCAAGCATATTGGATAGGACTTCATCATGTCATCGATAGAGATGGTGTATAGGTTAGAACCTCGAGTACCTCTTAATAATTCAACACCATCAAGTTCTCTAACAAAGCAAGTATGTTTTCTAAAAGCCACTTCTAGATCGGAATCACGAATTGACCAACAGAGAACATATTATGACCAAGACCTTCCACATAATATACCACAGAAATCACACTTTTACCAACCACATAATCTCCATAACCCATAATAGCTCCAAAATGGTCGTTCCGAATCTAATCGTCCCGATGAATTTACTCACGAAGTTCATGAGCATGACCGGTCTCGATCATATGCTTGGAGCGGCTGAGTCCGGTACCATAGAGCGATTTGAGCGATCTGCGGTTGAACACGAGACAAGAATGGATAAGCGGATAATTGGGATCCCCATGCAAGAATGGGTTCCATTTGGTTAATAACAATGATTGGAACACCCGCATCGAAATAGAAATTCATATCGAATCATTATGAATAGATGCGATACTAGTGTCTCGTATTAGCCCTATTCAAAGTATGTTCACTTCTTAAGGGAATAGTTCTACCAAGTGGCATCCATTTTCTAGTGGGCATTGTCTCGATTAACCTTATGGCCAACATGTATCCATTGATAACCTATCTTACTAAATGTTCTTCCTGTGGGTTTCCACTGTTTTCTAACTTTCTTTCGCCTTTGCCTTTTAGCCTTCTTAGAATGATTTTTTGCATTAACAATATTAACGGGGATTTGACCGCATTAGACAAAGCATTCACACCACATTCATGATTAGTAATGCAATTCAAGCGACATCATTACAAGGTTTGCAAATAGTATCATAATTGAATTAATTACGATGCGCCTATGGCTAATACTAGAATCAACACGATTCGTTTTATTCGACTCAAACTTAAAGTTCCTAGGTTGGTCTTCTACTATCATTCTTAGCTTGTCCTATCATGTATTGTCTTGAGACTTTGACACTTTCGCTTTAATGTCACCGATTACTCTCAGTAGATGGAATGGGAACATTAGTTGGTTTTGCTACTCTTTGCATCTCCTGTTTAGATGTGTTGGGATCCGAACTACATGCAGCACACTAAGGTTCACTTTCTTAACACAAGAAGTCTTGGGATTTGTACTCCTAGAAGGCACACTAGAGTTCACTTTCTTAGCACTAACAATCTGAATCGAACTACTTGAAGGCACACTAAGGTTCACATTCATAACATTGGGCATTGAATGGATTTCATGCTTGGCACTAGGCATAGAACAAGGAATCAAAGGATTAACTCTCACCCAAGGACTTAGGGCATATTGTGATTAAGCATTCTAGAAGTTCTTGAGATCGTTTGGCATATAAGCATGCATGCCCAATTGCATTATCAAGTGGTTTCTCTAACTTATCCTCTTCAACAATCTCACGGAGACATTCTAGACAATCCTTAAGGTATGAGAAATATGTTTGAATAGCAAGTTTGTTATTCCTAAGATGAGGGGGAACATATTTTACAGACAAAGCATATTTATTACAAGAGTGAACCTTTGATACACCATTCTCCCCATTGGTCATTGGCATTTTCCCTTTTACATGGCTCTTTAGATTCTCAATTTCCTTTTGCAATGAAGCTATTTGTTCATTATTTTTTTTACGAGTGACCTTTATTGATTCAAATAACTCATTGAAATGACGTTTAACCTTTTCATTTTCTTCAAAAAAAACTTTCGTTTTCCTTTTGTAATGCATTTACTAAGTTTTGAAGATGAAACGTTTGAGAATTCTGAGAATCTAAAGGAGGAGGCATTTGGGAGCCAGTCACATTGTTCTTTTGACCCTTTAATTGTGAGATTTGGGCTTTCAACTTTCTGATCATGTTACAATGAGCTTGAATCTGTTCATCACGTTTGTTAATTTGAAAAACGCATCAAACTCGGAGCATCCGAGGATGTCTTGATATTTGAAGTTTTGACATTTTCTTTAAGATGTTGATATTTTAGTTGTAAATTAAAATGCTCAACCTCTAGTTTAGAAAAATGTTTAACCAAATTGTCGTGATCATCTAGTTCAATTTTCTCATTTAGTTTAGAATTAGTCTTTTCAAGCTCAATGACACGATCATGGGAGACTTTCAGGGCAACAGATAATTCATGAAATTGAGAAGCATTAATGGAACAATTTGTAGCAGTGAAAAACACATCTTGAGCAACACATTCGAGAATAAGAGTCTCATTCAATGTATGCAAGTTCTTCCTCTCAATCTCATTATATTTTAGTGCTCGCTCATAGTCACTAACCTCAACTATCATTGCATCAAATTCCTTTTCCATTTCTTTAATGTCTAAATTCATTCCTTTTAAGACTTTCAAAATGATCTTTTAGTTGTTTAAAGAAAGGCATGACTTCGATTAAATAACATTCTTTTGTTTGCTCAAAACCCTTTCCCTTGATTATACCGATGGGTGTGATCCTTTTCTTACAAGTTTTCTCAAAATCAACAAATAGTTGAAAAATAACATATTGACCGATTAAGGTCTTGCTTTTAGTGGCAATAGTCCTAGGAACTAAATGCATTGGTGTATTGGGAGGATACACGATCGCTGAAGGCATTTTCCTAAAGGGGGGTTTGTTACAACAAGATTCTCTCGCTTTTGCTTATCTAAATCCTTTTCCGAACACTTGTTCGGTGTTAACAACGTCTGAGGCTTAAACATGTTCAAGGAAATCCAATTCTCCTTCTTGTAATCATGGGGTGTGATATTTATTTTCTTCTCTTTACATTTAGGATCATCTAGTTTCTTGTTCATCTTTTCCTAGTGACTTCATCGATTTCTTATCTTCCTCGGTGCACTCAACGCAACTAGGTTTATGTCTAGGTTTAAGGATTTCATTGCCATCATAAATAACCTTATGAGCATTCTAGCCCTTTTAACAACCTCTGGATTTGGTTCCTCAACAAGGGAGTACTATGCTTATCACTCAAAACTCGTGCTTAGTGATTAAGTGAAGCGATCGAATGGTATTTCCTTGTACGTACAACTTATTTTCAAGCTTGTTTTCAAGGTTTTAGATTAGAAAAATCATTCAAAAGTTTTGATTCCTTAACATTGAATTCTTGCTTAAGCATTTTAACATTTTCTTGAAGTTCTTGTTTTGCTTAGCGGTTTTAGAAAGCTTTTCTTGTAAGGAGTTTAACTCTTGTTTTAATACTTCTTCTCTAAACCTACTTTTCTAATAGTTATGCGCATTTGGTCATCCATTTCACTTTCACGGGTGGTTAATTCAAACTTAGCACGTTGTTCATAAATAGCAACTTGTTCTTTATAAGCATTAAGTTCGAAATAACGGAATCATCGAGGCACACGTGCGGTGTATTCATCAAAAGCATAGTCATCATTAATTGCATAAGATACATCACTTGGTACAATCTCACTTTCACTTTGTTTCACATATTGATCATATGGGACAACATTGATATTACCATATTTTCAATATCGACTCAATAATTACATTGATTGTACTTAGTTATGTATCTTTTGCTCATCAACTTCATCGTATAATTTTAATACCTCATAAATGATTTTGTCTTTGGATGGAGCGACTTGTGGTGATGAAGAGACTTTAGGAGAGACCATTGGAGAAATGCTAGCCATGAAAATGGTTTGTGCGATGGGTTCTTCATCAACATCGAGTCGTATGCATCACAATCGGCTACTTGAAAGGCATTCGATGATTATGGCCTATTTCCTGAATTGGTTGCTCATCCACATCTCCATCATATGTCTTAGCATTTCCTCGACCAAGAACAACAACTCCTCTTCATCCAAAGTTACACCATTATCACGAGCTTGCACAAGCAACATCTTATCCACAAGTACTCGGCATTTTGAGGCGTTTTGGTGATGTGCGGTTCCTTGAAATGTGTCTCTCACCTCCACGGTTGTAACATTTGATTGGCTTTGCTTGACCACGATTTCCATTCCTTCCCTATTACGATTTGCGGCATAACCTCTACCACTCCACCTCTTCCTTGTTCATCTTGCCTTTCTTGAGCACATTTGCACCATAACCTTTCCATCTCGACGGTGGCTTGATTGTGTGGATTGGATGCGGTTCGATAGATTGTTGTTGGTGTGTGGAAGAGAGTTCATGTTTTGACTAATCGGAAGAGCCAATTGATTAATGAAGTTTCCATGTGTGCATCGGCATCGACTTGTTTGAACATAGGATCGGGAATGAGTTTGTGATTACCATTACCCATGGGTATGACTTGTGAGGCTTTGGTTGTGATTCCGATGTTTGAGTAGAAAGCGGTTGAATCATTTGATGAGCTTGTCTCTCCTCGGTTGGTTTTGAGCGATTAAGAATCCTTTTTTCAAACATAGCATGTCTCTCATTACGAAGGAGGAAGGCATAGAGTTGCTCATAGTTTGTATTCTTCAATCCTTTGGTTAGCTTCACGAGGTGACAAACTTGTGCCATTCGGGTTCATGTTGTTCACAAACTTTGAGTTCGGTGAATGTTTGGCATAGTCATTCGATGTTCCTCATATCATTAACAAGCTTGTGGAATCTCACGTAATACTCATAGACACTCTCATCGGTTTCATCTTGAAGTGTTCAAATTCATCATAGAGTTGTGATTCTCTGTCTTCCATAGTTAATTGAAACACGAGAGAAGCATCTTGACATTATCCCACACTTCCTTGGCTTCGGTGTTGTGATTGATCGACTTGTAGATATCTTTTGGAAGACCTTGAAGTACGATGTTAGAAGCCACGATATCGACATCGAATCTCTTTTCTCCTTATCATCGAGCTCATCATATGTCTTTGGTGCATCTATTCCATAGATCATTGTTCCATCTTCATTTGTATCAATTAAGTCTCTAGTAGTCTCAACCCGATACGGTCCTTCATCAATGGATTTGAGAATGTTGACTCCATTTTCCTTTCCAAGGCGATACAATCGATTCGTTGAGCCCAAGAGTCGTAGTCGGTTACATCAAGCATGGGTGGACGAGTATCTGAACCATTGCTTGAACATCCTCGACATCATGGAGATGATGGTAGGAATGTTGGTAGACATGTTAATGATTAAACGGGATTTTATAACTCTATGATGTAAGATATAACTTTTCACATACACATCAAACCATAACAACAAGGTGGCGAATAAGTGGAATTCTAGAGAGAAAGTTAGAGGTTTAGGGAACTTAGTGAGAGAAAGTGAAAGATATTATTATGAGCTCCAACTCTCTACCTTGGAAGGTAGAGTATTTATAGTCTTACATAAATCGCCACACATCGGTGTGGATCGGGCATACGGTGGGTAAAGACCGTCCGTCCTCCACGGTGTTACTAAACTAAATACTACTTAACTTAAAGATAACTACGACTACGAGCTTTCTAACGATTACATATACTTGAGGTGACCGACTCTTTAATACACGGAATTTCTAATTCCTAACAATCTCCCCAAGGAGGTCACCTCAATCATGTACCAAAATTACATTGAATACAACTAGATATTACATTAAAAATTGTTCTTGCATTCTTGATGTAGTCCTTTGCTTCTAAGCTCGTAGTCATTGATTCTTCACATTGCATGTTTGGTTACTCCAAGTGGAGGTCTTTTCTTGATCCACGTGATAATAATTTTGAGCCATCTTTTGAGATCATCGACTATCAAAATCTCTAATACATCCTTTGTGGTGTTGTGACTTTAGGACCGACATGCTCACATTACGGATCATGATATCTTCTCATCGAGTAGCGGAAGCATTTGTTGAATCATGATATTGGCGGCGTGGCGAAGCATGGAGTGAAAATATCGAGTCATTGATGCACTAATCATGATTTCTTTTGAGTTGAATGTGTTAAGTGAGCATGCGGCTATGGATTGACCGCTTCATTACGATCATTTGCAAGCGTCGGGTGTACACGCATACAACGATTAGCAATAAATCGCACGAAAGTGTCTTTGATCACTTCGTTGAATTGAGTACCGACCCGGGTTCCCGTTGATCGATACATGTCTTGCTGTGATCGGTATAATTCGAAGAATTTCCTTGACGGGGTTTCGCGGTTGTTCTAGCGTTCTCAAACCGGAACGTCTCAAAGAAGACAACACGGAGTGAGTGAACCGGTAATTTTAAGTCCAGCGATTGATGAAAAGAGATTTGAAAAACAATCGTGTATTGCTCAATAGAAATTGTTTTGCAATACAACGAAGGTTTTATTGAAAATCAATTATCAATCATAAAAACACCTTTTGGTTTGAAAAATGAGTACACGGTCGATGTGCTAAAGAAAAGAGTTGTTAAGCACAAAGACCGGTTTTCAAAGGTATCCGTCAATCCATAACTGAACGAGGATTGATTCAAAGATTGAATCTCCCATTGTTTACATTCGGTTGTCACATGGTTGATCTATATAATAGATCTCACATGCCACCTACCGAGAGCTTGTTTGATGATGGCTCGAAGGTTTTCCATCTTCATTGTGAATATGTATACACATCACTCGGATGTTACGGCAATACCACAAGGATAATCGTGGGACTCAAGATATAATCTCTCTTTCCACATTGTGTGAAGCAGAGTCTTCATTGAAAGTGTCCTAATGAGATTTATTGATGATCTCGTGGCTCTAGACTCAATATGTGCATATTTGGATCTGTCTTGGGAGACTAGGGAGAGGTCTCCTTCTTCAATATCAACCATCTCTAAGAGAAAGTCGATAGATAATGTCGGTTCCCGTGAGAATGAAACAAGTCCTTTTAAGAGGAACTTGAGTGGTTTGGAAAGTTGAAGTGCGGTCGTCCTTTGGGTCCATGACGTCTTGTCTTCAATACCGATGTTACCATCGGTAGCATATGAATTGAACCGGTTTACGCCTAAGGTTGAATAAATGGAGGGCTATTTGTTTTCACCCTATTCTCATTCAATTCTTTTAATTCTTCAACCCCTTGATTGCTTACGAGACTTCATAGCTAGAACCTTGTTGGGTTTATTCGATTACTAGCTCGGTCTTAGTCCGCACTCTTCCCATATCTCATTTTCTCCTTTTATCATCATACCTAAGGACTTCTACACTAACTAGTGGATTGTCCTGGGTAGATCCCTCCGATTACGGCGGATCATGGGAACCAATACCTAACCTTATCATCCTTATATCACCGTACATAAAGTAAAGTTGGTCGGTCTATTTGGTATTGTTCATCGCCATTGGATCCAATTGAAAACCATTTGAAAATCAATTCGGATACTTGTGATATATTATCAAAGCATTTTGTACTGAATTGTTTTGATATTTTAAACGAGAACTCCCCTCAACATGTGCATCAAATATTTGAAAATGTTTTGCACGGAGGCAAGAGAAAGAATTAACTTCTTTGATTACCATTTTCTAAAGATATCAACATCACTTCCCACATCAAATCAAGTAGAAATAGCATTTCGGGAAGGATGAGGTTTCCATAAATTTGCTCCCCTCAATATGTGCCTCGAGGTTTGAAAAGAGTTTTGCACATACTAGAGGAACCTTGCACATGAGATAAGTTGATCACATTTCAAATCATAGGTTTAAGATAGATGCTCCCCTCAACATGTGCATGGAAAATTTGAAATCGTTTGTCACATGTGGGCGGGATAGCATGTACATCCTTATAAAACCATTTACCTAATTATCGGTTTAAATCCAATTTAAATCACACATTCTCCCCGATCACAATTATCAAATCATTTGAGATTTGTGATCTCTTATAATTTAAATTGATTTTGAAAGCTTTAAGGAGAATTGTGACTTGATTATGAAAGCGTTTTAGCGATAAGGATCGGATTTTAAGACTTTAAACTCCATTGATAAAACATGCATGTATATCTTTTGAAAACAATTTAATGCCAAATAACTTTTTAATTTAATTGAAATCATTCTCCCCTCAATCAATGACATAGGTTGTTGATTGAGAGATAGAGATTTTGACAAATAAGTCGATGATTATCAAAAATAGAGATCGAGTTATTTTTCAAAGCATTTAGTTTTCAATGAGATAAATGTTTATAGAATCGAGCATGGAATTTTGAAAACATGATAAAACATGGCTCTGTTCTTTCTTTTAAAACCGGGTTATTGCACGAAAATGACAATAAACCATTTTTTCTCTTTCTCCCAAAAATATTTTTTTTTTTTTTTTTTTTTTTTTTTTTTTATATTAAAAATCGAACAACATCTAAAGTCCGTGTCATTCTTTGAATGACAACATCAAAACCGTAGATATTATCGAATCGAGAGAAACATGACAAAATGACAATATTTTTGAAGATTTTTTTTTTTTTTTTTGAATTTTTCAAATTTTATGGATTTTGAAAGTTTTATATTTTTCTATTTGATTTTGAAGGTTTTATAATTTTGTATTTTGTTTTTCGAATAAATATATACAAGAGATAGATGAAGATAGACCTTTACTCCTCGTCTTCCTCACGAAGGCGTTTGAGAGTTCGGTTGAAGGCTTTTCAAACCAAGTCGTGGAAGAATAAACTCAAAGCGTTCTCTTGGAAGAGCTTTGGTGAAGATGTACGCTAGCGATATTCGGACCTCACAAAATATAGTTCCACCACACCTTTTCCACTTGTTCCACGATGAAATGATGTCGAATGTCGATATGCTTTGCTCTTGAGTGTTGAGCGTTGTTGCATGAGAGAGCAATAGCACTTTATTATCACGATGCGGAGGGATTTTGTTGAATTCAAAGCCATAGTCGGATAATTGAGATCTCATCCATAAGATTTGAGCACAACAAGATGACATGGCTATGTATTCAACCTCTGTAGAGGAAATAGAAGTACTCATTTGCTTCTTTGAAGACCACTCACAAGCTTATCACCCAAAAGCGAGCACCTCGGCGTGCTTGACGAGTATCTTGACACCACATGATCGCATCGCATATCTTTGTTAGTGACATACCGGTGTCTTTTGGGTACCAAAGTCCCATATTGATGGTTCCTTGGAATACCGAAAGACCCGTTTAACCGCTTCAAGGTGCTTTTAGTAGGCTTAGCACGGTATCTAGCACACATGCAAGCAATGAACAAGATGTACGGTCTACTAGGCGTGAGGTACATCGGGGATCCAATCATACTACGATATTTTGTTTGGTCAATCATGATCCACGAGAGGTCCTCATCTAGTTTGGTTCGGTCAATCATGGGGGTGTCAACGGGTCACTTGAATCAAATCAAATTTCTTTAAAATCTCATTGCATATTTAGATTGATTTATGAAAATGCCTCGGGACTTTGTGAAATTTGTAATCCCAAGAAAAATGACATTTGTCCCATCATTGACATTTGAAACTTTGAACTCATTTCATTTGAAAACGATCACATTCCATTGGGTGCATCGAGGCAAAATAATATCATCAACATAAATTTGAACATGAATTAAATGTTTGCACGACTTCACGGTGAACAATGTAGGATCAATGCTCCTTTGATGAATCCGGTTGATAGAAGAAACTTTGTGATGTATCATACCATGCCCTTGGAGCTTGCTTTAAACCGTAAAGAGCCTTCTTCAAGCGATAAGCGTGAGTAGGATGCTCTTGATTCACAAATCCTTGAGGTTGGTGGCGTGAGCGACTTCTTTAAGATCTCCGTTCGAAATGCCGTCTTTACATCCATCGATATACTACCATGTTCTTACTAGCGACATTAGCGAGAAAGATTACGATTGCCTCGATTCGAGCAAGCTGGAGCAAAAGATTCTTCAAAGTCTATACCCTCCTCTTGGCGATATCCTTTAGCAACTAATCGAGCCTTGTTCTTCAACACATCACCATGCTCATCAAGTTTTACTTTGAAGATCCATTTGAGAGCTATAATCATAGCACATCTGGGCGGTACTAACTCCCATACATCAAGTCGATCAAACTCATGAATTTCATCTTGCATGGCATTGAACCGGTGTCTTCATTCATGGCGGTTTAACATCTTTTGGTTCGATCTTAGATAGTGCGGAGTTGAAGAAACACCATAAGGCATCGGTTGCAAGTTGTTTCGGGTTGATCTGAGACGAGAGGATTTCCAATGATGTTGTCTAATGGATGATCGTGAGTCCATTTTACGAGGTGTTCATGTGGCGGTTGTTGAGGCGAGGTAGCGAGTCGATGTCTCTGAAGAAGATGGTTCGATGATGATTCGGGAGTAGCAAATATGTTTTCAAATGGAGCATCTTGAGGGTGGCAAAGGGATTAACTTCATCATTGATGCGAAACATTTCCATGATGTACATTTGAAGAATGATGATTTGTTGATGAGGCGAAGGATCGTGACGGTGCTTCTTGACTTAAAGATATTGATCTTGAAGGATTGACTTCATTCACGGAATATGAGCATCCTCTGTTGTAGGGATCAACACCTCATTAGTAATTGAATCATCTGTTCATCAAACATAGGATCAAACAATTTCTTTAAGTCATCTTGGATGGAGGTACATATGGAGTTTCTTGAGAAGAGTTTGGAACAAGAGATGATCCAATGGGACTTGTTTTGAAGTCGGGTCTGGTGGAGTGTCCGAGGAGCCATTTGACGGTCGACTCATCAAGCGTAACGTGAATTGTTTCCATGATATTTCGGGTTCTTTTGTTGTAGATTCGGTATCCCTTTTGTTTGGTGCATATCCTACAAATACTCCAATGTCGACTTTAGCCCTAAGTTTGCCTAAGTCTTGACCCTCATTAGTTGGATAACACAATGCACCAAACACACGAAGGAAAGATAGATTAGGTTTTACATTGTGGACAAGTTCATATGGAGTTTTCCATGAGCAGTGTGAATCGAGGAGCGATTTTGTGTGTAGCATGCGGTGGCAATTGCTTGACCCGGAGAAACATTGGAACCTTTGAGTAGATAAGCATAGTTCTTGCGGCTTCAACAAAAGTGCGATTTAGTCTTTCAACTACACCGTTACATTGAGGGGTTCGTGGAACACTTCTTTGATGGTGATTCCAACGCTTTCATAGAATTCACTAAGTTGTTTGTTGACAAACTCGGTTCCATTATGCATTACGATAATTACGGCGGTTTTGTTTAGTCGAACTGCAATTGTTTGATGAGTTTGATGATGATATCGGGAGTTTCATCCTTTGTCCTTAAGAACTTGACCCGGTGAATCTAGGTAATCATCAACCACAACTAACACATATTTCTTCCCAAAGATATTACGCACCTCATTGGTCCACATAAATCCATATGAATCATATGAAGAACTTACGTGACGAGTTAGTAGGTTTGGGTTTATGGGCATACTTCTTGCTTTTCCCAATTGACATCTTGAACAAAGATGATCCTTTTCATACTTTAGTCTAGGTAAACCTACAACTAAGTCCTTTACGGAAAGATCGTTGATGGTGCGAAGTTCAAGTGATTGAGGCGAGCGATGCCATAACCATGACTTTGTTTTGAAGCCTTTGATAACAAGCGATTGGAGAGCCCTCATCATGTCATCGATAGAGATGGTGTAAAGATTTGAGCCACGAGTTCCTTTTAGCAGTTCCTTACCATTAAGATCTCTAACAAAGCGGTATGTTTTACGAAGGCTACTTCTAGATCGAAATCACGAATTGACCAGCGAGAGAGCAGTTATGACCTAAACCTTCCACATAATACACTCTAGAGATGACACTATCACCAACAACATAATCTCCATAACCCATAATAGCACCGAAATGATCATTACCAAATCTAACGGTCCGATGAATTTGCTCACGAAGTTCATGAGCGCGACCGGTCTCGGTCATATGCTTGGAGCGACTGAGTCCGGTACCACGAGCGATTTGAGCGATCTGCGGTTGAACACGACAAGAATGGATAAGCGGATAATTGGGATCCCCATGCAAGAATGGGTTCCATTTGGTTAGTAACAATGTTTGGAACACCCGCATCGAAATAGAAGCATTCATATCGAAAGTGAGGCAATGGAATCATTGTGAATAGATGCGATACTAGTGTCGATATTAGCCACATTCACGGTGTGATCACTTCTTAAGGAATAGTTCTACCGGTGGCATCCATTTTCTAGTGGGCATTATCGATTAGTCTTATGACCAACGGTGTCCAATAAAAGCCTATTTTCTTGAATGTTCTTCTGTGGGTTTCCTTTGTTTTCTAACTTTCTTTCGTTTTGCCTTTTAGCCTTCTTAGCATGAATTTTAGCATTAACAATAAGGCTGGACAATTAACATCATTAGGCGAACATTAACACCACATTCATGATTAGAAGCGAATTCAAGCGGACATCGGTACAAGGTTTGCAAATAGTATCGAATTGAATTAATTACGATGCGCCTATGGCTAATACTAGAATCAACACGATTCGTTTTATTCGATTCAAGCTTAAAGTTCCTAGATTGTTCTTCTACTCTTTTCGGTGCACATTCTTAGCTTGCGAGGTCCTATCATTCCTTGTATTGTCTTGAGACTTTGACTGCTCCCTTTAATGTCATGATTACTCTGTAGAGGAATGGGAACATTAGTTGGTTTAACTACTCTTTGCATCACTGTTTAGATGTCTTTGGGATCGAACTACATGCGGTGCACTACGGTTCACTTTCTTAAAACTAGAGTCTTGAGATTTGTACTCCTAGAAGGCACACTTGAGTTCTCTTTCTTAGCATTGTGGATCTAGAATCGAACCCCAAAAGCACACTCGGTTCACATTCAAAACATTGGGAATCGAGTGCATATCATACTTGGCATTAGGCATCGAGCATGGAATCAAAGGATTAACTCTCTCACCTAATGACTTTGGGCATATTGTGATCAAGCATTCTAAGATTTCTTGAGATCGTTTGGCATATAAGCATGCATGTCCAATTGCATTATCATGAGGTTTCTCTAACTTATCCTCTTCAACAATCTCACGAGACATTCTAGGCAATCCTTAAGGGATGAGAAGTATGTTTGAATAGCAAGTTTGTTGTTCCTTAGATGAGGAGGGACATATGTCACGAGACAAAGCATATTTATTACAAGAGTGAACCTTTGATACACCATTCTCCCCATTGGTCATTGGCATTTTCCTTTTACACGACTCTTGATTCTCAATTTCCTTTTGCAATGAAGCTATTTGTTCGTTGTTTTTATTCTGAGTGACTTTAATTGATTCAAATAACTCATTGAAATGACGTTTAACCTTTTCATTTTCTTCTAGAAAACTTTCGTTTTCCTTTTGTAAAGCATTTACTAGGTTTTGAAGATGAAACGTTTGAGAATTCGAGAATCTAAAGGAGGAGGCATTTGGGAGCTGTCATATTGTTTGTTTGACCCTTTAATTGAGAGATTTGGGCTTTCAACTTTACGATCGTGTTGCCTTGAGCTTGAATCATTCATCACGTTTGTTAATTTGAAAAGCGCATCAAACTCGGAGCATCGAAGATGTCTTGACATTTGAAGTTTTGACATTTTCTTTAAGATGTTGATATTTTAGTTGTAAATTAAAATGCTCAACTTCTAGTTTAGAAAAATGTTTAACGAAATTGTCGTGATCATCGATTCAATTTTCTCGTTTAGTTTAGAATTAGTTTTTCAAGCTCAATGACACGATCATGGGAGACTTTCGGGGCCACGAGATAGTTCATGAAATTTGGAAGCATTAATAGAGCAATTTGAGCGATGAAAAACACATCTTGAGCAACACATTCGATAATAAGATTCTCATTTAATGTATGCAAGTTCTTTCTCTCAATCTCATTATATTTGATTACTGCGCTCATAGTCACTAACTTCAACAACCATTGCATCAAATTCCTTTTCCATTCCCTTAATATCGGTTTCTATCCCTTTTTAAGACTCTCAAAGTGATCTTTTAGAAGTTTAAAGAAGGGCATGACCTCGTTAAATAACATTCTTTCATTTGTTCAAAACCCTTTCTCCTTGATTATACCGATGGGTGTGATCCTTTTCTTGCAAGTTTTCTCAAAATCAACAAATAGTTGAAATATAACGTATTGGCTAATTAATGTCTTGCTTTTAGTGGCAATTGTTCTAGGTACAAGATGCATTGGTGTATTAGGAGGATACACGTCGCTCTAGGCATTTTCCAAAGGGAGGTTTGTTTCAACAATATTTTCCGCTTTACGCTTATCTAAATCCTTTTCGAAAGACTTGTTCGGGAGTCAACAAAGTCGAGGCTTAAACTTGTTCAAGGAAATCCAGTTTTCCTTCTTGTAATCATGAGGAGTGATAATTATGTTTTCTCTTTGCATTTGGGATCATTTTGTTTCTTATTCATCTTTTCCTAGTGATTTCATTTGATTTCTTATCTTCCTCGGTGCACTCAACGCAACTAGGTTTACGCCTAGGCTTAAGGATTTCATTACCATCATAAAGCACCTTATGAGCATTTCTAGCCTTTTAATTACCTCTGGATTTGGTTCCTCAACAAGGGAATGCTATGCTTATCGCTTAAGACTCGATGTTTGGTGACCATGTGAGCGATCGAATGGTGTTTCCTTGTATGTACAACTTGTTTTCAAGTTTGTTTTCAAAGTTTTGATTAGAAAAATCTCTCAAGAGTTTTGATTCCTTTGCATTAAATTCTTGCTTAAGCATTTTCACATTTTCTTGAAGTTCTTGTTTTGCTTATTTGTTTTAGAAAGTTTTTCTTGCAAGGAATGTAATTCTTGTTTCAATACTTCTTCTCTAAACTTACTTTTCTAATTCTTGTACTCACTTGGTCATCCATTTCACCTTCACGGTGGTCAACTCAAATTTTGCACGTTGTTCATAAATAGCAACACGTTCCTTATAGGCATTTAGTTGAAATTACGGAATCATCGGGGCACATGCGGTGTATTCATCAAAGACATAGTCATTGTTGATGCGCGAAGATGCATCACTTGGTACAACTTCACTTTCACTTTGTTTCACGTATTGATCGTATGGGACAATATTGTTATTACCCATATTTTCAACATTTGATTCAATAGTTTCGATTGATTGTACTTTGTCATGCATCATTGCACATCGACATCATCGTATAGTTTTAATACCTCGAGATGAGCTTGTCATGGGATGGCCCGACTAGTGGTGAAGAAGAGACCTTGGGAGAAACCATTGGAGAAATGCTAGCCATAAAAATTGTGTGTGTCGTGGGTCCATCATCCACATCAGTCGTATGCATCACGATCGGCGACTTGAAAGGCATTCGATGATTGTGACCTATCTCTGAATAAATTGCTCATCCACATCGCATCATAGGTCTTGGCATTGCCCTCGGCAAAAGCAACAATTCCTCTTCATCAGCGGCACCATTGTCACGAGCTTGTGCGGTGACATCTTATCTCAAGTAATGTCGGCGTGCATGGGCGCTTTGGAGATGTGCGGTTCCTTGCAATGTGTCCCTCACCACCACGTTATAACATTTGATGGGCTTAGCTTGACCTTGGTTACCATTCCTTCCTCGATTACGGTTGCCAACATAACCTCTCCCGGCTCCACCTCGTCCACGATCATCTTGTCTTTCTGAGCTGGTTGCACCACGATCCTTCCATCTTTAACGGTGGCTTGATTGTGTGGGTTAGATCTTTGTTACGAGGTTGTTGTTGGTTTGTGGGAGAGTATTCATGTTTTGACTAATGAGAAGAGCTAGTTGATTAATGAAGTTACCAGCGTGAGCATCGGCATCGACTTGTTTGTACATAGGATCGGGAATGAGTTTGTGATTACCATTACCCAAGGGTATGACTTGTGATGCTTTGGTTGTGATTCCGATGTTTGAGTAGAAAGTTGTAGAGTCATTAGGCGAGCTTGTCTCTCCACGGTTGGTTTTGAGCGATTGAGAATCAATTTTTCAAACATAGCATGTCTCTCATTACGAAGGAGGAAGGCATAGAGTTGTTCATAGTTAGTATTCTTCAATCCTTTAGTGAGCTTCACGGTAACAAACTTGTGCCATTCGGGATTCATGTTGTTCACAAATTTTGAGTTCAAGCGAATGTTAGGCATAGTCATTCGATGTTCCTCATGTCATTAACTAACTTATGAAATCTCACATAGTACTCATAGACATTCTCATCGGTTTCATCTTGAAGTGCTCAAATTAGTCATAGAGTTGGGATTCTCTGTCTTCCATAGTTAATTACGAACGAGAGAAGCATCTTAACATTATCCCAAAGCGCCTTAGCATCGGTGTTATGATTGATCGACTTGTAGATGTCTTTAGGAAGACCTTGAAGAACAATGTTTGAAGCCACGATATCGCATCAAATCTCTTTTATCCTTATCATCAAGCTCATCATACATCTTAGGTCTGTCCATTCCGTAAGCAGAGTACCATCTTCATTAGTATCAAGTATGTCTCTAGTCGTCTCAACTCGATATGGTCCTTCATCAATGGATTTGAGAATGTTGACACCATTTTCCTTTCAAGGCAATACAATCGATTCGTTGAGCCCAAGAATCGTAGTCGATTCTGTCAAGCATGGGTGGGCGAGTATCGAGCAGGTGCTTGAACATCCTCGACAGCGATGGAGATGACGGTAGGAGCGTTGGTAGACATGTTAACAGTTATCACGGGATTTTATAACTCTATGATTAAACGGAAATAGATTCTTTCACGGGTTTTACTAAATCAAGAAAACCGTAAACAATCACTCAAGTCGCTAGAAGATAATGCACTAAGTCGCTAGAAGATAATGCACTAAGTCGCTAACACTTAATTAGCTACACCACTAAGTCGCTAGAGTCCCAGTCGCTAGACAAATCCAAGTCGCTAAGTAGTAACTCGCTAAGACTCAGTCGCTAGCAAAATTTTGGCGACAATTAAGCTACTCAGTCGCTAGAGATACAAGTCGCTAAAGAGCAACTCGCTCTGAGACCAAGTCGCTACCACCAGTCGCTACTCGTGGTGGAGAGTCCACTACTTGTACTTTAACTCGCTAGATCTAACTCGCTGGGTCTAAAGCGTAACTCGCTACAAATTTGTAAAGCAAGTCGCTATGAAGAAAATAATCCGTGAGCTAAGTCGCTAGCAAGAAAAACCATATAAACATCACTTTTCAATCCAAAACAACCCAACCAAGATGATTCAAGCTTACCAAATGAAAACCTAAACACTTGTGATGATTCTAAACATAAAAGTACTAACAAAATTCAAACTTTAACACAAGAAATCAACCAAATGATGCAAAACCACTAAACTTTTCAAACTCAAAACCACCTAAAACCACTAGAAATCCAAAGATGTGCAAGATATGATCTAACCATGGCTCTTGATACCAATTGTAAGATATAACTTTTCACATACACATCAAACCATAACACAAAGTAGCGAATAAGTGGAATTCTAGAGAGAAAGTTAGAGGTTTAGGGAACTTAGTGAGAGAAAGTGAAAGATATTATTATGAGCTCCAACTCTACCTTGGAAGGTAGAGTATTTATAGTCTTACATAAATCGCCACACATCGGGTGTGGATCGGGCATCGGTGGGTAAAGACCGTCCGTCCTCCACGGTGTTACTTAACTAAATACTACTTAACTTAAGATAACTACGACTACGAGCTTTCTAACGATTACATATACTTGAGGTGACCGACTCTTTAATACAGAATTTCTAATTCCTAACAATAGGACCACGATTTCTACCTCTTGGACCTCCAGTCAAAACCGCATAATCTCCATCTTCTTCCCCATCTGAAGACCTGAATCCTTCTTGTTTCCAAACTTGTTTAGGGGGTTGGTTACATTCATGATTTCCAAAGAAACCATCATTGTTGGGATGGAATCTAAGATTATCATATTCATTACCCTCACGATTTGGATGATTACCACCACCACTCCCGATCGCGGATCGTATCTCTTCAAGCACAGTGGACATACTCACAAATTTGGATGTGAGATCGTTGATCGCACGATCCATGTCTTCGGTCGACCGCACCCTACCAACGGTACGGATTTTTGGATCTTTTACACTGTTCACCAGCTAGGATACTAACAAGTTCTAGACGTTAATTGACGCAGAGCCTTCTACATCAATTACCAGAGGATGCTAACCTGGTTCTGATACCAACTGACGCAAGACGCGCAGAAGCGTATTTAGATAAACCCTAATCCAAGGATGGTAACCAAGGTGCACCTTGCGGGAAATAAACCTAAACCAAACTTGGGGAGAAAGTAATTAAATTACATCTGGAACCGTCTTAAAACTTAAAATAAGGAAACCTATCACGACACAGTTACGACGTAAGTGGAAAACCCAATTACGGCGTAATCAAACAAAACTACCAGACATACATGTTTACAAGACGATTACAGTGTAAATGGAATATCCAGTTATGTCGTAACCAAACAAAAACTAAAATCATAAAATTTAACGATAGCACACGACGTAGGTAAGGCTTTAGCCCTACGCCATAGAAAAAACGATCTACGTTTCTCGACCTTGAATCTTGTCCGCATCATTTTCCAATTGTGCCAATGAGAGAATTCAAATTTTCCTTGTAATCTCTATTATTAAGCTTAATTAAGCATAATTAAGCCTAAAACCGCTCATTAAACCGATTATTATGGACTTCAATTATTTTATAGTTATTGATGAAAAGTCATTACAAAGACATATAAGTTTCAATGTAAGATCAGTTTTTTCATGTTTTAACAAACTGCTCCGCCCCGTTCCATGCTATTTGCTCGGTTAAAACAAAAGCACGAAACTTAAGCTCTTTGATTATACACGAAACATGTTTTGCTTGTGTTTCGTGTTTCTGAATCTACGAATTTATATCATGCTGACAGTCCGATGACCAGTTGATGATTTTTTTCTTTCATTTCCCAATGTTGAATAAGATTAACAAATCATAGCTATAAAGTACAAACTTCCAATTTGGGTTGCTGGTTATATCATATAGGACCCCCGTGGGTAATCTTTTTTACCAACTACTATTTTGTAATTTTATTATTTTGGTAGATACTAGAAGTCAGAAAAGAAAAACATATAAAGTCAAAAGATATTATTTGTCCATGAGTGCTAAATTGTCGTTAACAAAGACAAACTCGTGCTTTACCACTAGTTATTGTTTAAACATTATTTAAACATATATAGTTGATCACTTGCTCTAATATATTCAACAAAATTTAGTTATTATGAAATTCTATTTATTCGTTTGTAGAGGCCAGAGAGGCATCCAATAATACTCCCTCCGTCTCATAATAATTGTCCACTTTTACTATTTTGAGTCATTTTTGTTTAATTTTGACCATTAATATTTTTATTTGTGTTATATAATACTTGATGAAAATTATAAATTTAAAACTAAATTTAAAACCTAATCTATTCATATATTATTAGTCAGTATTATATTACACAAATAAAAATATTATAATCAGTTTAACAAAAAGACTGAAAAATCAAAGTGGACAATTATTATGGACGATGTATATTAATTATTCACTCCATCGTTTTAAAATTTGCTCCAGAGCCCCAATCCCCTCATTTTCCCCGCGTCGCCTTTCTTTCTAAATACATTTCGCGCGACGTCTTTCCGAAAGAAAGACGACATTTAATAAAATTAATTAAAAGGGGTGAGTCTTGTTTTTATGTGTGTGTTGTTTCGATCGTATACACGATCGAGTTGGGACTCATTTGGTTGGATTTGTGGTCGATCGATTCACCCCACATCAAAGACGATCGATCCTTCAATCGATCGAGGGAAGGGACGATCGAACTAATGAGGCTAGCCTAAAAAAGTCGTTTAAAAAAACAAAAATTTCCCACATGTTCCAATGATGAATATGTTAGTATATCTTGAAATGTCTATTTAGTTAATTAAAAAAAGTTGATTTATTTCTTCATGAATTTGTAATTCGTACGTGACGATCATAACTTTAATTTTGGTTGGCAAAATTTTACTTTGTCATGAATACTTGAAGAAACGTGCAACCTAAGTAACAATAAATCAAAATGCTAACTAATGATCATAAACAACTAAATGGGTGTATTTCAATGCTAATTTTCCAAATTTTTATTGGAAAACATAAAATACATGTTATCGCTTTTTAGAATGTAAATAGTCATAACTCTTAATTAGTAATCGATATAATCTCAATTACGACTACTCAAACATTCGTTTTTGGTTTCACGTGATTACTACTTAAGAGTTATCCCATCCTAGTCGTCATTAAACTTATACCATCCTGTCTTATTAATTCGTCATTTATAACGTTTAGCAACCTATACGTCGAACTTGCACTATATGTATCACTTTTTTTTTTTTTTTTTTTAATTTATTTTAGACCAGTTTGTTAGTTGTTAGTGGTATATATATGTATCTTACAAGTTACAACTATGCAAATATGCAATAGATTATACGGAAGAGTTTAAATAAATCCTCTATAACACATGTTTTTTATAGTCAGTATTTTATCATGTTTACTTAACCTACTTCGTTGAATTTGTATTTTTCTTTTTCTTTTTTCTTTTTTAATAGTGAAGTAGTATTACAAAAATAAAAATACTAGTAGTTGAAAGCAAATAAAGGCGGCTGATGGCTGTGTAGTTTCCTAATACTTTCCTCAATCTTCCATACATATAAACTCACCCATACTTCATAATCTTCTATTAACACCACACAGGTAGGATATATTTGAGGCAGAGGGTATGCACGTTCTGTAAACGTAAAAAAAAGTTTAACACCGAGTGCATAATCCCTAACATATTTCTATATCCATCACTCTCAACCACTATGGTTCGCCAGCAAGCAAACTCCATGGTTACTCATCTCCTACTACCACTACCACCACCTCCACCACCTATCGACGACTTCATGTTCGACAGCACACATACTTCACCTCTCAATACAGCTCCTTCAAGCCCAAAAAACTTCGCTAGTTTCCATCCAAATGAAGATGTCCAACAAGAAGAAATAGATATTGACTTTGCTTTTGATTTTAGTGGTCAGTTAGTACCACCTCCTATCTCGGACGCAGACGAGCTTTTCGACTGCGGAAAAATCAAAACCCTAGACCCTTTACCACCCCAAACAAAACCCAAATCACCAAAATTTACGCAAACATTTCATCGCGCGAAAAAAGATAAAAATTTCACTGAGACACCTAAGCACAAAGTATCCCGTTCTTTATCACCAAAAAGAGCCTCAAACATAAAAACCAATGATCATCAAATTACGAATACTACACAAACATCATCATTGTTTGGGTTCACATGGCACAACAAATGGAATTTGAAAAACTTGTTATTGTTCAGGAGCACATCAGCTGGAAGTGCTGAGATAACGAAAGATGCTAAGAATAATTGTAATAATACGAGTTTTAGAAGCGTGGATGGTTCGGTTGGTGGATCTTCAAGGAGGAGAATGAAGAGGAAAGTGTCGGCACATGAGATTCATTATACCGCGAATAGGGCTGTCGCTGAGGAGAGGCGAAGGAAGACTATGTTGCCGTATAAGTCTGGCTTGTTGGGGTGTTTAGGGTTTGGGATTACTATGCATGAAGTTTCTAATAGAGGTTTTTGATTTTGTTGTAAGCTTGTTTTTTATTCTTTGTAAAAATACATGATTTGTTATAAGTGTAAAGTTTAATAAAAGTAATTTTCACTACTAATTATTGGTAGAATATGGTGTTTGGATTGGATTGAAACATATTAGCTAGATTCAGCTAGCTTTACAAAAAAGAAATATCTTAGAAGTATTGAAATCAAACTAATGACCCAGTCAAAAGAAAAAAATAAAAAATAAAAAATAAAAGTTGGCCAAAAATCAGAAAATATCAAATTAAACAAGTGACTCCAGTTATTGTTGCTATCCGTTTTTTCAAGACAAACTATTCACATGTTGGAATAGTCAAGTTAATGTTATTTGGTTTGCTATCTGTTTGATTTTGTTTTAGAAAAGTTTTTGTCTCTAAATAGTGAACCAAAGATGTCTCTATATTTAGTTTGTTCAAGTTTGATATATAAATATCCAAAACGACACCGGCCTCAAGTCGTACAGCCTAACTTTCCTTACCTGAAGATTTGGGAATGGAAAAGATAATAGATTTTGATTGGATAGATGGGTTGGTGAATCTAGGCTTTTGGGATAGATTTCTTAGGTTGTTTAATCTTGAGGGTGAAAAAAGTGTTACTGTAAAAGGAAGAGACGAGTGGAGAAATGGTGCTTGGGTGTGGGTTTGGATCCTAGAGGAGATCTTTATGTGAACTAGATAACCTAAACAATTTGTTAAGTGGATCTTCTACGGGTTGGAATTCTATGGATACGTGGTCTTGGACGATGGGTAGAAATGATGAATTTTCGGTAAAAGCTCTTAAGCAGTTGCGATGTTGAAGATTCTCGTGAGGAAGCGATATGGTTGAAACTAAATGGTGCAAATACATGCCAAACAAGGTTAGTGTTTTTACGTGGAAACATGGGCGTCTTCTTGTTAGAGCTCTACTTGATAGGTATGGTATGGACTTGGACACCACTTTATGCCCAATGTGTAATGAAGTGGTCGAGTCCTTGGATCATTGTTTCGTTTCGTGTTGTAAAGCTAAATCAATATGGAAAAAAATGTTTAACTGGTGGAGCTTGGACAATTTTTATGGATCAAGTATAGCGGAAATCTTAAACGTAGATGGGAACGGTGTTTTTCCCAATAGTTTGAAACCCGTGTGGCAAGGAGTGGTTTGGTCGGTTTTTTATTTTCTATGGAAATTCAGAAACAAAATCGTGTTCCAGGGCCCTCAAAACAATGAGGTGGATTTATTGTTCGAGATACAACTTATTTCTTTCTTTTGGATTAAACACCAAAGTAAGACTTTAAATTTAAATTGGGTTGATTGGTGTTCGGGTCCAATTCGTTGCCATAAATTATCAGGTTGTAGTTAGTTTGTTCGTGATTCTCGTATGTGTCTATTGGCTTGTATTTTTTTTCTTTCCGGACCGCTCTTTTAATTAGCTTGTTTAATTGAGGAAGGATGCTGTGTTTTGTATTTTGTTCTCTTTCTTGTGATTTAATGAATTGTTGTCTTTCTAAAAAAAACTTTCTTTACTTGACAGGGCCGAGGGGGTCGTCAAATAGACGGTCTAGTGAACTACTTGAGTCACTCGAAAGGCTTCAAACTTGGCTAAGCCTTCACATTACAGCATGGGCGGAGATAGGGAGGGGTCCCGTGGGTCACGTGCCTCATAGCAAAAAAAATTGTAGTGTAAAATTTCTAAAATAACTGAATTTTTTTGTAATTCGCCCTCCTTAATAACCATTTCATAATATAATTTCTAAAAATTATCAAAATACGACCCCTCAAGCAAAAAATTCTGACTCCTCTTCTCATGCATTACAAGACTGGTTGCATAGTTGCATGTCCATCATTAAGAAATTTAACTTTTTCCCGCTAAAAGCCTAAAAACATACCCCAAGTACACCAGATACTATACTTCCATTATTAAAATTTTGGCCATGCATGAAGAAAGAAATGCAATTATGTAAAGTCGATTTATGTCTATTGTTGAGGAACCCACATGCATTATGCTCATTATTGTGGCTGCTTTTTGTTTGTATTTACGTGGGTCTTTCTTTAGCTTTTGGTACCACGATTCCATTTTCAAATTTACCTTTTTTACACTTAATTGCTTTATAGTGTTACAAACTTGAATTACGCAAAAATACTTATATATAAAATCAATGGTGAAGCTTGTTTAGATTCAATGAAATGAAACCCATGTCTGAAATCCAAAAAATGACAAGTGACCCGATGATTGTACTTGAACATGTTGTTTAAGATATGGTTCATGAAGATGAAGGAGATGATGAGTAGCTAGCTAGTTCAATGAAAAGGTGTCTTACTTTAGGACTCATGCCATGATGTCACAAACCACTTCGTGACTAAAAAAGAACCTTTGAAAGCATGGAATCAAAAGCCAACATAAAGGGCAAAAAGATTAAAACAAGGTGAACAAAACAGACAAATTGGCAAATATAAAAGGAGACATAGTCATATGAGGGTTCTACACCTAAACTTTGAATAAAAATAATAATAAAATAATTGGTAAATACTAAATAGTTTACTTACTCTTTCTTTATATATAAAAGACGTACGCAAAAGCTCTTTTAAAACGGTGCAATTTCTTGGATATCATAAAATAAAAGAAATGTCACAAATGTAGGAAAATAAATAATAATATTGTTATTAACATCAAGAAATAAAAAAGAACAAAGAGTACCAAAAATAAAATTCTCTCCGTCGATAGCAGAAAAACCATCTATGCATAATAATTAGTGAAAATATAAAACGATTTTTCTGTTGAATATGATACGAGGGATCTGAAAACAAAAGCATCAAAGTTTAGGCCGATTTATGTGACCAAAAACATGTGACGAAAAGTCAACAAACATCATTATCATTATGATTTAGTCAATACATCACCCACTTGCTAGTTGACTGATTGCAACTACTCATATTTACGCTTACAAAATGTAACAAATATTATTTGAATCACATGGATGTCTTGAATCATGACTTTCACCAGTTAATTCGAATTATGATTCTAGCCCCATCATCCAGAAGTATCTAAATCATAATTTCTTTACTAGTCAGAGTATCGAGTCCTCAATTTTTAGGGTGCGTTTAGTTAGAGAAAAAAATTATCTTATTTTTTAATTTTAATTTTGTAAAAATTTGTAAAGAAAATGGGTTACAAAGAAAAACAAGAAAAATAATTAAAAATTGTTTTGTAGTTTTCCTTGTTAAGTTAAAAAATAAGGGATTTTGTGTTTTGCAAAATATTTTGTTGAAAAATGTTGATGTGAACGAGATCTTTGTTTTCAACAAAACATTTTGTAGAAAACAAATGTGTTTTCCCCCAACTAAACGTAACCTTATAGATTTTGAAAACAAGTTTTATCGTGAGCTCAGAGACACGACTGAAAGAAAGAGTCCTAGTGGTTCTTCATTGCGAACTAGATCTAAGCAGCATACTTATAACGGAAATATGATCTTGCACGGATGGTAAAAAAACATATACACATTAAGATATCTGTTGAGGTTATGATACATGATATACAAATAATAACATGTAGACATCACATAGTACACAACGGAACTGAAAAATAAACGCGTAACATACCTCTTGCAATTAGGTTAGATCTGTTGAACAAAGAAAATGTAGTGGTTTAAAGAGTTGCCCCTTACCGTTTTACAACTCAAACCAATTGGTGTAAGAATAATGTCTTACCACCACAGTTTTGTACACACGAATTAACCACGAATCAAAGCGATTGCTAGATCTAACACAAGCATTTGTTTTATGGAAAAACAAAACCAAAACACCCTTTGGAGGTGGATCGGCCGAATAATGCAAGAGAAGGAGATTGAGAGATCTAGGGTTAATTCAATGCACAAAAATTAACCTTAAACATTTACCCTAGACCTTGTATATATAGTGGTAGAATGACTTATAGGAAAAGTTAGGATTTGGGCTTGGGGAAACCCCCTATGGCCGGCCACCTTAGAGGAAGAAAAGGGGAACCCGAATCTTTTCCATTTTTAAGTTATTCACCATATATTCTCTCCTTTTTACATTTAACGGTCGTTAGTCATTTCCGTTAAATACTTAACGATTGTTAGTCGGGTTTTGTGTAATAATTAATCGTAATCATTAACATTAATTATAACTTTAATTCTCATTCGCTAATGTGTGTAATCCCGTGGTCACGAGTTCGAATCCGGACATTTATTCGGACGAAAAGGCGCGAATATACGAAGAAAATGGTCAAAGTCAAGAATCGAGACACTCAATCAGCTGAATTGAAAGGGGACGGCGTCAGGTCTTATTTGTGACGCCGTCGCGACACATCTTGTGACGACTCAGAGAGCAAATTTACATTTTTCAAGTGACGCCATCAGGTTTTAAAAGAGTAGGGCGTCTTAGCTCAGACGGCCTAGATTTGATCCAGACGGCATCGAGACCGAAGGCGGCGGCGTCACGGACATAGGTGATGCCGTCACGAGTTGACGTGGCCAAGACGAAACCCTAATGACGGCGACCGACGGCACGTCACGATTAAAGAGTGACGTCGCAGCTTTGTAACACTATATATAGAATCCGAATTTTCGGTTTTAGAGGTAGTTTTGTGGGTAAAACCTAAACCGAACCCAGGCTATCTTGTACAAGATTTTAGGGTTCCATACCCTATTTTACATCAAGATAAGTGTTTTACTTCATTGATTCAATTATGTCTTCAATTGATTGTGTGTATGCTTGCATGTTCTTCATGTCGGGCTAATTTATTTGTGTGTTTACTTAGGTAATATGAAACATAGTTATTGAATATTGATTGGTTGTCTCTTATCTTAATTGTTATTGGCCTAGTATTGCGATAGGTCATTCGTTGTGCTATTAATGCTTGGTTAATCTTTGTTGAACCTTAGCATATAGTTACTAGTGGAATTGTAGGCTAAACATCCAAAGAATACCTTAGTGTTAAGTTTATGAATCCTAGAGATTTCGTAGTCATTAACCTTTGGTAGCTTCAAAGAGTTAGGGATAAACGCATACCCTACGACCTTAGAAACACAACGCGTTAAGAATAAGGACATGACAATTCAACCATCAATAGGAGATAACTAGGGAGTAATAACTCTAAGTAAACACATTTTTAACTATCATACGAGCACACAACAATAGACATAGACTACCCCTAGCTTAGTTAATTAGAATAGATAAGTAGAGTAATCGGTAGAAATACCAACCCCCAAATCCAAATCCCGAGATTCGTACCTTTCCATTTTCTAAAAAATATAAAAAAGATAAAAAAATAATTTTCCTCAACCCAACCTTAACGTAGTAACTTCTTACTAGCATTCCTATTCCCCTAGAGAACGATATCAATACCCGTGGCTTACCCTAATACTACACTACAACGATTAGGTTCATCGCTTGGGGTGTTGAAAACTTGCTCGATGAAAAGGAAGTTCCTTTGACCCCGAACGCGCTGCGTAAGCATATCAAGTTTTTGGCGCCGCTGCCTGGGGATAGAATAGCTAGTTAGGAGTTCACCTCTTTTAGGTTTCCTTGCTTGATTTCTATCAAGTAAGATTTTTTCCCATTTTTAGCTTCCTCGTAGTCTATCCCCCTTCTTCGTGACATTTGTTAGTAATCCCATCACTTTTCATCATGGAAGGTGATAACCCACCAAACAACACTTTACCACCAAACAAATACCCACCGCTTGATCCAGCCTTTGCCAACCAACTTCGGGCTCGTATTGTTAGTGAAATTGAAGAGCTTAGGAAGCTGAATAGGATAATTGAAAATGCACTTGAGGAAGACCTTAAGGAATCTACTAGCACTTTAGATAGTGATTCAACCTCAAGTGATTCGGATGATGACTTAGAAGATGGAGATTATAAGGTGTTAGAAATTATGGAGGATAGTAAGGAGGAGGAGGAACTTAGGAGTATTTCGATTCATACCCTAAAGGAAGGAAACCGCCTATCACTATAACGTGGTTAACTTCCGAGACCACCTTCGAGCCTCGCATAAGAAGGGGTAACCCTAAAAACATCAAGATACCGTGCATGATTGGATACTTATATAAGTATCACACTTACATTGACTATAAGGCACCCATGAATATAATGTCTAGGCTCTACTACAATTGGATCATGAGCAAAAAGCTAGGACCTATGAGGGACCCCTTTCGCCCTAGGAAAGAGAGTAACTATGTCAGGAGGGTTAAAGGATTGCATGTCTTCGTAGGTAACTTCACATATAGGTGTGATTTCATGATCTTGGAAAATGTTAAGGGCATCATTGATGAGTTTTTAGGGGATTTGATACTTAGGAGACCATTTATAGAGGAATCTAAGATGGTTTATGATCAAGAGGAATGAATAGTCGAGTTCTCAAACGGAGCCGAGAGTGTTAAATACATAATGCCCTACAAAAATAAGAAGTTTGAGGGTATTGATGATTTAGATGTGGACAACATTCCGGCATTTGAAGTAGATTAGAAGAACAAGGTTTACTACACTGCTTGTCTTGAGTTAGGCCCTGAGTATATTCGTGATGAGAGAAGAGTTAAGGAGATCGAATAGGCCTCTAAGATTAGGACAACGTAGGGGCACGACATCGAGTCTAGCTACAAGACTCATAAATAAAGAAAAGCGCTTCGTGGGAGGCAACCCATGCTTAATTGTTTGCTTGTTTGTGTGTCGTGTATCTTTTATTGATTGTTTATTCTAATGTTTAAATTTGTAAAAATGCTTTATTTTGTCTTTAACCTCGTCTTAATTACATATAAAGGTATTTTGCATAAGGGATAAGTGTAGGGAGGATTACACACGTTTTCAAAAGAAACGTGAACATGAGAATTGCAATTATTTAGAAGATATACATGTGTGTTTGTTCGAGTCAAATGCTTGTATCGAGTCATAATGGATGTTTTGCGAAAATTTTTCCATTTTAAAGATAAAACGTTCGAATTTTTCCGGAAAATCGCACCAGGTTTACATCGGGATAACTGATGGCGTCGGGATCGCAACCTAACGGCGTCGGGAGGAGCGTAAACGACTTACTACTTTCTCGTTTTCGAGCTATTTATAAATTTTGGAATTTTCCGGTCTTAATTTTCCGTAAAATCAGAAACATCCATTCCACAAACATTATATCCTAGTTTAGTAGAGTCCTATATATTGTTACCGCCAATTTTACGAAGGTTTCGTTTGTTTTCTTCAAGTGTGCGGGTTTAATTTATCAAGAAAAAATACATAAGATGGGAAGGAGCTTTTCACGCAAACATTCTTCTTGAAGAAAGATGTAACCACCACTTCACACGGATCCTACCGAGCTAATCGTAGGAGTACTAGTTTCTTCGCTTTTAATTACCTTCCATTATCATAACTTTGATACTTTCGGGAACATTGGGGACAATATTCGGTTTAAGTGTAGGAGGGAAAATAAAGCGGAACTTTGAAACTATGCTTATCCTGACTATTTGCCTTGTCCAATTTCAATTGTGTAATAAACCATGAGAAATATCGGTTAAGGTAATTTTGGCACCAAATTTAAATTTTTTCATGACATGTAGGAGTGGGCCATTAGTCTTAATAAAGCGTCTCATGGATAGAAAATTATATGACTAGCACAAAAACCCTTTACCACTTAAATTCCACCTAAAATGTGAGGATCGCCCTTAGATTTGTAGGAATTAAAGCATTCATCTTTAATGCTTAGAGTGTGAACCGGTAGTATAATAGATTCTAGAACTTGTTTTGTGATGCATTCCGAGATCGCTAGTAAGACTACATTTGTGTAGTTAGAAATAACTAAATGATAAGAGGCATTAGGATAACCCTTGTTTGATACCCGTAATATAATTATTTCTTCCACATCGGTTGAGTAATTCCCCCACACCCTTGCGTTGTACTCATCTTTAGTACACGATACCCCTAGTTAACCCCTCAGAGCCTATCCTTTTCGAGGTTCTCGTGATGTTTCGGTTTTCCGGAATATCAATGAAGAGCTGATAACGCTACACGCGTCGTTCGGGGTCAAAGGAACTTCCTTTTCGTCGAGCAAGTTTTCAACACCCTAGGCAGTGAACCTAATCGTTGTAGTGTAGTATTAGGGTAAGCCACGGGAATTGATATCGTTCTCTAGGGGAATAGGAATACTAGTGAGAATTTACTACGCTAAGGTTGGGATTGAGGAAGATTATTTTTTTATCTTTTTATATTTTTTTAGGAAATGGAAAGGTACGAATCTCAGGGTTTGGATTTGGGGGTTGGTATTTCTACCGATTACTCTATTCGTCTAATTATCTAATCTAAGGTGTATGTAGTATATGTCTAATTATTTTGTGCTCGTATGATGATTTAAATATGTGTTTACTTAGGTTTTATTACTCCTTAATTATCTCCTATTGATGGTTGAATTGTCACGTCCTTATTCTTAATCACGTTGTGTGTCTAAGGTCGTAGGGTATGCGTTTATCCCTAACTCTTTGAAACTACCAAAGGTTATCGCCTACAAAATCTCTAGGATTTATTAACTTAACACTAATGTACTCTTCGGATGGTTTAGCCTACAATGAATCTAGGTACTATAAGCTAAGGTTCAACAAAGATTAATCAAGCATTAACTACACAACAGATGATCTGTCGCAATACTAGATCATTAACAATTAAGATAAGAGACAACCAATCATTATTCAATAATTAAGTTTCATATTCCCTAAGCAAACACACAAGTAAATTAGCCGGACATGGAAACATGCAAGCATACACACAAGTAATTGAAGACATAATTGAATTAATGAAGTAAAACACTTATCTTGATGTAAGATAGGGTATGGAACCCTAAAATACCGTACAAGACAGCCTTTAGTTCGGTTTAGGTTTTACTCCAAAAGACTACACACCGAAAACTAAAAATTCGGATTCTATATATAAGATTACATATGCGACGGCGTCCACCTTATGATTTGTGGCGCCGTCGGGTCGCCGTCATTAGGGGTTTCGTCTTGGCCACATTAGTCTTGCAACGGCGTCACCTTATGCTTGTGACGCCGTCCCTTCGATCTCGACGTCGTCTCGGATCAAATCTAGGCCGTCGAGTTGCAACGACCTACTCTTTTAAAACACAGGCGTCACTTGTAAATAAGTAATTTGGCTCTTGAGCCATCACAAAAGTGGTCCGACGGCGGCGTCGCATATAACACCGACGCCGTCACCTTCGGGCCAATGACCTAAGTGTCTCGATTCTTGACTTTGGCCATTTTCTTTGTATATTCGCGCCTTTTCGTCCGAATAAGTGTCATTCCAAATTTTGCCATCAAGATACCTAAAAAGTGAAAAGGAACGATATTAAGTAATAACGGATACAAAGTGATCAAATAAGGGCTTAAACGACCCTAAAAGGTACATTTTAAAACCTTATCAAATATCCCTACACTTGGTATTTGCTTGTCCTCAAGCAAATGTGCTTTAGCCAATTAATTTATAAGTTAGAGGTCATGAAGCATTGGTTTAGAACAATCCACAACACATATAAGCCCCGCAAAAGTCATAACAAGTACTGAAATTACATACTAGCACCTCACATGGGGTGTTTGGATACTCACATCTCTTGGGTGTATATGAAATATAACAAGTTGGAAATGGAAGATAAACACTCATTTACCAGTCCTAGTACATAGATTACCATAGGCTTGAGACTAGATCAAACCTCCATCGCTTTGGCGTAAGCACCTAGGAAAGACTATCAAATAGGTCTTTTAAAGGGTTGTAATGTTAGGCCTACGGTAGGGAAACAAAGGGTTTGGTGGGATAGGCTATTTAGTGGTGGCAAGTCAAAATCTTTGTGTTACAAGCATGCGAAGAATGGCGTTGCTAAGCCAAGACTCGACACTCTAGACTCTAGATAACTGAAACAAACAAACATAAATTAAAAGATAGATGTAGGATGGTAGCCCGTATGTTTTTTCATTTTTTTTTACACTCTATTTTTTCCTTTTTTATCTTTTTTTCTATTTTTTTTCATACACTTTTACTCTACCATCCTCTACGATAATATCAAAATGATAGGGATTCTGGGCACATCCCTACACTTGAGTTTTATTACTCTAACACTAAATTGACCCGAATTGAAAAGATCAAAACACTTGGAGTACATTATTACGCAAATAAAGGGAATTTGAATAATGTTCCTTCCGTCATTTCACAAACTTTAACTTTTCCCATGAGTCCCAATCGTCCCAAAGCGTGTACATAGGATATGACTCGACTTAGCAACTTATGCAAGCAACTAGATAATTGAACTAAGGGTTTAGTGTGATAACAATAATGCACTAAAAGTGAGTGCATACAAGGTAGGCTAAGGCGATTTGGGTGTACATTTGGGGTGGATTGTAAACAATGCTCTTCATTGATATTCCGAAAACCGAAACATCACGAGAACCGCGAAAAGGATAGGCTCGAGGGGTTAACTAGGGTATCGTGTACTAAAGATGAGTACAACGCAAAGGTGTGGGGAATTACTCAACCGATGTGGAAGAAGTAATTATATTACGGTATCAAACAAGGGTTATCCTAATGCCTCTTATCATTTAGTTATTCCTAACTACACAAGTGTAGTCTTACTAGCGATCTCGGGATGCATCACAAAACAAGTTCTAGAATCTATTATACTACCGGTTCACACACTAAGAATTAAAGATGAATGCTTTAATTCCTACTAATCTAAGGGTGATCCTCACATTTTGGTGGAATTTAAGTGGTAAAGGGTTTTGTGCTAGTCATATAATTTCCTATCCATGAGGCGCTTTTGTTAAGACTAATGGCCCACCCTATATGTCATGAAAATTTTTAAATTTGGTGCCAAAATTACCCTAACCGACATTTTCTCATGGTTTATTACACAAATGAAATTGTACAAAGCAAATAATCAAGGATAAGCATAGTTTCAAAGTTCCGTTTTATTTTCCTCCCTACATTAAACCGAACATTGTCCCCAATGTTCCCCGAAAGTATCAAAGTTATGATAATGGAAGGTAATAAAATGAAAGAAACTAATACTCCCTGATTAGCTCGGTAGGATCCGTGTAAAGTGGTGGTTACATTTTTCTTCAAGAAGAACGTTTGCGTGAAAAGCTCCTTCTCATCTTATGTATCTTCTTCTTGGTAAATTAAACCCGCACACTTGAAGAAAACAAATGAAAATTTCGTAAAATCGGGTAATAATATATATAGGACTCTACTAAATTAGGATATAATGCTTGTGGAATGGATGTTTACTGAAATTTACGGAAAATTAAGACACGGAAAATTCCAAAAATTATAAGTAGCTCGAGCGAGAAAAAGTAATCGATTGTTTTGCTCCTTCCAGCGCTTGTCGAGTTGCGATCTGACGCCGTCGGTTATCGACAAAAAGCGGTGCGATTTTACGGAAAAATTGGAAAACTTACATCTTTAGAATCTAGAAAATTTCTGCAAAACATCCATTATGACTCGATACAAGCATTTGACTTGAACAAACATACATGTATATCTTTTAATTAATTGAAATTCTCATGTTTACGTTTCTGTTGAAAACGTGTGTAATCCTCCCTGCACTTATTCCTTATGTAAAATACCTTTATATGTAATTAAGACGAGGTTAAAGACAAAATAAAGCATTTTTAAAAATTTAAACATGAGAATAAACAATCACTAAAAGATACACGACACACAAATAAAAATGAAAAATAAATACACATGGGTTGCCTACCAAGAAGCGCTTGTTTTTGTTCGAGTCACGAGCCTGACTCTACCCTTATTTAACGGATAAAGGGGAGGTTTTCCCTACACTTAAGTTTAAGTGCGGGGTGATAGTAGCGATACACACCCTTAGGGTGGAAATTTGCTACATGAGGAGAGGTGATGGGTAATTTATATGCTCAAAGGTGTGCTCCATTCATTATAACCTTACCTAATTGTATTGGTGTAGCGGGTGAATCAAATCTCTCTCCTAAAATGGATCATCTTCTATCAACTTCAAAAGATTCTTAGTTAAGGATCCATCTTGACCTAATAAACCCAGTTTAAACCCATAATGTTTCTTGTTATCAACCATGAATGGGTGATATAAGTGTGTAAGGTCATAGGTTACTCCTATATTAGCTTCCACTCTACATGGCCTAGATTCTACCACCTTTATCAAGCAACTACCTGGACTATTTATTTTGATGGGTGGATTGGGGCCTAATTCAATTCCAAGATTCACATCTAAAGACGGAAAATTGGGTAAGGTTTTTGGTTGAGGCTCCGGTTCATCAAAATTAGGAACTTCCCTAGGACTAAGAGAGGTCATGACAACAAGTATCTAAACCTACATTCTCTAGTGGCGTTTGGTCCAAAGGTTCTATATCAATCGGGTTCCTATAGTCTCTTCTACTTTTTCCGGGTAAGTTATAGGCGATGTGTGTTCCTCAGTGATGGTAGGGCTTGTAGGCTTGGAGTTTCCACCTCATTATCCATTATATCAAGATCTCCTAAATGTTCATTAGTATGATCTAACCCAAATACACTCCTAAGAATCTCAAATCCTTCTTTGGCCATTTCAAATTCTTGGTCCGATTCATAAGAATTGTTCTCAAAAACTTGAGTACTATGTTCTATTTTCCTAAAGAATTCCTCACGTGTGTCATATGTTTTGAAGTCTATCCCACACATGCAACTAAGTATTTCAACTCTAACCATCTCACAATCTTGTTTGGGTTTAGGTTCCATGTTCTTAAAAACTAGGTCTTTTTTATCATGGTGCCTAAGGTTGGATAAATCCTCCTTATCCATTTCCTCAAGTTGTGACAACTGATGGTTTATGCTTAGGAGCCTTTTCTCAAAAATTTTCCAGAGGGTCTCACTAAAAGGAGTTGATTCTAACAATGATCGTTGAATAGAAGCCACACAAGCACAAAATTTATCCAATCCATCCAACCTTACACATGTCTCCTTTTGGATATCTCTAAGATCACTCACAAATTAATTAGAACAATAAAAAGCAATCCAATCTGCGAAATTCAATTATTCCTCATTTGTTAATGATTCAAATGCAACTTCACTTGCCATAGCGACAAATGAAAAGGGTTTCTGAACACAAACATAAAGAAGGGGATAGACTACAAGGAAGCTAAAAATGAGAAAAAGCTTACTTGATAGGAATCAAGCAAGGGAACCTAAGCGGTGGACTCTAACTAGCTATTCTATTCCCCAGCCGGCCTAAAACTTGATAACGCTACACGCATCGTTCGGGGTCAAAGGAACTTCCTTTTAAATCGCAAGTTTTTCAACACCCTAGGCGATGAACCTAATCGTTGTAGTGTAGTATTAGGGTAAGCCACGGAATTGATATCGTTCTCTGGGAATAGGAATGCTAGTGAGAAGTTACTATGCTAAGGTTGGGGTTGAGGAAGATTATTTTTATCTTTTATATTTTTTAGGAAATGGAAAGGTACGAATCTCGGGGTTTGGATTTGAGGGTTGGTATTTCTACCGATTACTCTATTCGTCTAATTATCTAATCTAAGGTGTATGTAGTATATGTCTAATTATTGTGTGCTCGTATGACGATTTAAAGATGTGTTTACTTAGGTTTTATTAATCCTTAATTATCTCCTATTGATGGTTGAATTGTCACGTCCTTATTCTTAATCGCGTTGTGTGTCTAAGGTCATATGGTATGCGTTTATCCCTAACTCTTTGAAACTACCAAAGGTTATCGCCTACAAAATCTCTAGGATTTATAAACTTAACACTAAGGTACTCTTGGATGGTTTAGCCTACAATGACTCTAAGTACTATAAGCTAAGGTTCAACAAAGATTAATCAAGCATTAACTACACAACGGATGATCTATCGCAATACTAGATCATTAACAATTAAGATAAGAGACAACCAATCAATATTCAATAATTAAGTTTCATATTCCCTAAGCAAACACACAAGTAAATTAGCGGGACATTGAAACATGCAAGCATACACACAAGTAATTGAAGACATAATTGAATTAATGAAGTAAAACACTTATCTTGATGTAAGATAGGGTATAGAACCTTGACATATTGTACAAGACAACCTTGGTTCGGTTTAGGTTTTACTCCAAAGACTACACATGAAAACTAAAAATTCGGATTCTATATATAAGATTACATATGCGACGGCGTCACTTATGATTTGTGGCGCCGGGTCGCCGTCATTAGGGTTTCGTCTTGGCCACGTTAGTCTTGCAACGGCGTCACCTTATGCTTGTGACGCCGTCCCTTCGATCTCGGCGTCGTCGGATCAAATCTAGGCTGTCCGAGTTGCGACGACCTACTCTTTGAAAACACAAGCCGTCACTTGTAAATAAGTAATTTGGCTCTTGAGTCACAAAAGTGGTCCGACGGCGTCGCATATAACACCGACGCCGTCACCTTCGGTTCCAAAGAACTGAGTGTCTCGATTCTTGACTTTGGCCATTTTCTTCGTATATTCGCGCCTTTTCGTCCGAATAAGTGTCATTCCACATTTTGCCTTCAAGATACCTAAAAGTGAAAAGGAGCGATATTAAGTAATAACGGATACAAAAGTGATCAAATAAGGGCTTAAACGACCCCTCAAAAAGGTACATTTTAAAACCTTATCAAGAGCATTGTTTACAATCCACCCCCAAATGTACACCCAAATCGCCTTAGCCTACCTTGTATGCACTCACTTTTAGTGCATTATTGTTATCACACTAAACCCTTAGTTCAATTATCTAGTTGCTTGCATAAGTTTCTAAGTCGAGTCATATCTTTTGTACACAGTTTTGGGACGATCGAGACTCATGGGAAAAGTTAAATTTTTTGAAATGACCGGAAGGGAACGTTAAATTCAAATTCCCTTTATTTGCGTAATAATGTACTCCAAGTGTTTTGATCTTTTCAATTCGGGTCAAATTAGTGTTAGAGTAATAAAAACTCAAGTGTAGGGATGTGCCTATAAATCCCTATTATTTTTATGTTATCGTAGAAGATGGTAGAGTAAAAGTGTATGAAAAAAAAAATCAAAAAAAAAAAAAAAAAAAAAAAAAGAAAAAGAAAAAAGAAAAAAAAACATACGGGCTACCATCCTACATCTATCTTTAAATTTATGTTTGTTTATTTCAATTTATCTAGAGTTTTGAGTGTCGAGTCTTGGCTTAGCAACGCCATTCTTCACATGCTTGTAACATAAAGATTTTTGACTTGCCACCACTAAATCGCCTATCCCACCAAACCCTTTGTTTCCCTACTGTAAGCCTTACGTTACAACCCTTTAAAGACCCTTGGATTGTTTTTCCTAGGTGCTTACGCTTAAAGCGATGGAGGTTTGATCTAGTCTCAAGCCTATGGTAATCTATGTACTATGACCGGTTAATGAGTGTTTATCTTCCATTTCCAACTTGTTATATTTCATATACACCGAGAGATGTGAGTAACCAAACATCCCATGTGAGGTGCTAGTATGTAATTTCCGTGCTTGTTATGACTTTTGCGGGGCTTATATGTGTTGTGAATCGTTCTAAACTAATGCTTCATGACCCTAACTTATAAAGTGATTGGCTAAAGCACATTTGCTTGAGGACAACCAAATAACAAGTGTAGGGATATTTGATAAGGATTTAAAAGGTACCTTTTGAGGGTCATTTAAGCCCTTAATTGATCACTTTTGTATCCATTACTACTTAATTTCGTTCCTTTTCACTTTTAGGTCTCTTGAAGGCAAATTCTTTGGAATGACACTTATTCGGACAAAAGGCGCGAATATCTGAAGAAAATGGCCAAAGTCAAGAATCGAGACACTCAATCTGCTGAATTGAAAGGGGCGGCGTCGGTCTTATTTGTGGCCGTCATGACACATCTTGTGACGACTTAGAGAGCAAATTGACATTTTCAAGTGACGACATCGGGTTTTAAAAGAGTAGGCGTCGCACTCGGAAGGCCTAGATTTGATCCGAGGCGTCGAGGCCGAAGGCGCACGGCGTCACGGACATAGGTGGCGCCGTCACGAGTTAACGTGGCCAAGCGAAACCCTAATGACGGCGACTGGCGGCGTCACGGTTAGAGAGTGGCGTCGTCGCGATTTGTAACACTATATATAGAATCGAATTTTTCGGTTTAGAGATAGTTTTGTGGAGTAAAACCTAAACCGAACCAAGGTCATCTTGTACGGTATTTTAGGGTTCCATACCTATTTTACATCAAGATAAGTGTTTTACTTCATTGATTCAATAATGTCTTCAATTGATTGTGTGTATGCTTGCATGGTCTCCATGTCCCGCTAATTTATTTGTGTGTTTGCTTAGGTAATATGAAACCTAGTTATTGAATATTGATTGGTTGTCTCTTTTCTTAATTGTTATTGACGTAGTATTGTGATAGGCCATTCGTTGTGCTATTAATGCTTGATTAATCTTTGTTGAACCTTAGCATATAGTTACTAGTGGAATTGTAGGCTAAACATCAAAAGAATACCTTAGTGTTAAGTTTATGAATCATAGAGATTTCGTAGTCATTAACCTTTGGTAACTTCAAAGAGTTAGGGATAAACGCATACCCTACGACCTTAGAAACACAACGCGTTAAGAATAAGGACGTGACAATTCAACCATCAATAGGAGATAACTCGGGAGTAATAACATCTAAGTAAACACATTTTTAACTATCATACGAGCACACAACAATAGACATAGACTACCCCTAGCTTAGTTAATAAGAATAGATAAGTAGAGTAATCGGTGAAATACCAACCCTCAAATCCAAACCCGAGATTCGTACCTTTCCATTTTCTAAAAATATAAAAAGATAAAAATAATCTTCCTCAACCCCAACCTTAGCGTAGTAACTTCTTACTAGCATTCCTATTCCCAGAGAGCGATATCAATACCGTGGCTTACCCTAATACTACACTACAACGATTAGGTTCACTGCCTAGGGTGTTGAAAAACTTGCTCGACGAAAAGGAAGTTCCTTTGACCCCGAACGCGCTGCGTAAGCGTATCAGTGGAGTATAAGGAGATGTGAGTTGCTAGACAATTCCACGCTCAGCTAAGTAATCTTTGAACTCTTGGCTTATATATTCACCACCTCTATCGGATCGAAGAGCTTTAGTCTTCTTACCTAGTTGTAATTCTACTTCACTTTTGAAAACCTTAAATGTTTCAAAGACTTCATGTTTATGTTTAAGTAAATAAACATAACCATAATATTGAAATCATCCGTAAAGGTTAAGAGTAGGTAGCACCATGTTTTGACACATGTCTAAGTGGACCACACACATCGGTGTGTATCAATCCAAGTAGATCGAAGCCCTTTCCCGTCAAGTTTTATCACACAAGTGACCACTTGTGAATGGTCAACCGTAATAAACTTCAAGCAGTTCGGACACCAATGCAATGAAGATCAAGAGGAGTAGTGTTTCCCAGTCGTTAAGTCCCAGCGGTACGTGCGATGAATAATCAAGCGAATAGTGATCGGGAGAATTTGAGCGGAAAAGGGTTATGATTGATTATACCTAAAGAAAAAGTTTATAAATTACAGGGGCTTAAATGCAAATTAAAGAAAATTAAAAGATAAATTATATTAAATAAACGCTATCACTATTTTTAAAATGATGTTTTGATTTTTCTTTTATAAATTTAAATTAAAAACTACGTAACGTACAAAAGAAAATGTGAAATTGAAACAATATTAATCCTAAAAATATAAAAATGACATTTTACAAACCTAATGATAAGAAAATTTTTAGAAAAAGAAAATTATTTTTATGACTATTTATTTAATTATTATTAATTAAAACTATTTTACCTATTTAATAATACCCTAAAATACAAGAAAATATGAAATAAAGCTAGAAAAATGAAATTATGACTTAGAAAATCTAAAATAACTAAAGAGAATTTTCAAAACTAATTTTGTATTTTTACGATTATTTTCTATTTTCTATGAATTAAAACTATTTAAAACTAATTAAATTGCTAAAATTACAAATTAAACTATGAAAAATCTGGAAAAATTATTTTTTGCTTTTATATTTATCTTAACCTAGGAAAAATGAAAACTTATTTTTTGAAACTTTTACGATTTAATTGTATTAAAAGCTAATTAAAAAGTACTAAAAGCTGATTTAAATGAAGAAAAATAGCAAGCAGTGCTAGAAAAATATGAAAAATTCAGGAAAAGTCTAAAATAATATTCTAATCTAAGAAAATATAAAAGCAGTAGCTTATGTGTGAGAATATGGAGCTGCGGTGACAAGTGCTTATAAATAAGCACTCAAAATAAGCTAAAGGTACCAAATGAGCACCAAATTATCACGAAGCTATAATATGCTAAAACTACTCAAAAGCAACTAATTACAACTAGCCTAAACCTCTAAAGTGCAAACTACACAGATTTGATGATTTAAAACTTAAGTGCTAAAAGCAGTTTTATGCTACTACTTTGAAGCTTGAAAATAAGCTACTGAGATAAGCTTAACTGAAAACCGGATGTTGGAACTCAAGTAGACCGGCTAGCTACTTATAAACCAAGTTTGAGACCTAGATAAGCTCTAATGAGCTTGTGACAAGCTCTGCAAAACACACATGCACACTCGGTATATCTTGAGTGTGTGCAGAGGACTTTGACCAAATTGACAAGCTTATTTGGAGCTTGTAAAAAATTACTAAAATTCAACAAAAATCATTTTCAAAAACTTGACCAATTGAAGTTTTTAAACCCAAAGTTTCACTTGAATTTGAACCAAAAATGAATCCATGAAAAATCACCCAGTTTGGGTGGCGAGATTTTCACTTTTTGACTTTTGAAGCGATTTTGAAAGTTTGACTAAATTGAGATTTGATCTTAATTTATGAACGAAAATGATGTTTTATGCTATTATAAAACTAAATTAAGCTACTCTATCAATTCTAAACACAAATCAAGCTTTTGATTTTACAAATTTCTAACGAGATATGAAATTAGGACAGTTTTAGAAAGATTTTGACTTTGAGCTAGTGAAGATGCAAATTGATGACTAAATTGATTCAAGTGGACCTATATTAGGCGAGTATGCAAATTTTAAGTGCAAACCAAAGCTCAAGCTCAAATAATCTAAGCAGATCCAAACACAACTTTAGCTAATGATTTGCAAATTTAAGACTACTACTAATCCTTGAATTCTAACTTGTATCTATCAACTAATCGGTAATTAAACTATGACCTAATTAATGCTATTTCTAAATAAACACAATCAAACTAACAATAGGCATTAAAAATAAATTATGCGATGATAAAATTATTTGAAAACTCAAAGGTCCTACCACTATCCGCTTGCCAAATCAAACAAAGAACCACTAACCTATTCTATTTTAATCCATATCTAACTCAAATTCAACCCATATCCAACTCTGCATCAACCCATATCCATTTCATTTCCATAACCAAATGCTTCTCGGTTTGACTTTTGTTGACCAAATACCAAAGTTGCTTGAAATTGAATTATAAGCTTACCAAAAGCTATAAATAGCTTAAATAAGCTTATTTGAATTTAAAATAAGCTACTAGAAGCTTGAATATAAGAGCATGAAACGAAATTTTTTGACGATGAACATGAAAACATGAAACTTAATAAAACTTGAATTGATACTTGAAAATGAGTTACAATGATAAAATAACTTAGTTTAGTACAATAAAACTTAAAATTACAACTTTAAACTTAAACTAAGACATAGAATATTAAAAAGCGACATACATATGAAATTTAAAACTAAGTACTACTTTTCTCTTGCTTCTCTTTCTTCTATTTATACATCAAAATGCTTCTCTCTCTCTGAGCAAATCCACTTGCATTTGGGACCATTGGATCACTTGAGGACAATATTGGCCATTTGATGAATTTTGGCGCCAAAATGGTTTTATCAATGGGGGTTGAGTGCAAGGGAAGGAAGCATTTAATGCATCTTGGATGGTTGTTGAGGTGGGGGAACATGGAGAGGAGAGAGTGGTGGAGGGATGGATGGTGAGGTTGAGTGTTTGCGGTGGTGGTGAGGAGAAGAAGAAGAAAAAAAAGGAGGAAGGTGTTTGTTTGACCAGGGGTTTGACTTGGGGTTTATTATTGGAAAGGGTCAAAAGGGTCAAAGGGGGTCAAGGTGTTTGGCGGGGGTCAAATGGTCCATATGGCGGGGGTCAAGGTCCAAAGGGTTTGGTTTGTTAATAATCAAGGACCAATTTGTAATTTCGAAATTTGAGGACCAAAGCGCCATTTTCTCAAAGTTGTTTCAAGGGACCAAAAATGACAAGTTTCAATAGTACAAGGACCATAATAGACATTTTCAAACTTCCAAGGACTATTTTGCCAATTTTGAAACTTGAAGGACCAAACTTGTAATTTCTCAAAACTTTTGACATTTTCACCAAAGGACTAATTATGACAAGTTATGATTTTAAAAGGACCTTTGGTGACTTTTCTTTTAAAATAAGTGCTCGGGGACTATTTCGACAACTTTTGAAACTTGGGGGTGAAGCGCCAATTATGCAAACTTAGCTCATTTTCATCGATTTTAAACATTTTGCATCGAAACATATAAAATGCAATTTTGAGATATTTTCGATATTTTGATGCATTTACGAGCATTTTAAATGTTTTGCGATTCAGTTGACCAAAATGATGAGTATTTACACACTCATCAATCCCCACACTAAACTATTGCTAGTCCTAGCAATCTTTTGAAAAAACTTAATGGATTTGAATCTCTTTACCAAAAGCCATTACTTACGGAGTAGCCAAATGTTTCGAGTTCAAGTAAGAACTATGGTACAATGATAACCATATGATTTTGAGCAAACCACCGACTTCAACGGTTTGATTTGTCTTTACGAAGCCGTTTGCTACGGACTAGCCAACTCTTAGATAAATATACTATCTTTGGTGAGTGATTACCAATTATGGTTTTCCAGCGCCTTTACCACAAGCCATAAACTTGCGGGCTAGCCAACTCTTCACTAATTAAAGATATGGTGAAATGAATACCATACAATTTTGGGCAAATTGCAAGCCGTCAACGGTTTGAGATATCTTTACCAAGAGCCGTTTGCTCTGGATTAGCCAATCCTTTTGTTTATTAGACATGGCGGATGATAACCATAAGTTGAGTAAGTGCAAAACACTTACTCCAAAAAAAAATTGGCCAAAAATGGGGAATTGGGTGGTATAATTACATGATAAAATTAGTGAAATTCCCCCACACTAGAAATGAATATTGCCCTCAATATTCAAAGTACCGCGGTTATGCGAAACATAGAACGTAAAGGGAAATACTACGGCCATTATTTTGAAAGATTTTTTTTTTTTTTTTTTTTTTTTTTTTGAAACTTATACAACAGTGAGGCAACTCCCCACACTAGGGTGGTAGAAAATAGAAAGAAGTCGAAATATGGGTGAAAACCCATATGGCATGCTCTTGTTTTTGATTCCCGAGTCGCTAGCTTGACTCGATCCCGCATTCATTGGTTCATGGGGAAAGTTTGTAGATCCGGGACAACCACGGGAGGAATGTCCTCTCCAAAATAATGCTTCAACCGATGACCATTCACTTTAAAGTTTGGACCATCGGGTTGAGATAACTCAATGGTTCCATAAGGAAATACTTTAGTGATGGTGAATGGTCCGGACCGGTGGGATTTTAGTTTTCAGAAAATCTTCAATCTTGAGTTGAAAAGAAGGACTCGATCACCGGCGTTGAAAGCGGGTTTTGATTTTGGAGTCATGAATCTTCTTTGTCTTTTCTTTGTAGATCAAAGAGTTCTCGTATGCTTGATCACGGAGTTCATTTAATTCATTCATTTGAACTTTCCGGTGATCACCGGTATCTGAATATCGAAGTTGGCATGTTTCAAGGCCCGTATGCCTTGTGCTCAAGCTCAACCGGCGGATGACATGCCTTCCGTACACAAGCTTGTATGGAGTACACCGATGGGTGTTTTATAAAATTGTCACGGAAGGCCAGTCGTCATCTAGCTTATCCGACCAAGAGGCACGGTTTTAGCCTCTTGTCCTTTCAAAATTCTTTTAATCCCTCGGTTGGAAACTTCCACTTGCCCACTTGTTTGGGGTGGTGCAGCGATGAGAGGCGGTGAGTTACACCATACTTTTGCATGACTCTATCAAGCGGTCATTGCAAAATCGTACCACGATCATGATTATAGCTCGTGGGTTCCAAACCTAGCAAAAGAGATTTTAAGAATTTCACAACAACTCGGGCATCGTTGGTAGGTAAAGCTTTCGCTTCAACCCATTTTGACAAATAGTCAACGACCACGAGTATGTATTTATTACCGCGAGATGAAGGAAATGGCCCGTAAAGTCAATGCCCGGATGTCAAAATCTCACACACTTGAATGGCGTTTTGCGGCATTTCATTTCTTTGTGAGATATTTCCGTGGCGTTGACAAGCGTCGCGAGTTTTGACAAATTCATGGGCATCCTTGTAAATCGTGGGCCAATAGAATCCGGAATCAAACACCTTCTTGGCGGTGTAGTTGGGGCTATGATGTCCCCAGTGGGTCGAAATGGCAAGCCTTGAGAATGTCATTGGCTTCGACCATACACACATCGCTGATGACTTGATCCGCAAAATTTTGAATAAGTAGGGTCGTCCCGAGTAATGTTTACATCTTTAAAGAATTTGTTTTTACGTTGGGACGACATCCCTTTCACCACAAAGTTACCCGCATGGTAATTTGCAAAGTCGACAAACCATGGGGTAGAAGAGTCTCCACGAAAAGAAACCACATTGAGTGTTTCGAGAGGAAATGTTTCGTTTATTTCCTTTTCTCGAACACATCTGGTGAGGTTTTCTAGGCGGAGACGAGATGATCGTGACGGGTTCTCGGCTCCTTTTTATCACGTATAATGATATCAAATTCTTGTAGGAGGAGAACCCAGCGGAGCAATCTCGGCTTTGCATCTTGTTTTGCAAAGAGATATTTGAGGCCGAGTGATCCGTATACACCACGCATTTGGTCAAGATAAGGTATGGCGAAACTTCTCAAGCGCATACACCACGACTAATAATTCTTTTTACGTAGTGGTGTAATGGGTTTGAGCTTGATCATAGTCTTACTTGCGTAGTGGATAGGTGAAAATGCTTGGTTTTCGTTGCCCCAAGGCGCACCGATAGCAAAATCACTTGCATCGCACATGAGTTCAAAGGGTAAATCGATCGGGGCAACTAGAATGGGTGCTTCCGTAAGCTTTTTCTTTAATGTTTCAAAAGCTTGATGCACTCGGTGAGAAGATAAAAGGAGCATCTTTTCAAGAAGATGGGTCATAGGCGGCGATTTTAGAAAAATCTTGTATGAATCTGCGATAAAACCGGCATGACCTAGAAAACTCCTAATACCTTTGGCGGTAGTAGGATGAGGCAATTTAGCAATAACATCAACTTTTGCTCTATCTACCTCAATCCCATTTTGGAAATCTTATGGCCAGGACTATGCCTTCTTTGACCATAAAGTGGCTCTTCTCCCAATTTAGACAAAGATTGGTGTCTTCACACCGTTTAGCATTTTATCTAAATGGGAGACATGTTTGAAATGAGTCCCCAATGACCGAGAAGTCATCCATAAACACCTCCATTGTTTCCCGATCATGTCGTGGAAAATTGCCATCATACATCGTTGGAGCGTGCGGGAGCGTTACATAGGCCAAAAGGCATCGTCAGTAGGCAAAAGTTCCGTATGGGCGGTGAATGTGGTCTTTTCTTGATCCGGCGGATCAATGGGGATCTGAAAATAACCGAGAAACCATCAAGGAAACAATAGTATTCGTTCCTGCTAATCTCTCAAGCATCGATCCATGAAGGGTAGAGGAAAATGGTCTTTCTGGTGGCTTCGTTTAACTTGCGATAGTCAATACACACGCCATCCGTAACCAATCGAGTTGGAATTAACTCGTTTTCTTCATTGTGACAACATTATGCCACCCTTTTTGGAACACGGTGAATGGGGCTGACCCAAGGACTATCGGAGATCGGGTAAATTAAACCGGCATCAAAGTTTGAGAACCTCTTGTTTGATAACCTCATGAATCTTAGGATTCACCCTTCTACGATGTTGAATTGCTTTGGTTTGAAGTCATCCTCCATCAAGATTTTGTGAGTACAAAACTCGGGGTTGATACCATAATGTCGGAGAGTTTCAAGCAATTGCTTGCTTGTGTGACTTCAAGACCTTTATGAGGCGATCTTCTCCTCCTCGGTTAAGTCTTTAGCAATTATGACGGGTAATTTATCATCACCCTCAAGAATGCATACTCGAGATGAGGAGGTAGGTCCTTAAGTTCAACCTCGGGAAATTCTTGATAGATGTTTGTCTTGATTTGATTTCCTCAATCGTGATCTCTTTCGGAGGAGTGAAGGTAATGGATCTTCATTTAACAATTGCTCAAGATAAAGGATATCTCCTCCGAATCATAAACACCATCAATTCCGTGAATTGATTCATCACTAACAAGAAACTCATCGATCTCTTCGGAGAAAAGTCACCTCCCTCAAGCGGGTGAGAGAGGGAAGAGTCGGCAATGATTGGTTGAGAAGATGTGGTGGAATCCCCACTCGAATTATGAAAATAACCAAGAAACTCTTGAGTACTCCTCGAAGCAATATCAATTACATCGACTCGATTAACCGATTCGACATCATAATTTGAGGAGTACCTCGAAGTTTGATCAAGGTTAAAGGTGACGACTTCATTACCCACACGTAACGTGATTTCTTGCTCAAATACATCAATGAGAGCACGGCCCGTTCTCGGGAATCCTCGTCCAACAATGAGGGAACCCGATGATCGACATCGAAATCAACAACCACAAAGTCGGTGGAAAATGGAACTTTCCTACTTTCACGAATACATCCTCGGCGATGCCAAGAGGACGCGATATAGAAACGATCGCAAGCTCAAGAGTCATGCGGTGGGAATAAGTTACGGAAGAAAGTTTCTTCCATCTTGAATAAGGCATCAGTTGATGCTTGCACCAAGATCGGCAAGGGCAAAGCATTCAATCATCCACGGAAAAACACAAGGAAGAAGAAATTTTCCGGGATCTCCAAGCTTCTCGGGAAGCTTCTTTATGAAGCTATTTGGCGGTTCTCGTTCAAGGAGTTTAGCCATTTCAAGCAGTTTTCCTTGTTGCTTAACATGTGTTTGAGAGTTGATGCAAACTTGGGCATCGGCATGATGGCATCCATAAAGCTTATGTCAAAATGTAGTTCTTGGAAAATTTGAAAAAATTTTCCATTTGATGGTAGCTTTTTCGCGGAGTTTTGCTCATTTAAGCGTGAGGGTAAGGAATAGAAGTTTTGGATTTGGGGTTGTCAGCGGAGGTTCAAAAACAACTCGAGTTTGGTTTTGGGTTTCGGGACAACTTGAGGATGGACATGTCTTTGTACTTTGTGAGCTAGTAGGTTGTTCTTTGTCCTTTGTCGCCTCGGGTTCACTTTCCACTACCTTCGGGAGAGAAGAAGAAGAGGTAGTAGGAATAGCGGGTCCATCATATGAAGCACCACTTACGGTTGTGATCGCCTTTGCATCGCCCCTCGGATTAGCGATCGTGTTGCTAGGTAAAGTACACGAGCAGGGTCGATCATTTAAAGACTTCTTAATGTCGAAATCGGCTAACCAACAACCTATTCATTTCCTCTTGGGATTTCATGAATTGCTTCAACAACTCATCGGATGATGGTCCAGTTGGAACAATGGCTTGATTTTGTGTAGGAAAATTCGGCCTCTATTGTTTGGATTAGGGCCTTGATTTTGAAAATTTCCTTGATTATTGCCATGAAAATACCACAGGTTGAAATTTCCACGACCTTGGTTTCTATTAAAATTTCCTTGGTGTTGGAAGTTTTGACTTTGATTTTGAAAACCGTTATTTGGACTAAAATTACCTTGGTTTTGAAAACCTTGGTTCGTTCTATTCGATTTTGATTACGGTTTTGGTTTTGGTTGAAACCGGGTGGTCGAGGTAGTGGTTAGGGCGGTGGTTGGGTCTATAGGAGCACGGTATTGGTTGCCTCTGGATTAGAAATCCGCCCAGCGTTTGCTTCAAAGGGTTACCATCGGTGGCCATCTGATTGTAGTAGGCATGGGGCCACCGCAAGTAACACAGACTTCCACTTTCTTAACTTGAGGAGGTGAAGTTTGTGGAAAAAACTTTCTTTTGGTTGGAAGAACCAAAGCTTGAATTGCTTCCGTGAGTTTGTCAATCTTAGCATCGGTGCTAGATTGACTCACGAGCGATAAATAGAAGGACCAACAACGACTTGGGAAACAACCGGTTTGCTTCGTGCGGTCACGGACTTTAGACTTGTTTTCAATGATCGCTAAAGCTTCTTTTACGGTTTTGCTCAAGAAATTTCCTCCGGTGGAGGAATTGAGAGAATCTTGATCAGTTGACTCACTCCATTATAGAAAGTATCGAGTTGCATCAACTCGGAGAAACCGTGGTGAGGACATTTGCGGAGCAACTCCTTAAAACGATCCCACGATTCATTGAAGGATTCATCAAACTTTTGTGTGAACTTGATGATTTCATTTTAAGACTCGTGGTTTTGGAAGGTGGATAAAACTCGTTCACAAATTTCTTCACGGGTCTTCCCATGTTTCGATTGATTGAGGGGTTGTTTTCAAGCCAAATCCGGGCTTGTCCCTCGAGGAAAATGGGAGCGAAGAAGCTTGCGACATCTGTAGGGACATTCTTGTATTTGATGGTAGATGCAATCTTGTTAAACCATCGAATATGAGCATGAGGATCATCCGCTCAAAACCATAGAATTGACTTGAGGTTACAAGATTGATAACCGGTTTTGAGTTCAAAATTTTCGACCACAATGGTGGGATAACAATAACATCTCCATACCCGTCGATGGGTGCACGGAGAAGCTCACACATAGGGCGTTCTTCCGCCATGATAGCGGAGTAGTGTGGCGATCCGGATCTCGAATCCGGTGATGGGGCGAGAAAGTCTCTGGACACGCCTTCTTGGAATCTTGACAAGCTCACGAAATGGGCTTCGGATCTAGAAGGCGAGTGCGCATACACTAGAGTTAACTCTAAGAGATCTCGAGTTAAGGAAGGAATTATGAAAATGAATTATGAAAATGGGGTAAGAAGAATCTTTTGGGTTTTATGGTTTTGAAAAGTAGATATAACAACAAATCCAATTAAAACAATATCGAGGCAAAACAACGGTGAACTTAAACCAATAATCACAAGATGAATGGCTTCTTTGAAAAAGGTACACCACTCACAAGGACACAAAGGCAAGTTTTAATCTTTGGTTCGGGAACTTATTATGGTCGTACCCCAGTTAGGTAGTACCTTGCCTTGGTTTGCGGTGGTAATTTTTATGTTGTTATTATTAAACAAAGAAAGCGACAAATCTTTTGTATTTTTATCTTTTATATATATATAGAAACAAAAGAAAAATATTTTTGTGTTTTATCGTTTTGGATGTTTTGGGTTTTGGATTTTTATAAGAAAATATATATAGATATAGATAGATGGTATGAACAAGGGTGAATATTCAAATCACTAATCGCTAAGCGGAAGATAATTAGCACTGACTCCCGTGGCGCCAAAATTTGATCGATGCCAAAGTCAAGTTTTATCACACAAGGTGACCACTTGTGAATGGTCAACCGTAATAAACTTCAAGCAGTCGGACACCAATGCAATGAAGATCAAGAGGAGTAGTGTTTCCCAGTCGTTAAGTCCCAGCGGTACGTGCGATGAATAATCAAGCGAATAGTGATCGGGAGAATTTGAGCGGAAAAGGGTTGATGATTGATTATACCTAAAGAAAAAGTTTATAAATTACAGGGGCTTAAATGCAAATTAAAGAAAATTAAAAGATAAATTATATTAAATAAACGCTATCACTATTTTTAAAATGATGTTTTGATTTTTCTTTTATAAAATTAAATTAAAAACTACGTAACGTACAAAAGAAAATGTGAAATTGAAACAATATTAATCCTAAAAATATAAAATGACATTTTACAAACCTAATGATAAGAAAATTTTTAGAAAAAGAAAATTATTTTTATGACTATTTATTTAATTATTATTAATTAAAACTATTTTACCTATTTAATAATACCCTAAAATATAAGAAAATATGAAATAAAGCTAGAAAAATGAAATTATGACTTAGAAAAATCTAAAATAACTAAAGAGAATTTTCAAAACTAATTTTGTATTTTTACGATTATTTTCTATTTTCTATGAATTAAAAACTATTTAAAACTAATTAAATTGCTAAAATTACAAATTTAACTAAGAAAAATCTGGAAAAATATTTTTTGCTTTTTATATTTATCTTAACCTAGGAAAATGAAAACTTATTTTTTGAAACTTTTACGATTTAATTGTATTAAAAGCTAATTAAAAAGTACTAAAAGCTGATTTAAATGAGGAAAAATAGCAAGCAGTCTTAGAAAAATATGAAAAATTCAGGAAAAGTCTAAAATAATATTCTAAATCTAAGAAAATATAAAAACAGTAGCTTATGTGTGAGAATATGGAGCTGCGGTGAAAGTGCTTATAAATAAGCACTTGAAATAAGCTAAAGGTACCAAATGAGCACCAAATGATCACGAAGCTATAATATGCTAAAACTACTCAAAAGCAACTAATTACAACTAGCCTAAACCTCTAAAATGCAAGCTACCATGATTTGATGATTTAAAACTTAAGTGCTAAAAGCAGTTTTATGTCTACTTTGTAGCTTGAAAATAAGCTACTCAATAAGCTGAAACTGAAAACCGGAAATGGAACCTCAAGTAGACCAGCTACTACTTAAAAACCAAGTTTGAGACCAAGATAAGCTCAAATGAGCTTGTGACAAGCTCTGCAAGGTGCACATGCACTCGGTATATCTTGAGTCGGTGCCTGAGGACTTTGACCAATTTGACAAGCTATTTTGGAGCTTGTAAAAATTACTAAAATTCAACAAAAATCATTTTAAAAACTTGACCAATTGAAGTTTTAAAACCCAAAGTTTCACTTGATTTGAACCAAAATTGAATCAATGAAAAATCACCCAGTTGGGTGGCGAGATTTTCACTTTTTTGACTTTTGAAGCGGTTTTGAAAGTTTGACTTTTGAGATTTGATTCTTAATTATGAGCTGATTATGATGTTTTATGCTAAAATAAAACTATATTAAGCTACTCCTATCAATTCTAAACACAAATCAAGCTTTTGATTTTACAAATTTCTAACGAGATATGAAATTAGGACAGTTTAGAAAGATTTTGACTTTGAGCTAGTCTAAGATGCAATTTGATGACTAAAATGATTCAAGTGGACCTAATATTAAGGCGAGTAGCAGATTTTAAGCACAAACCAAAGCTCAAGCTCAAATAAACCCAGCAATCCAAACACACCAAGTATCAAAGCTTTTTGCTAATGACTTACTTAATCCTTTTATTCTAACACTAAACTATCAATCAATTAAACTAAACTAACACCTAAATTATGCAAGTAATTAAAAGCAAACAAAAACAATCAATACTAACAATAAGGCTTAAAAATCAATCAAGGCAAGATATGGATTATTTGAAAACTCACTTGTTACAAGTCCTAGCCACTATGGCTTGCCAAGAATCAAAAACCACTAACCTATTCTAAACCATATCTAACTCAAATTCAACCCATATCAACTCGCATCAACCCATATCCATTTCCATTTGAACCAAATGAGCTCGGTTTGACTTTTGTTGACCAATACCAAAGTTGCTTGAACTTGAATTATAAGCTTACCAAAAGCTATAAATAGCTTAAATAAGCTTATTTGAATTAAAAATAAGCTACTTGAAGCTTGAATATAAGAGCATGAAAGCGAATTTTATAACGATGAAACATGAAAACATGAAACTTAATAAAACTTGAATTGATACTTGAAAATAGATTACAATGATAAAATAACTTAAGTTTAGTACAATAAAACTTAAAATTACAATTTTAACTTAAACTAAGACATTTTAATTAAAAGCGACATACATATGAAATTTAAAACTAAGTACTACTTCTCTCTCTTGCTTCTCTTCTTTCTTTTTTATACATCAAAAGGTCTTCCTCTCTCTTGAGCAAATCCACTTGCATTTGGGACCATTGGATCACTTGAGGACATATTGGCCATTTGATGAATTTTGGCGCCAAAATGGTTTTGCCAATGGGGGTTGAGTGCAAGGGAAGGAAGCATTTAATGCTTCTTGGATGGTTGTTGAGGTGGAGGAACATGGAGAGGAGAGGGTGGTGGAGGGATGGAAGGGTTGAGTGTTGCGGTGAGCGGTGAAGGAGAAGAGAAAGAAAAAAGGAGGAAAAGGTGTGTTTGTTTGACCGGGTTTGACTTGGGTATATTATTATGGAAGGGGTCAAAAGTGGGGTCAAAGGGTATTGGCGGGGGTCAAAATGGTATATGGCGGGGGTCTCAAGGTCAAAGGGTCATGGCTTGGTTAATATCAGGACCAATTTGCAATTTCGAAATTTTGAGGACCAAAGCGCCAATTTCTCAAAGTTGTTTCAAGGGACCAAAATGACAAGTTTCAATAGTACAAGGACCATAATAGACATTTTCAAACTTCCAAGGACTATTTTGCCAATTTTGAAACTTGAAGGACCAAACTTGTAATTTCTCAAAACTTTTGACATTTTCACCAAAGGACTAATTATGACAAGTTATGATTTTAAAAGGACCTTTGGTGACTTTTCTTTTAAAATAAGTGCTCGGGGACTATTTCGACAACTTTTGAAACTTGGGGGTGAAGCGCCAATTATGCAAACTTAGCTCATTTTCATCGATTTTAAACATTTTGCATCGAAACATATAAAATGCAATTTTGAGATATTTTCGATATTTTGATGCATTTACGAGCATTTTAAATGTTTTGCGATTCAGTTGACCAAAATGATGAGTATTTACACACTCATCCAAGAGCGATGGCCGTATCAATAGAGCATCGAGGCGGAGGTGTAGTCAAAATCTCAAGTCTTTTGGCAACACGAAGGATGATCCTAAGTGCACGATGCCAATCATTGAAATTTGGGCGGTCGACTTGTCTCTTCCAATCATATCTTTGAAAGCGGCCTCATTAAGCTCATAGTGTTTTCGGGTTGATGAGCCATCTACAGAAAAAGTTCAAAAACCATAATTAGTATTTTGATAATTTTCCTTTTCAATAAAATTAAATACCTAAGGTTCATATTCATATAACCAATTAATTATTATTGAAAACTAGGATCCAAATTGTCATAATCTCATCCGTCAGCTTGATCGCTAGTAATGAATTTATACAAAATGGTAGAGCCCTTGCTCGATTGCCATTTCAATTGCAATTCCTAGATTTATGGGATTTACATTTAGCCAATTTCAATTGCCATGTAAACATGTTTTATCCCCATCTTATGCCTTGAGTTGCCAGTTCTCACCGCCTAACTCAATTAAGTTGTCCAACTTAAGAAACTGCAAAATCATCCATGCCCGTTCTCACGTCACGTGGATATTTTACCCTTTGATTACGATCTAAATCACGTTCTCACGCAAATAAAAGGTAATCTCAGGTGTTTCCGTTTTGTTGGATGGCATACAACTTAAATTAAGGGTAATAATTTTGATGTCAAATCAAATATGTACAAAGATGTCATGCATTCATCTTCGTAGCATAAGTTTTTATTAAAACATTTATATCCTTGTTTTAATGTTTAAGCTTTTCATCATCAAACTTTAATCGATGTATTGGTTAACCAATTAAAGAATTACCTTTAATTACCACTATATTCTACTGCTACATGAGTCATAAGACCCAAGTTAATCGGATAATTACCACAAAAGTGGCGCGTAAAATTTAAGGTCAATTCACCCTTAAGATTTTATGCACATTTATAGGAATACTTGGTAGCTCCATTTAGACGCACAAACGAGAGGAGAATTAGGTCTGCGCGAAGCATATTACATACCCTCATCTTTAAGGTCACAATTTAATGCGTACCAACCTTATACCCATCTTCTAGTTTGTCAATAATGGGTGAGTCGTTCTAACTATTTTGTGCATAAAAATCAATCAATTAAACGATTACGATTACTATGCTTAAAAACACATGTTTCACCATTATTTAGATCAATTTATTTTTCTTATAAAAATACCCCTTGTTACACAAAACAAACAAACAAGTATTTAAAAATAAACATATAAACAATGAATACATAACTTAACAATTAATCATGCATATCAAATAGCCACATGCAAACCTTTTGAAAATCCTATTAATAATCAATTCTAGATCTTTCAATATGTATATGTCTAATTAAGACTTTCACCCGTTTTCATCAATGTACAAGGTGAGTCACATGCATCGATTCATCGATTGCGTAAGTCAAAATTAAACACATACCACATAGAACATAATTGATTTAATAATAATGATTGAGGTTTTCCCCAATTTAAGATCTATAAAAAATTAGTGTATATCACTTAACCAAGTAAAGCATACAATAAAAGGGATCCATGACAAAACATGCATGTATTTATCATGGACATAAATTCTGATTAACAATTAATGCAATTAAACAAGAGTTACGCAATTTAATACACATAAAATTGCATGCAACCTAGGGTTTTCTAATCCAATTAAAAACAAAAGTTTACAAAACCCTAAATAGGGCACAACCCCCCCCCCCCCAAAAATAGGGTTTAGGTTTTGCAAAGCCTAGATCTACACATACAATTAATAACACAATACAATTTATTTGTTTTATGCGTTTCAGTAATTAATTACTCATTATACAAGGCTCGTGATGCCACTGTTGAGGTTATGATACATGATATACAAATAATAACATGTAGACATCACATAGTACACATCGGAAGACTTAGAATATATTAGCAATTAATTAACTGAAAAATAAACGCGTAACATACCTCTTGCAATTAGGTTAGATCTGTTGAACAAAGAAAATGAAGTGGTTTAAAGAGTTGCCCCTTTCCGTTTTACAACTCAAACCAATTGGTGTAAGAATAATGTCTTACCACCACAGTTTTGTACACACGAATTAACCACGAATCAAAGCGATTGCTAGATCTAACACAAGCCTTTGTTTTATGGAAAAACAAAACCAAAACACCCTTTGGAGGTGGATCGGCCGAATAATGCAAGAGAAGGAGAGGGAGAGATCTAGGGTTGATTCAATGCACAAAAGTTAACCTTAAACCTTTACCCTAGACCTTGTATATATAGTGGTAGAATGACTTATAGGAAAAGTTAGGGTTTGGGCTTGGGGAAGCCCCCTATGGCCGGCCACCTTAGAGGAAGAAAAGGGGAACCCGAATCTTTTCCATTTTTAAGTTATTCACCATATATTCTCTCCTTTTACATTTAACGGTCGTTAGTCATTTCCGTTAAATACTTAACGATCGTTAGTCGGGTTTGTGTAATAATTAATTGTAATCATTAACGTTAATTATAACTTTAGATGAGTGTCTAAATACTCATCATTTTATCTTGTTAGAATGCCAAAACATCCGAAAACACTCGAAACACATCAAAATGATAAAATATCACAAACAAGTGTTTTATATGTTTTAAATGCAAAACATCAAAATCGATGAAAAAGCGTATCAAGTTTGCATAATTGGCGGTTTAGTCCCCAAGTTACAAAAGTTGTCAAAATCGGTCCACAGTAATTCAAAAACTTGTAAAATATCATTTTAGGTCCTTGGGATTCAATAGTTGTCAAAACAAACCCTTTAAAGTTTAAAAATCACAAATTGACAACTTTAGTCCTTTAACTTTGGAAATTGTCAAAAATAGTCCTTGGTTAATTTAAAAGTGAAATTTATCAAAATAAACCTTGTTCTATTAATCAATGACAAAATGGTCCTTATGATAAAACTTTTGAGAATTTACATGTTTAGTCCCTCAAGTTTCAAACTTGACAATTTTGTCCCCGGATTTACAAAATGGAAATTATCAACAAAGGTCCTTGTACTAATCTTACTTGGCAATTTTAGTCCTTATGAGAGCTTTGGAAAATGTTCAAGATAAACCCTCAACTTTGGCTAAATTGCACTAATGGTCCTTGTTGTTAAAACAAACCAAACGGATCCCTTTTATCACTAAGCCCAATCCAAACCCAACACTTGACCCGCCCAATATTTTAAATCAATAGAAACCGCCATCATCGTAGCATCCATCTCCTTCACCTGTTTCACCAATACCAAGTGGTATTCACCACTTGTCTTCCACCATTTCCTCCACCTCACCATCCCATTCCACCTCCTTCCACCTCCACATCATTCCAAAGCCATTTAATGGAAAAACCTGCTCGTTGGAATTTTGGCGCCAAAAAGTGACAAATGGCAAATCAATGATCTGGCTTATTTCAACGGCTGGATTGTGGTGGGATAACTTCAGAGGTCGACAAGAAGATATTTCAAGTCAATAAATATCAAGAGGAAGCAGTATTGTAAAGTATCTAGTGTAATTTTTATTTGTTAATGTCGTTTTAGTCAATTTTCATTTTCCAGTGTATTTCTTAGCTCTCAAGCACTTAATTAGTTATTCTCAGTGTATGTGGAAACTTTTTCTTTAATCAATTTCAGTATTAAAGTTCTAATCTCAGTTTGTTAATTTTCAAATTTCAAAGAAATCTCAAAATGTTGAAATGTTGTTAGCAATGGTTAGTTTGGACTCACAAGTACATATAAGCTCCTTATAAAGCTTATTAAAGCTTTTAGATACTCTAAAAGCGGTTTATTAGCAAAACCAAAATTCACAAAATATCAAGAAAATAGCTTAAAAATAAAAAAGTCCATGGTGAAGAAGGTTAAAGTTGATGCAGTGTTGATGTTGGATTGCTTACTGGTTTAGAGCTCTGTGGAGAGCATTTAGGATTGGTTCTCAGTCCTTGGTTCTAAATTTTCAGTTGAAACTCATTTGTAAGCTATTTGATCATTTTCTGCATTTCTTGATTTTAGTTGTTCATTAGTTGTAATATCTATTTCTTAATAATCATTAGCCATAATTAAGTGTATTTAAGTTTTAAAATCAGTGGTTTGTTATTTTAAATTAGTAGTTATTAAAAATTCCATTTTAACAGATAAAATAGCTTAAGCTTATATTGTTTAGTTGTATGTTGTTATTGTTGTTAGTAATGCTTCTTTAGTCTTATTTTATGATATCATAAGGTTTATAATCAGTAACTTGGGTTTAATCAGTGATTCTCTTTGAAAAAGTTCCAAGACAGTATCATAAAGGTGTGTTTGGTTAAGCTGCATTAACAGAGTTCTAGGCTAGTGCAGTGGTATTTTCTTCTTGGTTCATGCTTGTTAAGTCCTTTTGGACTCATACTAGTCTTAGTCTGCACCTACAATAAACCTAAAGTCAAAATTCTAATCTAATTATCTTATAAGCTCAACTGTTGTAATCTTGGCAAATCAAACTTTGGTTTTGTGTTCAAAAGTCATAAATAAAGCTTGCAGAGGTTCCATTTCAATCATTAACATCAATCTAAGTTCTTAAAATCAGTGGCAAAGTTCAACAAAGTCAACTTTTATTTTATGTTCAAAAGTCAAAATCTTGAAAAACCTGTTTTCAGGCCATTTAGAAAGATTTTTCTTGGGTTCATTCTTGGACCAAATCATATGAAACTCTGGGATTAAGAACTTCAACAGGTCAAATTACTTATTATAATTTTGTTAAATTTTAGAGATTTTCTAAAGCTTCAAATAAGCTCATCAAAAGGGCTTAGTTGCCTCGCTTTCATCGAACACGATTGATTACGAGATTTTCTCGGATCTTGCGACTTGTGCACAAAGCTTATAAGAGCTTTTCGAGTCTTAGTTTTGGTTTATACACTCTCAACCAGGTCTAATACAAGTTCCAATCTCTACTTTTCACTTTTAGCTTATCTTGTAATCGTGCAATAGCTTAAAGTAACCTACCAAAATCTGTTTTGCTTATCAAGCTCAAACCTCAAATCTGTGTTAACTTGTAATCCGAGAGGTCATGGTTTGTTGTTTTTGGTTGAAATAGAGTTCTTATAGCTTATTTTAGCTTATATATCAGGTTTGGTAGCTTTTGGTTATCATTTGGCTTTTTCAAGTGCTTAATAATAAGCGATTATAAGCTGCAGATTGCTTATTTCTCCACACAAGCCTATGTTTTTCTATTTTTCCTAGATTCAGGATATTAAAATAGACTTTTCCTGAAATTTTCATAATTTTTCATAACTGTTTGCTATTTTTCTTAATTAAAAATAGTTTCTAGGCATTTTTAAATAGCTTTTAATACAAATAAATTATAAAAAGTCCAAAAAAATGATTTTTCAATTTTCTTAGGTTAAGATAAATATAAAAGTAATAAAAAGTATTTTTCCATAATTTTCTCAGTTTAAAAAGTATTTTTTAGCATTTTAATTAGTTTTAAATAGATTTAAATTAATAATAAATACATAATAAGTCTAAAAAATATATTTTTAGTTTTAAAATAAGTTTTATCATATTTTAGATTTTTCTAAGTTATAATTTCATTTTTCTAGGTTAATTTTGTATTTTCTTGTATTTTAGTACATTTTAAATACTTAATAAATAGATTTTAATTAATAATAATTAGATAAATAGTTGTAAAAATAATTTTCTTTTTCTAATAATTTTCTTTTATTATTAGGATTATAAAAATATCATTTTCATATTTATAGGTCTTTTATTTCTTTAAAACTCACATTTTATTTTGTACGTAGACGTAATTTTATTTTAAACGTAAGTTTTAAGTTTTAGGTTTTAAACGTTCATCGCCTTTAAAAATAGTGATAGCGTTTATTTAATAGATTTTAACTTTTTAATCTTTTTAATTTGCATTTAAGTCGCTTTAATTTGTAGATTTTCTCTTTAGGTATAATTTTCCATCGAAAACCCTATCGATTGCTATCCTTAGTGATCATTCTACCATCCGATTAAGTGTTTTACACCAATTCATCCTCCGTGGGACTTAACGACCGAGAATTCCCTATATTCCTCGATCTTAATTGCATTTGTGTTTAAGCTGTTTTAAGTCTATTAGACTTGACTGTTTAGCACCAATCAAATTTTAGCGCCATTGCTTGGAGGTCAGAAGCGTGTTTCTAGCATTATCGGACCGTACTTGCACATATACCACAGTTTGTAAAAGTTTTACGTAAAGTTAATATAAATCAAAAGTTCATTAACACTTTTCCTAAAGTGTTAAAACCCAAAACAATATAAAACAACAAAACAATCGTAACGTTTTACATCTTGTGTTTCTTTTAAGGTGATTCTTAAAGAGATACGATTTGGTTAAGCGAGACGATACCAAAAATATTTTCAAAAGTTTTAAACCCCATCGGACAAATCATACCTACGTCTTTTCGGTGGTACTTAAAATATACATAAAATCAACCACCGCAAATCAAGGCGATGCACTACCTAGCTGGGGTGCGACCATTAATAAGTTCCCGAACATCGATTTAAAACTTGCCTTTGTGTCACTTGTGATTTGGTGTACCTTTTTCAAAGCCATTTCATTTGTGATTATTGGTTAAGTTCACTTGTGTTTTGCCTCATTTGTTTTGAAAATTGATTTTTATACTTAGTGCATGCGTACTCGTTCTTCCAGTTCTACAAGTCCACTTTCCGAACTTGGAAACATTCCTCGCAGACGTGAGGCGTTCGGCTCCTTCACCGTGATCGAGGAACGTCTACCACCACCACCACTGTCGAAATGGCGAAGACAAACCTATGAATGAGCTTCTCCAAGCACCCATCGAGGGTTACGGAGATGCCATTGTTGTCCCAACCATTGTGGTTGATACCTTCGAGCTCAAACCGGGTTGCTTAATCTAGTAACCCAAAGCCAATTCTACGGTTTTGGCGGGATGATCCTCATGCACACATTCGATGGTTCAATAAAATTGCATCGACCATCAAGTACAAGAATGTCCCACACGATGCTATCAAGCTTCTTACATTCCCATTTTCTCTAGAGGACAAGCCGGGAATTGGCGAGAAACAACCCCTCGTTCTATAGAGACATGGGAAGATCTTGTTACCAAGTTTGTGAACGAGTTCTATCCTCCATCTCGAACCACAAGTCTTAAGAATGAGATAATGAAATTTTCTCGAGATTTGATGAATCATTCGGGAGGCATGGGATCGTTACAAAGAATTGCTCATGAAGTGTCCACATCATGGTTTTACCGAGTTAATGCAAATGGATACTTTCTATAATGGTGCGAGACCGGTGACCAAGACTCTCGAATGCCTCCGCGGAGGTAATTTCCTTAGCAAAACCACCAAAGAAGCCTTACAAATCATTGAAAACAAGTCCCGGTCCGTTCTTTCCGCACTAAGACATATCGAAATCGGTCTAATCTTGGACCTTCTACTTCATCTCCTGTGAGCACATCTAGCACCGATGCTAAGATTGATAAACTCACGGACATTGTTCGAGCTTTGGTTCTTGCTAACCAAAAGAAAGTCACATTCACTCAAACACCATCACATGGTGAAGTGAAGAAAGTTGAAGTTTGTGTTACTTGTGGTGGTCCTCATGCATACTACAACTGTCTTCGCCACCGATGGTAGTCCGTTTGAAGCAAATGCTATAGCGGTACTTCAAATCAAGGAGGTAATCAATACCGTCCTCGAAATGATCCAAGCTACCGTGCTAACACTTATCGAGCACCACCGGTTTAACCAAAATCCTAACCGAATCGAATCAACCTAGAATGAACCAAGGTTATCAAAACCAAGGTAATTTCTATCCGGACCCAATCAAGGTTTCCAACAACAAGGAACCTTCATCAAAACAATTTCAATCGAGGAATCAATTTCATGGGAATGTGAATCCTAATCAAGGAATTTTCAACAACAAGGTCATAATCAAAACATCGACCTCAAAATTTCCTCCTAATCCACCTCCCATCATTACTCCTCCGGGACCATCATCGATGAGTTCTTGAAGCGGTTTATGAAATCCCAAGATGAGATGAATAGTTGTTGGTCGGTCGATCGGCGATCTCAAAAGTCTTTAAATGATCAACCCTCGGGCTCGGAAAACTTCCGAGCAACACGATCGCTAACCCGAGGGGCGATGCTAAAGCGATCACGACCAAGTGGTGTTTCATACAATGGACCCGCTATTCCTACTACCTCTTCTTCTCTTCCAAAGGTAGTGGAAAGTGAACCTCGACTCACAATGGACCTCGACTCCAATGCCCCTCCTCCCGTGGCAATGAGTCAAGTTACCAAGGCGACAAAGGACAAGGAACTTCCTATTGATAATGGAAGTACCGCACAAGTCCCGCCTTCTGTAGTCCAACCTCAAGTTGTCCGAAACCCAAGTCTAATCCAGAGTTGTTTTTGAACCACAGTAGCTCCGTTGAAAATATCAAATCCAAATCTTCTATTCCATATCCATCACGTTTGAATGAGCAAAAGCTCCGTGAAAAAGCTAGTCATCAAATGGACAAATTTTTCCAAATTTTCCAAGAGTTACATTTTGACATAAGCTTTGCGGATGCTATCATCTTGATGCCCAAATTTGCATCAACTCTCAAACACATGTTAAGCAATAAGGAAAAGTCGTTTGAAATGGCTAAAACTCCTCTTAACGAGCTGCTCTGCGATTATCTTGAAGAAGCTTCGAGAAAAGCTTGGAGATCCCGGAAATTTCTCTTACCTTGTGTATTCCGGAATGGTTGAATGCTTTGCCCTCGCAGATCTTGGTGCAAGCATTAATCTTATGCCATATTCGGTATGGAAGAAACTTTCTCTTAGGAACTTACTCCTACATGCATGACTCTCGAGCTTGCGGATCGTACAATATCCGTCCTCTTGGCATTGCCGAGGACGTATTTGTAAAGTAGGAAAGTTCCATTTTCGGTGACTTCGTGGTTGTTGATTTTGATGCCGATCATCGGGTTCCTCTCATTGTTGGTCGAGGATTCACGAGAACGGGCCGTGCTCTCATAGATGTATTTGAGCAAGAAATCACATTACGTGTTGGTAATGAAGTCACACTTTTAACCTTGATCGAACTTGAGGTACTCCGCAAATTATGATTCCGAATCGGTTAACCGAATAGATATCATTGATGTTGCTTCGAAGAGTACTGCAAGAAGTTCTTGGTTATGATCATAATTCTTGAGTGATAATCTCACTCATTCATCTCAACCTATCATCGCCAATTCTACTCCTTCTCTCACCCCATTTGAGGAAAGTGACTTCATCTTAGAAGAGATTGAAGCCTACTTATCCAATGATTACATACCATGGAAATTGATCACGCTCCAATTGACATTGAGGAGACATACTTCTCATTGAGAAGTTGCTTAATGATGATCCATCATCACCCTCACTCTAGTGATTCAATTCCGATGAGATTAATCAAAATGAGATTAATCGGAGGAGATTTTCTTCTTGAGAAGTTGTTAAATCATGACATTTCTTCTCCTCTCCTTCCATCAAACTTCATAACAAGGAAGTCAAGTCGGTTGAGAAAATCAAGAATTTCACGAGGTTGAGCTTAAGGACTTACCACCTCATCTCGAGTATGCATTTCTTGAAGGTGATGATAAATTACCGGTCATTATTGCTAGAGATTTGAGTAAAGATGAAAAAGTGCTCTCATTAAAATCTTGAAGTCACACAAGCAAGCAATTGCTTGGAAACTCTCCGATATTAAGGGTATCAACCACGAATTTTGTACTCATAAAATCTTGATGGAGGATGACTTCAAACCAGCGAGACAACATCGAGACGAGTGAATCCAAAAATCCATGATGTTATCAAACAAGAGGTTATCAAACTTCTTGATGCGGATTGATTTACCCAATCTCGAGATAGTCCTTGGGTTAGCCCAATTCATTGTGTTCGAAAAAGGGTGGCATAACTGTTGTCACAAATGAAGATAACGAGTTAATTCCAACTCGATTGGTTACGGGATGGCGTGTTTGCATTGACTATCGTAAGTTGAATGACGCCACTCGTAAAGACCATTTTCCTCTACCCTTTATGGATCAAATGCTTGAGAGATTAGCAGGGAATGAATACTATTGTTTCCTTGATGGTTTCTCGGGTACTTTCAGATTCCCATTGATCCAAAGGATCAAGATAAAACCACATTCACCTGCCCATACGGAACTTTTGCCTATAGGCGTATGCCTTTTGGCCTATGTAATGCTCCCGCACGTTCCAACGATGTATGATGGCCATTTTCCACGACATGATCGGGGAAACAATGGAGGTGTTTATGGATGACTTCTCGGTCATTGGGGATTCGTTTCAAACATGTCTCTCCCATTTAGATAAAATGCTTCAAAGGTGTGAAGACACCAATCTTTGTCTAAACTGGGAGAAAAGCCACTTTATGGTCAAAGAAGGCATAGTCCTTGGCCATAAGATTTCAAAGAATGGGATTGAGGTAGATAGAGCAAAAGTCGATGTTATTGCTAAATTACCTCATCCTACTACCGTCAAGGGTATTAGGAGTTTTTAGGTCATGCCGGTTTCTATCGTAGATTCATTCAAGATTTTTCCAAAATCGCCTGACCTATGACCCATCTTCTTGAAAAGGATGCTCCTTTTATCTTTTCACCCGAGTGCATCGTAGCTTTTGAAACATTGAAGAAAAAGCTTCTCAAGCACCCATTCTCGTTGCTCCCGATCGGGATTTACCTTTTGAGCTTATGTGCGATGCAAGTGATTTTGCTATCGGCGCAGGTCTTAGGGCAACGAAGAAACAAGCATTTTCACCTATTCACTACGCAAGTAAGACTATGATGAGCTCAACTCATTACACCACCACGTAAAAAGAGCTATTAGCCGTGGTGTATGCATTTGAGAAGTTTCGGCCGTGTTAATCTTGACCAAATGTGTAGTGTATACGGATCACTCGGCTCTTAAATATCTCTTTGCAAAACAAGATGCAAAGCCGAGATTACTCCGTTGGGTTCTCCTCCTTCAAGAATTTGATATTATCATACGTGATAAAAAGGAGCCGAGAACACACGGTGCGATCATCTGTCTGATTAGAAAACCCTCACCAAGATGTTTTCGAGAAAAGGATATAAATGAAACATTTCCTCTCGAGACACTCAATGCGGTTTCTTTTCGTGGAAACTCTTCTACCCCATGGTTTCTTGACTTTGCAAATTACCATGCGGGTAACTTCATTGTGAAAGGGATGTCGACCCAGCAGAAGAATAAATTCTTCAAGGATGTTAAACACTATTTCGGGACGACCCTTTCTTATTCAAAATCTGTGCGGATCAAGTCATCCGACGGTGTGTTTATGGACAAGAAGCTCTTGACATTCTCAAAGCTTGTCATCTTTGGACCCACCGGGGCCATCATAGTCCAAACTACACCGCCAAAAGGTGTTTGATTCGGGTTCTATTGGCCCACAATCTATAAAGATGCCCACGATTATGTCAAAACTTGTGACGCTTGTCGTCATGGAAATATATCTCAAAGGAATGAAATGCCACAAAATGCCATTCAAGTTTGTGAGATATTTGACATATGGGTATTGATTTTATGGGGCCATTTCCATCTTCTCATGGTAACAAGTACATACTACGTGGTGTTGACTATTTGTCGAAATGGGTTGAAGCAAAAGCTTTACCTACCAATGATGCCCGAGTAGTTGTGAAATTTTGAAAGCTCTCTTTGCGGTTGGAACTCCTCGTGCAATAATCGGTGATCGTGGTACACATTTTGTAATGACCAATTTGATCGTGTCATGCAAAAGTATGGTGTTACCCACCGTCTATCTATCGCATACCACCCCAAACAAGTGGGCGGTGGAAGTTTCAAATCGTGGTATTAAAAGAATACTTGAAAGGACGAGGTGAAAATCGTGCATCCCGGTCGGATAAACCGGATGACGACTCTGGGCTTTTCGTTGACTTACAAAACACCAATTGGGTGTACTCCATACAAGCTAGTGTACGGAAAAGCATGTCATCTTCCGATTGAACTAGAGCACAAGGCTTCTTGGGCCTTAAAACATGCAAACTTCGATATCTGTACACGGTAGGTGATCACGTAAAAGTTCAAATGAATGAACTAAATGAACTTCGTGATCAAGCTTACGAGAACTCTTTGATCTATAAACAAAAGACAAAGAAGATTCATGACTCTAAAATCAAGAACCGCGTTTTCAACGTTGGTGATCGAGTCCTTCTTTTCAACTCTAGATTGAAGATTTTCTCGGAAAGCTTAAGTCCCGTTGGTCCGGTCCATTTACTATCACTAAGGTTTATCCTTATGGCACCATTGAGTTATCTCAACGATGGTCCTAATTTTAAAGTGAATGGTCATCGATTAAAGCATTACTTTGGAGAGGACATTCCCCGTGGTTGTCCGGATCTACAAACATTCCCCATGAACCAATGAATGCGGGATCGAGTCAAGCTAGTGACTCGGGAATCAAAAATAGTAGCACACACAATATGGGTTTTCACCCATGTTTCGCTTCTTATCCCTTTCTATCACCCTAGTGTGGGGAGTTTTCCCACACTTGTTGTATATTCTCAATCTTTAAAAAAAAAAAAAAAAAAAAAAAAAAATGTGTATACATCAAAAACAAAATAATGGCCGTAGTATTTCCCTTTTATGTTCTTTGTTTCGCATAACACGGTACTTTGAATATTGAGGGCAATATTCATTTCTAAGTGTGGGGAATTCTCACGAATTTCATGTAATTATTCCACCCAATTCCCGTTTTGGCCAAAATTTTTTTGGAGTAAGTGTTTTCACTTACTCGAAAAAATGGTAATCATCCATGTCTAACCCACATAAGGATTGGCTAATCCAGAGCAAACGGCTCTTGGTAAAGATATCTCAAATCCGTTTATGGCTTGCAATTTGCCTAAAATTGTATGGTGTTCAACTCACCATATCTTTAAACTAGTGAAAAGTTGGCTAGCCCGCAAGTTTATGGCTTGTGGTAAAGGCGATTGAAAATCCATAATTGGTAATCGGCTCACCAAAGATAATATTGATAATTTATCTAAGAGTTGGCTAGTCCGTATGGTGCGGCTTCGGTAAAGACAAATCAAATCCGTTGAAAGGCGGTGGTTTGCTTAAAATCACATGGTTATCGATGTACCATGGTTCTTACTTGAATCAAAACATTTGGCTACTCCGAAGTAATGGCTTTTGGTAAAGAGATTAAAATCCATTATGTTTTCTCAAATCATTGCTAGGGACTAGCAATATCTTAGTGTGGGGATTGATGAGTGTCTAAATACTCATCATTTTATCTTGTTAGAATGCCAAAACATCCGAAACACTCGAAACACATCAAAATGATAAAAATATCACAAACAAGTGTTTTATATGTTTTAAATGCAAAACATCAAAATCGATGAAAAACGTATCAAGTTTGCATAATTGGCGCTTTAGTCCCCAAGTTACAAAAGTTGTCAAATCGGTCCATGTAATTCAAAAACTTGTAAAATATCATTTTAGGTCCTTGAGATTCAATAGTTGTCAAAACAAACCCTTTAAAGTTTAAAATCACAAATTGACAACTTTAGTCCTTCAACTTTGGAAATTGTCAAAATAGTCCTTGGTTAATTTAAAAGTGAAATTTATCAAAATAAACCTTGTTCTATTAATCAATGACAAAATGGTCCTTATGATAAAACTTTGAGAATTTACATGTTTAGTCCCTCAAGTTTCAAACTTGACAATTTTGGTCCTGGATTTACAAAATGGAAATTATCAACAAAGGTCCTTGTACTAATCTTACTTGGCAATTTTAGTCCTTATGAGAGCTTTGGAAAATGTTCAAGATAAACCCCTCAACTTTGGCTAAATTGCACTAATGGTCCTTATTGTTAAAACAAACCAAACGGATCCCTTTTTATCACTAAGCCCAATCCAAACCCAATACAGTGACCCGGCCCAAATTTTAAATCAATAGAAACCGCCATCACTGTAGCTTCGTCTCTCCCACCCCTGTATACGCAGATACCAGTGGTTTTCACCACTTGTCTTCCACCATTTCCCTCCACCTCACCATCCCCAGCTGTCTCCTTCCACCTCCACATCATTCCAAAGCCATTTAATGGAAAAACCTGCTCGTTGGAATTTTGGCGCCAAAAAGTGACAAATGGCAAATCAATGATCTGGCTTATTTCAACGGCTGGATTGTGGTGGGATAACTTCAGAGGTCGACAAGAAGATATTTCAAGTCAATAAATATCAAGAGGAAGCAGTATTGTAAAGTATCTAGTGTAATTTTTATTGTTAATGTCGTTTTAGTCAATTTTCATTTTCCATGTATTTCTTAGCTCTCAAGCACTTAATTAGTTATTCTCGGTGTATGTGGAAACTTTTTCTTTAATCAATTTCAAGATTAAAGTTCTAATCTCGGTTGTTAATTTTCAAATTTCAAAGAAATCTCAAAATGTTGAAATGTTGTTAGCAATGGTTAGTTTGGACTCACAAGTACATATAAGCTCCTTATAAAGCTTATTAAAGCTTTTAGATACTCTAAAAAGCGGTTTATTAGCAAAACCAAAATTCACAAAATATCAAGAAAATAGCTTAAAAATAAAAAGTCCATGGTGAAGAAGGTTAAAGTTGATGCGGTGTTGATGTTGGATTGCTTCTTGGTTTAGAGCTCGTGGAGAGCATTTAGGATTGGTTCTCATCCTTGGTTCTAAATTTTCGCTTGAAACTCATTTGTAAGCTATTTGATCATTTTCGCATTTCTTGATTTTAGTTGTTCATTAGTTGTAATATCTATTTCTTAATAATCATTAGCCATAATTAAGTGTATTTAAGTTTTAAAATCAGTGGTTTGTTATTTTAAATTAGTAGTTATTAAAAATTCCATTTTAACAGTAAATTAGCTTAAGCTTAAATTGTTAGTTGTATCATGTTATTATTGTTAGTTAATGCTTCTTTAGTATTATTTAATGATATCATAAGGTTTATAATCAGTAACTTGGGTTTAATCTGTGATTCTCTTTGAAAAAGTTCCAAGACAGTATCATAAAGGTGTGTTTGGTTTCTTGCATTAACATCAGTTCTAGGCTAGTGCATTGATATTTTCTTCTTGGTTCATGCTTGTTAAGTCCTTTTGGACTCATACTAGTCTTAGTCTGCACTCTGCAATAAACCTAAAGTCAAAATTCTAATCTAATTATCTTATAAGCTCAACTGTTGTAATCTTGGCAAATCAAACTTTGGTTTTGTGTTCAAAAGTCATAAATAAAGCTTGCAGAGGTTCCATTTCAATCATTAACATCAATCTAAGTTCTTAAAATCAGTGGCAAAGTTCAACAAAGTCAACTTTTATTTTATGTTCAAAAGTCAAAATCTTGAAAAACCTGTTTTCAGGCCATTTAGAAAGATTTTCTTGGGTTCATTCTTGGACCAAATCATATGAAACTCGGGATTAAGAACTTCAACAGTCAAATTACTTATTATAATTTTGTTAAATTTTAGAGATTTTTCTAAAGCTTCAAATAAGCTCATCAAAAAGGGCTTAGTTGCCCTGCTCACTGAACACAGTTGATTCTGAGATTTTCTCAGATCTTGCAGCTTGTGCACAAAGCTTATAAGAGCTTTTCAGAGTCTTAGTTTTGGTTTATACACTCTCAACCAGGTCTAATACAAGTTCCAATCTCTACTTTTCACTTTTAGCTTATCTTGTAATCTGTGCAATAGCTTAAAGTAACCTACCAAAATCTGTTTTGCTTATCAAGCTCAAACCTCAAATCTGTGTTAACTTGTAATCCGAGGTCATGGTTTGTTGTTTTAGTTGAAATAGAGTTCTTATAGCTTATTTTAGCTTATATATCAAGTTTGGTAGCTTTTGGTTATCATTTGGCTTTTTCAAGTGCTTAATAATAAGCGATTGTAACCTAGCTTGCTTATTTCTCCACACAAGCCTATGTTTTTCTATTTTCCTAGATTCAGGATATTAAAATAGACTTTTCCTGAAATTTTCATAATTTTTCATAACTGTTTGCTATTTTCTTAATTAAAAATAGTTTCTAGGCATTTTAAATAGCTTTTAATACAAATAAATTATAAAAGTCCAAAAAATGATTTTTCAATTTTCTTAGGTTAAGATAAATATAAAAGTAATAAAAGTATTTTCCATAATTTTCTTAGTTTAAAAAGTATTTTTAGCATTTTAATTAGTTTTAAATAGTTTTAAATTAATAATAAATACATAATAAGTCTAAAAATATATTTTTAGTTTTAAAATAAGTTTTATCATATTTTAGATTTTTCTAAGTTATAATTTCATTTTCTAGGTTAATTTTGTATTTTCTTGTATTTTAGTACATTTTAAATACTTAATAAATAGATTTTAATTAATAATAATTAGATAAATAGTTGTAAAAATAATTTTCTTTTTCTAATAATTTTCTTTTATTATTAGGTTTATAAAAATATCATTTTCATATTTATAGGCCTTTTATTTCTTTAAAACTCACATTTTATTTTGTACGTAGACGTAATTTTATTTTTAAACGTAAGTTTTAAGTTTTAGGTTTTAAACGTTCATCGCCTTTAAAAATAGTGATAGCGTTTATTTAATAGATTTTAACTTTTTAATCTTTTTAATTTGCATTTAAGTCGCTTTAATTTGTAGATTTTCTCTTTAGGTATAATTTTCCATCGAAAACCTATCGATTCACTATCCTTAGTGATCATTCTACCATCGATTAAGTGTTTTAACACCAATTCATCCTCCGTGGGACTTAACGACCAGAATTCCTATATTCCTCTTATCTTAATTGCATTTGTGTTTAAGTTGTTTTAAGTCTATTAGACTTGACGGTTGTTCTATTTGTTTTCTTTTGAAATGGTTAAAAATTTCATTATAACTGAGAAGGATTCATACAAAGATAGTATGCCCTAACAACTAAAAATGTCGATAAGACAGAAGCGGGTTGCAGGGAATCAAAGCACTCATGTGCTATCAAAGTAGAGATATTAGTTAGAGCTAGGGGCATGCCATGTATTCCTACTTGAATTTCTTCAAGATTCGAAATGAGCAGCCGTTTACAATAAAGAAACTCAATAAAAGCTAATGACTAAGGAGCTACACTAAAAATGAAACCAACATAAAGAAACAGAAACTAAACCTAAACCTAAAGCTAACCAAAACAAACTAAGCCAAACACACACAAAAAAAAAGAAACCTAAGGCCTCACGAAAATCACAGAATATAAAGCAAATACCGAGCATCAAAAGTTAAGTAGAAGAGTTGCTACTTAAAGATGCAATTTCTTTTGAAGACTCACCAAGTTTGGTACCTTTGGATTTTTATAGTATCCCATTAATTCAAAGCAACGATCCAAATCTTCTATTTTTTCTATGTTGAGAATTGGGATACAATAACAACAAACCCAATCCGGTTGGAGCAGGGTAAGGGGGAAGTAAGATGTAAACAGATCTGCCCCTACCACTATGCCTAACCCGATAGTAGAAAGTCTGATTACACTTATATTCGTTGTAAATTTCATCTAACAATCCCAAGTCTCTATCAAAGTCAATCTTTTTCTTTCCCTTCTTCCTATGTTAACCTTTTTACGAAAAAGCATTGATTGTCATGTCTAAGTGGTGTGCCTAATTATATGCCTAATCTTATGTGACATTATTCTGTTAGTGATAGTAGATAGACCCACTTTGTCACAAACCAATAAAACACTTTCACATTCCTTTAGACATAAAATTAGGCATACATTTACGGCTTTAGGCTTCCCAGTCATTTAGGCATAAACCTGATTTTATACTTCCATCTTTTACTTTAGCCATCATTGAAAGATTAAGGTGGTGTTTGTTTTTTCTTAAAATGTCTTAACAGGCTCTTAATGAGCTAAACCTCTTAATCGGTCAGATGTTTTGGGCGTTTAGACCGTTTGATTTTTTATTTCCGTTCAGACGCGGTCAGATGTAAAAACATCTTAATGGTCTAGACTTGATAGTGGCATCTTAATGCCTCTTGTTGACATTAATTAATACACATAAAAAAACATTTCCTTCTCCCATATTACCTCCCAAAGCTATTCGAACTCTAACCGCATATTATATTGCAGCCCCCACCCCATCTTTGGCCACCACCTAACGTTGGCCGCCACTTCATCTCCGGCCACCAGACGCCACCATCCACTACCAGCCGCCACTTCATCAAGTTGTTTTTTTAATCCCTTATTAGAAGTTGATTAGAACTTTTTGTCTTTTGGTTATGTACCTGAATCTATCCATTCATATTTTGCTATATGTGTGGAATCACTCATTCATGTTATGTACAAGAATCTGTCATTTATGTTACCCTTCGTCAACGATATGTACAAGAATCTGTCATTCATGTTCGTGTGTTATTTTGTATAAGAATGTCATCAACAAAAACTTTTTATGAAACAAAATACCTCAGTGTCAAGTGTTTTCAACAAATTTGAGTCCACCAACTGATATATTCGAGTGTATGAATGGGTAAAAATTGAATACAGTGACAACTTTAATTTAATGACCAAATATATGAATAAAGGCAGCCATTTGCATTATATATATGAACAAAGGCAGCCATTGTGCATTATAATTAACATAAGACAACAAACAATTTAATCATCTAGTATGAACCCATTGTTCTTAGGGAAAACTTTATATTTGATTTTTTCGGTTTTATTTATTTTGTAGTTTAGGATATTATATAGATCACTTTGATTTTTAGGTGTTTTCTTTGATTATAGGAATGGGTGACTCAAGTGAAAACTAAAGTTTACCGCGGAACAATTGAAGTTTTTCTTAAAGATTTTCGCTTAAACCGTGCAATGAATAGTAAAGAAAAATTTGATCATGCACATGCGAAACTTAGAAATGTCATTGAACGCGTCTTTGATGTCTTGAATGTTTTAGTTTATGACATTTTATTTTCACGTTGCTAGACTATGTTAAATTTATCACTCAAATGTTTTCTTTAATGTTCGAATGTGTTTATGCTTTGTAAGAATGATTCTGCTTTACAACATTCAGACATTTTAAAAGGAAAAAAACAAACAGTCTTATTAGATTGATTCGAACGTTTACGCGTGATTGATTCGATGATATGCGGTTGATTCGATTGAAAGCCTCTTAACAAACAAACAACACCTAAGATTGTTGTCCGTCTTTTTGAAGACACGTCTATACGAGTCATTGCAATCATGATCATGAGCCTCGTGAGTACCAAACTTATCGGATCTGGCATTCAAATTCTCTTTATTAGAGCTTGAATGAACATGTTGCACTCCACTGGTTCTATTATTCTTTATCAAACAGCAAAGCTTTATTATGCATAAACGTTCAGCCACTTTATTTCATAAGTGATATAAAGGCTTCTGCATGGATAATGTTTTCAACATGATATAAAAATTTACTTTATTTCATAACTCATAAGTGATATATATAGGCTTCTGGCTACTATTTTCAACATGATACAAAAGTTTTAAAAGTTACCAATTGTATATCCTAACGTATATATGTTATTTCATTATTTATTGAAACTCACTAGATGCTTAAGAGACTACTTATGAACAAACTTAATTAGTATTACAAATATAAATTTTTTATTCATATTAGATTAATAATTGGTTACAAGAAAAAAATATGATCAGCCAATCTAACCTGTACATTTGTTAAGAAAAAAATTAAAAATAGAGTTAACTTCATAAATGGTCCATGTGGTCTGTCGGGTTTAACGGGTTTAGCCCCTTTACTTTTTTTTAACGGATCAAGTCCCTATGATTGCGACCGTATCGGGTTTGATCTCTTGACCAATTTTTCTGTTAGTTTAACTGTTTTAAAGGATGAAATGAGCAAACTACCATCATCATCATCATCATCATCACAAATCCACTAAACATTTTATCTTCTTCAACAAATCATCTTCATCTTTTTAATTCATATCATCAACAAGAATCCATCTCCTACCATCTCTCACCAGTTTTAATAAAACTCAATAAACCCTATGACTACTTGTTTTTAAACACAAACTTTAAAAAAAAGAACACATGCACAACTTTCCATCATACTAAAACTCACACCAACAATAAATCTTGAAACCCCATATGATATTTACACATAAACCGAGCAAATCTTTCACAAAATAAACCCATAAATTTTGATACCCATATGTTATTTACACACACAAGCACAAACCGGATCTGATGGTGATGCGTGTGGTGGAAGGTTAAGATGGTAACAGTGACATTAGCGAGTGTGGATGGTGGTGAGGGGTTCCTGGAGTAGCCGGTGGCGGGGGGAGGTGGTAGATGCATGGTGGTGGTTTGGTGGCAGAAACTACGGGTTTAGCGGCAGGAGCGGTGGTGGTTTGCTGGTTGGAGTAACCGGTGGCGGCAGGAGGTGGTATACATGTGGATGTTTGTGTTTGTGTTTGGTTTGTCTTGTTTAAATCTGGGTTTTGTGTTTGTATTTGGGTTTTGTGGTTTTTTTTACATCTATCCTTTATTCACAACAAGAACACTAGACAATAGGTTGAATCGTGACTAACAATTTGGGTTGTTGGATTTTGATTTAGGGTTAGGATTATTTTTGAGGTTTGTCGAATGGTTGTTTTAATATGAAAAGAACTTGAAGAACACTTAAACTTTTGATAATTACATTTTTTGATTTGGGGTGTTTGATGTAGGGCTGAGCGTCGGTCAAAAACCGACCCGAACCGAACCGAACCGACAAAACCGAGGACCGAAAACCGTGAAAAACACGAACCGAATGTTGCCGGTTCGGTTTTGTCGATCTATGTGTATTTTGGCATGTTTTGTCGGTTTGGGCGAGCCGGACCGACCGAACCGACCAAACCGAAGCATGTAGACTGGAATCGAAACCGAACCGAGCGGGTCGCTTGCCACGGTTCGGTTTTTGTCGGTTCGGTCGGTTTCGTCGGTTGATTCGGTTTCTTCGAACCTCTCGACCACTAGTTTGATGTGTTGATTGAGTTTTGTTTGTGTTGGTTTAAAATCAGTTGTAAAAACTTAAGATTTAACTTGTTTAAAACTGGTTGTAATGTGGAATTGTGTTTTGGTTTATCAACTTTATTTTGATGATTGGTAGATTTCATCAGGTAAAGGATATGCATATATACATGTATGTTTGTTTGAGTGGGTATGGTTTTGGGTGGTGGATTTGTGGTGATTAGCAGTGGGGTTTAGTAGTGGTGGCGGAGCGGCGGCGGCCTTCGACGACGCTGCGGTGGTGAGCAGTGGCCAAAGCCCGAAGGTGTTTATGAGAAATGAGGAAAGGGAAAGGGGTGGGTGGAGATGTTTATATTAGTTGGACTTATTTATTTATTTTTAAGATAAATACATGAAATAACCTAACTACCCTTTTATGTGACGGTCACATTGCTGAGTTAACGGTCAAACTAACAGAAAAATTGGTCAAGGGATCAAACCCGATATGGGTCGCAACCACAGGGATTGGATCCGTTAAAAAAAAGTAAAAGAACTAAACTCGTTAAACTCAACAGACCACATGGACCATTTATGAAGTTAACTCTTAAAAATATCTAACCTGTACAAAAATGACCCGCTTTGGCATATTTACCTAACTCCCACATGTTGTTATTATAGGTTGATATAATAATCTGTAGGTTGATATAATAATCGATATACTGATGATGAAAACCTTAACACCGGTTTTGATATATATGCAAGGAATACACACATACAAGCCTAAACCCAACATGGGCCGAGCCTACACATAACCCAACATGGGTCGTATAAGCCTGCTAACACTTCCCCGCAGTTGGAGCGGGAGTACAACGAACACTCAAACTGTGATGAAACTCATCAAATAATGTCGAAGATAAGCCCTTAGTAAAGATATCCGCATACTGAAACCGAGAAGGGACATGTAAAACTCGAACCTACCCAGTAGCAACCAAATCCCGAACAAAATGAATATCAATCTCTATGTGCTTGGTACGCTGATGTTGAACTGGATTAGAAGACAAGTACACAACACTTACGTTATCACAATATACAATAGTAGCTGAGATAACGGAGTATGAAGCTCACGTAAATTCAATCCAACATGTCTCAAAGAACAACATTGGCAACACCATGATACTCGACCCAACCTTTGAACGAGAAAGCTTCATTGACGCTAGAGGACCATGATAGTAAGTTGTTACTAAGAAAAACACAATACCCTGAAGTAGACCATCGAGTAGTTGGGCAACCAGCCCAATCAGCATCCGAATATGCAATCAAGGAGTCAGTAGTAGATGACAACATCTGTAAACCATAGTGGAAAGTCCCCTGAACATACCGCAAAATCCGCTTAAGAGCAGAGAAGTGTGGCTCAGCGGATCATGCATAAAAGACAAACTCATTGCACAAAGATATGAAATGTCGGGTCTAGTAAATGTGAGATATTGAAGAGAACCCGCAAGACTCCGGATAACGTAGGATCAACAACCGAGTACCACCAAGACCCAACTTGGACTCGTGATCATCGAGTCCGAGAAGGGTTACAACCAACCATATGTGCCCGCTCTAAAACCTCCATAGCACACTTACGCTGTGACAAAAACATCCCAGAAGAGTCACGCGTAACTGAAATATCCAAAATATAATTAAGAGCACCCAAATCAGTCATAGAGAACTCCCGATATAAAGAAGATATAATCTGCTGTAACAAACGATCAGAGGAAGCAGTAAGAACAATATCATCCACATAAAGCAACAAGAATGCAATATCAGCACCCTGCCTGTAAATGAACAAAGAAGAGTCACACCGACTAGAATCAAGCTAACAAGAGTAATATAAGCAAAGAAACCACCGAAACCATGCTCGAGGTGCTCGCTAAGACCATAAAGAGACCATTGCAATAAACAAACATAATCGGGATGCTCAGGATCCCGAAATCCGGGAGGCTGATGCATATAAACAGTATCAGCTAAACACCATGTAAAAAGGCATTCTTGACATCAATCTGATGAATAGGCCAATGACGAGAAATGGCTAGACTAAGCACAGTCCGAATAGTGCTCGGTTTAACAACCGGACTAAAGGTCTCATCAACATCAACACCCTCAACCTGTGTGCTACCATTGGCAACAAGACGTGCCTTACACCGACTAAGGGTGCCATCCGCCAAATACTTATGACGAAACAAACACATACAACGAACAACATTGGCACCCTCAGGCCGAGGTACATTAGTCCAAGTTTTATTTTTAATAAGTGCATTATACTTATCATACATAGCATTGCGCCAATTGGGATCATTAAGAGCATCCTTATACGATCGAGGTAAAGGAGAAATAGTAGACACATGACCAGCATACTTAGGATTAGGACGAGTAGTCCCGACACGAGAACGAGTGACCATGGGATGAGTAGATATGGCAGGTGGATTAATGGTTGGAAGGATTGTAGGTGCAGGTACAACAATAGGTGGTGTAGGTTGTGTAACAGGCTACGGTGTAGGTGGTGTAGGGGGTGTAACAGGCGGCAGTGTAGGTGGCGTTGGTGGTGTAATAGGCGGCAGGGGTGTAGATGGTTCAATGTGCGTATTAGGAATCGGGTCCGAATTTGGACCAATGGGTGAGGTGCGTATAATGGTGGAAATAAGATCGGAATAGTATTCCAAAAAATCATATGAGGGAGGAGTCGTGGATTTATGGGTTTGAAATGGAAAGACCGTTTCATCAAAGGTAACATGACGGGAAATGATAATTTTATTGGTGTTAAGGTCAAGACAACGATAGCCAAAGTGGTTTGCAGCGTGTCCCAGAAAGATTGAAGGGGTGGCACGTGGTCCAAATTTGCGATTAGTATCAATATGTGGGTAACAAAGGCATCCAAAAACACGAAGGACACTATAATCGGGTTTTGCACCAAAAAGACGGGTAAAAGGTGTCTCATTATTAATGGCACGAGAAGGTAATATATTCAATAAATAAACAGCCATGTTAAGAGCCTCGGTCCAATAATTAGGTGGTAGATGTGCTTGAAATAACATGGTGCAGATAAGGTTATTAATTGTACGTATAATACGTTCAGATTTACCATTTTGTTGAGAGGTGCGAGGGCAAGAAAATCTAAACTGAATGCCATTGGTTGAAAATAATGTATGAAAAGCATGATTATCAAACTCACCACCATGATCACACTGAAACAATTTAATTTCACACTTAAACTGAGTACGAACATAGCTACGAAACAGCTGAAATTTAAACAAAACATCGGATTTATTCATTAACGGATAAACCCAAACATACTGAGAATAATGATCCAAAAATAAAACATAATACTTGAAACCGAAAGACTGGAATTGGGGAGGTCCACAACTGAGTGAACGATATCAAAACAGAAGTAATGTAACTGAGCGAACTAACAAATGGAAGCTTCACATGTTTGCCAAGTGACAAGCATGACAAAGAACGGAAGCTTCTTTATTACAAGAAATAGAATCACTAGACACAAGACGACGTAACACTTCACTCCCGGATGTCCAAGTCGTTAATGCCACGATATCTTGTTGGTAAGAAAAGCACGAGGATAGTGGACGCCCGTAACAGATAGACATCACCCGTGCTATCACATCGGAGGAGTACCCGTCGAGTTAGGAAGTCCTTCACAGAAAAACCAAAAGGGTCAAACTCAACAGTACAAGAATTATCACGGACAAACTGACGAACAAAAATTAAGTTTTTGACAATATTAGGAGTGATTAAGACATTATTTAAATGAAGTGGACGAAAAGGGGTAGACAGAACACTATGACCAGAGTTAGTAACGGGAATAAAACGCCCGTCACCAACTGCAACAGACGGGTAAATGCACATATTAAGAATATCACTAAGACAATGTACAAAATCATTAAGATGGGATGTCGCACATATATCCATATTCCAATTGCCTGAGGCCGGATCCTGAAGAGTATTGGTATTAAATGCATGCGGCAAAATGGTTGCTTGACCCGAACCTTGTGAACCGGACGCCAAGAGTTGACTTGGATGGAAAGGAACCCCCTGATGTTGAACCGATAGCTATGGCTAAACCCCTGTCACAAATTGCCCCAAGTGAACCGAACCTGGAAAAGACCCCCTGGTTGAACCGGTAGCTGCTGCTGTGGACCCCCTGACGGGTAGTGAACTAGAGGCGTGAATGGACCAGGCGTCTGTTGAACCGGTAGCTGCTGTTGAACCCCTGGTGGAAAGAACCCAGCCAAGCCATTATGTGACCCCCCCATTGAACCGGGTAAATATGGCATTGGATCGACAGTTGTGGGCTGCGACAGTAAAGGGGCTAAACCAAAAGAAAGCCCATGAGATGGAGAAACAGTATATGCCACAGGAGTATTATGGGTGAAACAATTGATAGCATTTAACCCGAACTTAGCCAACAAGGTTTGCGACATATCCAAATCCGAGCGTGCCACACTCGGCACGCCGAAAGACGAACCCGAGGTACGCGGGAGCATTGTAGACTTGCCATGAACACCATTGTGAAGATACTAACAAGCATCACCAAACCGACAAGAACCTTTAGCAAAACTCCAACATGGGTTGTTGTTTACCTTTTCCAAAGAAGTACCACGCCGAGGCGTAGTGTTGGTCTTTGTCACTAAAACCATTGGAGAAGCGGAGGTAGCATCGACAAGAGGGTCTTGAACCCTAGACTTTAGGCGCATCTCATGAGTAGTTAACAAGGATCGAACGGTTTGAAGATCGGGAAAGGGTTCCCGACTAACTATAACGGTAGAGATGGTCTCATAAGTGGAAGGTAAACCCTCAAGCGCAAAAGTAACAACATCATCATTGCTAAGAGGGGAACCAAGACCATTAAGAATCGAAAAAATAGATTATATCTTTTGAAAATACCCGTCAATAGATAAAGCCCCAAGCTTCAAATTGCGAAGTTCACCTTTCAAACTCATAGAACGTGGGCGCTTGTTGTCTTGAAAAATAGCCGCAAGATGTGTCCATGCAGCTTTGGCAGTTTTAGGGTTAAGGTCAACCAACCTTTTCCTTAATGATGGAGCAAGTGTGGAGAATATCGAAGACCGAATGATGAAGTCGATCTTGAGCCATTCAGCATCCTTAGGGGGTGAATCCGTAGGAGGTGTAGTGGATGAAGAAGCAACAGGATCAACAAGATGATCTAAGATCCCATAGCCATGACAGAGGTGGGAAAAATAATACATCCACGAGGAATAGTTCATCGCATCGATATCCAGTTTTTCGAACAAAGGTGGTTAAATGATTCATGGCCATGAGTTTGTCCGAGAGGTGAGAGCCATGTGGGGGGGGTATCAATTGTCATTGACTTAGAGTTGAACAAAGTGAGGATAACAAAAAAACTTCAAACCAGTGGGTGAGCGTCAAAGTAGTAAAAAAAATAAACAAACCTGAAGATATCCTTAATTGAAAACTTCAAAGTAGTAAAGTGACAAAGCTGAACTTAGTCGAACAGTAGCAAATCAGCAAGCTGAACAATCCAGTGGCTACACTTAGCCTAAACCCCGATTAAACTTAGTCGAACACCAAGAAAAAATTATCGACTAAACTTAGTCGATAAACCACCAACAAAAAAGAAAACCGAAACAGTAATGTAAGTGTGATAATCACAGGCGGAAGCAAGTAGTTTTAGGATTCGAGAGAAGCTCGAGATACCATGTAGGTTGATATAATAATCTGTAGGTTGATATATTAATCGATATATTGATGATGAAAACTCTAACACCGGTTTTGATATATATACAAGGAATACACACATACAAGCCTAAACCCAACATGGGCCGAGCCTACACATAACCCAACATGAACCCAACATGGGTCGTATAAGCCTGCTAACAGTTATATCTGCATTTGATAAATGAACATACAATCCTAATCTGCTTCAACTTCCAATCAAAAAACAAAATTGAGGTTGTCACTATCATCACTGAAATGTGAGAGGTCTTAAATTCAATTCGTGCAAGGTGTAAACAATCTTGAAGTGGTCACATCAACCCTTCCAAAAAAATGATAGTTTTACCTGGTTTGTGTCTATGTAATGGTGGGCTCAAACCCCGTGAATTATTCAGCCAACCATGGTTAGCAACAGAGACAATATTCAGAACTGACCAGAGTTGCACAATGTTTGAACACCCGTGATTCATCTTTACACTAGTTTCTTGCAAGATGAAGTTGATAAGACCAACCTTCAAGCACATATAGATATAAGTTTTATACTATTACATAAAGTCTTTCAAAGGCTTTCTACTCATTGGAGTGAAAAGTTTTTTGATCTATGATATTGAAAAACCTCATGTTATAGATCTTGTTAAACCATCTCTTTTATCTTTAATTTATATCAATTTAATTAGTTTAGTACCTAGAGTTGAGATCCACGTAAACTCAATTTGTCATGAACCAATTAACAATCACATTCATCCATTTTTATTTTCACCTTTTTTTAAAACAACATATCTTGCAAACGGTAAATCTTTAAGCTACAAAAATACACCATCGTGACGAGAATTAAATTATCTTTCATAGATATGCATTGTTATATACTTTCGTGAACTTTTTTTAAAAGTTAGTCGAAAAATCACACGTGATTTGTAAAAATCACATGTGATTTTTAAAATCACATGTGATTCGTAAAATCAAATCACATATGATTTTAAGAAATCACATGTGATTCTTACAAATCACATGTGATTTTACAAATCACACGTGATTTTTACAAATCACATGTGATTTTTCCGGACGAATATTTTTAAAAAAAGTTAGGTAAAGTATATAACAATGCATATCTATAGAAAGATAATTTAATTCTCATCGAGATGGTATAATTTTTTGACGTAACGATTAACGGTTTGTGAGATATTTAATTTTCAAAAAGGGTGAATATATTTTAATAAAAGAAATGAGTGGTATGATTGGTTAATTTGGTTTATAACGAAATATTGAATCTATAATGAACTTTTCTCTTAGTACCTATAACATTTTTTTTTAATTCATATAGAAAAATCTATTGCAACGGGATGCTCTTAAGTACAAAAAGAAGATTGATAGCTAATTGACTTCACGGCAAAAGTCAAATATCGATATTAAATTTACCATAGATCCAATGAACCAATCATAGCCACTCTGTTGTAAAAATCGGTCCAGGCGGCCGATTAATCCCCGCATAATCGCTGATCGCTCACTAAGCGCATTGATTTATCATAATCGGCCTATTTAATCGGTTTGGTCAAAGATCGCTTAAAAATTGGTTAACAAACCGATTAATCGGACAAAATCGGTCTAATCGGATTAATCGAACAAAATCGCTTAAAAATCGGTCAACAAAATTGCTTAAAAATTAGACAAAATCGCTTAAAAATGGGTCAACAAACCGATTAATCGGACAAAATCGGCCAAAGATTGCTTAAAAATGGTTAACAAACCGAATAATATCTATGTTTGACTTTAAAAAGAATTATGTATTATGTTTATATTTAAACACTTGAAATATTTGAACTTTGATGCCCTATACTTATCTCATACATATAATATAATATAATATCTAATGTTACAATTTTATGTATAAAAATTCCAATCCGATTAATCCCCGCCTAGCCTAACCGATTAATCGCTATAGCCTACCCGACTGCCTCACTAGCGCCTAGCGATTTTTACAACCAGGTATTCATTTTTCTAATAAAAAAAAATAAAAAAAAATTAAAAAATAAAAACTTTCACAATTTTTTTAAAAATTAAATATTTCGCAAACTGTTAATCGTTACGTCAAAAAAATCATACCATCGCGACGAGAATTAAATTATCTTTCTATAAATATGCACTTTTATATATTTTGAACGATTTGTTTTCAAAATTCCGGCCTAGAAAAATCATATGTGATTTTTGAAAATCACATGTGATTCGATTTTTACAAATCACATATGATTTTTGCAAATCATATGTGATTTGTAAAAATCATATATGATTTAAAAAAAATCATATATGATTTGATTTTAACACATTAACAAATCACATGTGATTTTTGAAAATTATATATGATTTTACAAATCGTATGTGATTTTTTTGGTCGGAATTTTTGATAAAAAAGTTTGTCGAAAATATAGAGAAGTGCATATCTATAGAAAGATAATTTAATTCTCGGCGCGATGGTGTATTTTTTGTAGTTTGAAGATTTACCGTTTGCAAGATATATTATTTTTAAAAAAATGAAAAATAACTTTTTTATTAATTTTAATTAAAAATGAATAGCTAAGATTGATTTATTAGATCCATAGTAAATATGAGATTTATAATGATCTCAGCTCCTGACTTCACAAGTCATAACCAGCATCCACACTCGATATTATCATAGGAGGAAATGTTATTTCTTCTATATATAGATAGATTATGGACCTATCCATATATAGAATATGGACCTATCTTATGAGACTCGTAATTAAATGCGTATGACGGTTTTGACTTATAAAAGGTAAATTGCAAATTTTGTCCCTAATGTTTTTGAAAATTGCAAGAAAACCATCGAAAAGAAAATCTAATTTAGTCACTGAAGCTGATGTGGCGTTCCAAATATGCCACCGAGAGCTAACGATTATTAGTACTCTCGTTAAGTGGCCTCACCCCATTAACGACCTGAGAATATTATCGTCATTTCACTGTTCCCGCCAGTTTACTCACCTGGCAAACTTCGATTCCTAAAACTAGACTTTCTTTCAAGGACTAAATTTGCAATCTACAACTTCACTTCCCAAATGCTCATCAAATTCCCAAATATTCAATCAATATTACTATACCGCTATGATCATCCTTAGCCACTGGGTTAAATAGGTCAGATCGGATAGCTTCAACTAAATAAAATATAGGTACAAAGAGAAATATGATTGAAATAAAACGTTGTAGAAGATGCATCCTGCATTGCCAAGTGCGTGTTTATATGAGCAGTGGCTTGTACAAATGTTTGTATGGCGGCAATTAACTGCAATGTCGAGTCGCCAGGTAAATTTTATTTTATAACATAAACCGAACAAAACATCCCCAAAAGCAGGGGTGAGCAGCATAACCAAAAAGACGCAAAAATTCCGTTTTCCTTTTAGGAAATAACTGAATAATCAGTTTGGTTTCTCGTTTTAGCTAAAAAAAAAACCAAACCATCACATGCTGACCCCTAACATAAAGAGATGTTTGCATTGATGATGCTCTTTTGGGACCTAATAATTAATGCAGGCTAAGTTATAGTTGCAATGCTGTGACTGTTGTTATGCAGTGTTGGCTTTGATATAACTACAATGCTAGAGGATTAAAAGTTCAAAACATATCAGCACAAAAATGGAGATATAAACCAATGCCTCTAAGCTCGTAAAACCCTCAACACCAACTCCATCCACCCTTCGTAACTATAACATCTCTTTCTTTGATGAGCAACAACCGGACAACAATGTACCTCTCATTCTCTACTACTCTGCATCACAAAAGGCGCAAAATGATGATGATGCTAACATCTTCAATCATTTTGAGACATCGCTATCAAAACATTATCGATTTTTACCCATTGGGGAGATATATGCCATTATTCCCTAATTGATTTTAGTGATCAAGGTGCCCTATATGTTCAAGCCAAAGCAAGAATTTAAACTTCTTGAGTTTCTCGATGCAGCATGGGAGTTGAAACTTAATATCTTTGAATGATTTTCTCCGGTGGGGATTATTCTCGCTAGTGAAATTAACGATCCGTTGTTATCAGTTTTTGAGTGTGGTGTTATTGCAATGGGTAAGTGTGTATCACATAAAGTTGGAGACATGAATACTATGTCCACATTCATTGATAATTGGGCTACTAAGAAGCAAGAATTAGACAATGCATTAGAATTAAGAAAACAGTCACCAAACTTTGCATCACCCATTCTCTACCCAAAAGAGGTCTACATCGCAGCACAATAACTCCAAGGTCAAGCAAGGGGGTGAATATACCGGTGCAAAGTTTCTTATTTAAAGGCGACGCAATATGAAAAATGAGAGAGAAACTCACATTCAAGGACAGTATGAGTCATAGGCCCTCAAAGGTGCTACTTGTCGAGTCCTCGCCAATGGGTAAAAATCATGGCACCTTGATCACCACAATCGATTAAGGATTCAGGGCGCATATATCTCCCCGGGAATGGGTAACAATAAGGTAATGTTTTTGATTGCAATGTCTCAAAATGATTGAAGATGTTAGCATCATAATCATTTTGTGCCTTTTGTAATGCAAGAGTAGTAGAGAATGAGATGTACATTGATGTCCGGCTGTTGGTCATCAAAGAAAGATATGTTATAGTTACGAAGGGTGGATGGAGTTGGTATTGAGGGTTTTACGAGCTTAGAGGCATTGGTTCATATCTCCATTTTCGTTCTGATTTGTTTTGAACTTTCGATTCTCTAACATTGTATTTATATCAAAGCCATCCCTTCATAACAATAGTCGCAGTATTGCAACTATAACTTAAATTGTTTTATTAGGTCCCAAAGAGAATCATCAATCCAAACATCTCTTTGTTATGGAAAGCCTTTGTGGGAATAGATAAAGCAAATAATGTACAATTGAGTACTCTTCCCAACCGGTTAACTTCATATATAAAGTAGTCCGTATGTTACGTGAAAACTTGTGTGGGAATTTCACTAGTTTAGCAACTGCGCGAATTGAGCCTCGTGAAGGAGACAACACTGATTTCCAAGGTTTTTATAAGCTCTTGCATGACTCGGTACAAAAAATGTATAGCAAATATGCTAAACCAGCATATAGTCAGAACGAATATGATGCTTTAGTTGATCCTTTTGTGCAGTTTTATAAACATAACACAAATGATGATGTAAACACCTACTTTTTTACTTCTTGGTGCAAATTCTCAACCTATGCACTGATTTGGGTTGGGTAAGCCGGTTTGGACGAGCATTGGAACAATGCAAGTCCAGAATTTTGTGACCATGATGGATGATAAAGAAGGTGATGGGTTAGAAGCATGGGTTCATTTAGATGAGAAACGCATGTGTGAGCTAGAACAAGATCATGACATCAAGACCTATGCACTTTAGGCTCTCACTAAAATGCTCATATAAAGTATTTGTTGCGTGTTTCCAAGGTTTTTATAAGCTCTTGCATGTTCAGAGTGTTTGGATTACACAAGCAGCTTCTGCTGTTTTGGGGCAAAATAAGGAGGGACTTGCTTGCTTTAACCATTGTTGTGAAATCATACTGTACATAAACTACATACCTAACTATCAACAAAAGATATTGTTCATATTATCATATACACCTAACATATACACCATCAACTACCAGAAACTCAAAAAACCAACCCACATTGACCAAACTCAACCGGTCAACTTTTCAAATAAACATAAGAAACGAAGAACACCCAACTAACTTTTCAAGTAAACATAAGAAACGAAGAACACCCAACTAACTTTTCAAGTAAACATAAGAAACGAAGAACACCCAACTGATGATAAGGTATCAACTTGTTTGCCCGCTGCTGCTCCATGTTTGCCCAAAGATCCTCTTAGTTTGCTCGCGTCTCCTCCTCGTTTGCTCTGTGCTCCTTATAGTAAGCCCGCTCTTGCTCTAATGCAAGCACATCTTTCAAAGCATCCCAAGTCCTAAGCAAACCAGGGATGATGTCAAGAGATATGTCGCACATCGACGGATCTACCCAACCGATGAACGAACAACTCGAGTTTTGTAAAATGAAATAAATATAAATAAAATGAAGACAACATAGGCAACTTGTAAAATGTAACATTCCTTTGTTTTGATCAAGAGAAAAACTTACGTAGGTCGGGCATACATAGAATCGACGCCCCGAATTCCTGTTGGTCCATGATGTTCGTACCACAACTTGAAGACCACAAGCACAAAGAACCATTTTTCTGATGAATAAGATGATGAACAATGACAATATCTTGTGAGAGAGAAATGTAGGTGATGTTGTCGATGGGAAAGAAGGAGTGAGGGAACTAGTTGAGGAAACTAGTTGGGGGTTTGTTGAGTTATATCTTAACCCAATTTTGATCAATATTGCTCGTTGAATGAGTAATATCAAACCAGTTGATAGCTTATACGATGAACTTTATGTTGCAAATTATGTCCCTGATACTATAGGGTTTCTTGGGACAAGTGCGGACAAATAATTAAATAATCAATAAGTAGCGAGAACAGTGAAATGACTAAATTAACCCTACTTGGATCAGTAACTAACGAGTTTTTTTAACGCTCATTGGGCCGGGGGACACAATTTGCTTGAAAACATCCACAGTAAGGACATTTTTTTTTATAGTTTTATCTTTTCGGTAGCTAAATTTGCAATTTGGACTATGTTTAGAGATTCTTTTGTAGTTTACCATTTTTTACACTTTCGACAAGTACCGTGCATAATGTGAAACTTTATAGCGGCAAATAATTGTAGTGATAAAAAAAGTTTATGGGTTGTAAATGAAAAACAATAAAAGTTTAAGAATTTGATGATTAAACATGATTTAAAGTGAATGAAAATAATATTCGTTATATGCTATAAACAAAATAATAATAAAAGTTTATTGTTTTATATATCGCTTTCTAAATTTTTCACTTTCAAGAATATAGGTTTTTCTTTTGTATACAGTATAGAAATATAGATATAGATAGAAAAAGCTTATGTTATTTTTGCATCTACTTGTTGGGTGCTTTGGCGTTTTAGGAACAATGTCGCTTTTCGTTCTCAAGTCATGAGAAAATGCGACATCTTTGATAACATTCGTTTTTTTTTCTTTTTCATGGTTAAAGTCTAGAGGTAAAATGGCTATTAGTTGGACTGATTGGCTAAAATCGCCTATATAATTCAAGCGTCTTGCTAGTGTTTCTTTTTATTATATGCCGCCGTTAAAAAAAAATAGAAAAAGCTATTAAGAAGATTCAAAAAAAAATTCATAGTTAACATAGGACTTCACAAGTCAAAACCAACACACACATTGAATTACGAGTAATCTAGATATTATCGAAGGAAGAAATGTTATCTATTTAAGATTATGGACCTATCTTATGAGACTCGTAATTAAATGTGTATGATGGTTTTGACTTCTAAAATACTATGTAATTATTTACGAATCTTCTTTTTGTACATACAAGAATGGTTTATAGATAGGCTTTAGAATATAACGAGTGTGGAAACTTGCGATCACGTGAAATTCTTTTGTAGATGAATTTGGGCGATGAATGACCGGAAAATTTGTTTGTCTATTTATTTGGTTAGTCCTTGAAGGACCTACGTTGCAAAGACAATTCAAACCTTAGGGACTATTTTTAAGTGGCTACAAAGGACTTACTTTGCAAAGACACTTAAACCTTAGGGACTATTTTGCCAAATTGCTATAGATAGCAATTAATGCTACAAACTTTATTTGGTTAGTCCTTGAAGGACCTACTTTGCAAATACAATTCAAACCTTAGGGACTATTTTGTGCCTACAAAGGACTTACTTTGTAACGACACTTAAACCTTAGGGACTATTTGTGCCAAATTGCTATAGATAGCAATTAATTCTGGGGACTTACTTTGCAACACACTTAAACCTTAGGGACTATTTTGCCAAATTGCTATAGATAGCAATTAATGCTACATGACTTACTTTGCTTGATCGACAACACCTGTAGACTATTTTTAGAAATCTAAAGATAGCGATTAATGTTGCAAGTTAATGTCGCTCGCTCTATAGTATATATAGTAATGAAAATAGTTATAGTAAAGATCATTTACATATCAAATATTTTTTTACAAGAATTAATTTTCACATTTCATCTTCTCTTTATTTTTATTTGATATAATTGATGAGATTAATTCAAATTATTTAAAAAACTCACTTTCATCCTTTTTTTTCCTTCAAATATAAATATCTTTCAAACCGTTAATCGTTAAACGAAAAAATATATACCATTACGACGTGCATTTAATTATTTTTCTATAAATAAGCATTTTGATATACTTTTGAAAAAAAAAATCGTGTTTTTCATGTTTTTTTACGTTACTGAAATTTGCATGAAAAATTCACATGTGAAACACTAATTTGAATATCACATGTAATATTAGTGTTAAATCACATATGATATATCATATGTGATTTAACACTAATATCACATGTGATATTACATATCATATGTGATTTCACATCACATGTGATATTCAAATTAGTGTTTAATCACATGTGATCTTTTCATGCAAATTTCAGTTTCGAAAAAAAAGACGAAAAACGTGAAAAACGATTATTTTTCTTTTTCAAAAGTATATCAAAGTCTTCGTTATATAAAGATAATTAAATGATCAATCGCGATGGTGTATTATTATTTTCAACGATTAACGGTTTAACAGATATTTAAATTAAAAAATAGATGAAATATTAAAATCTTTAATCTCAACCATTGATTTCTTTTGAGATTAATGGCCGTGAGAAAAGTTTGGTATGTACGAAACTAAGATTGTTATTTCAATAATTAATTTAGTACCTTTTGTGTTTAGATCGATAAAAGAATTTTGATATATAGGCCTAAACGCAAAACTACAAATCAACCTAACCTCTAAGTGCCAAAAGAGATAAATCATCATCAACTTCATTCTCGTCTTCTCGATATCCATTTGTTGCTTACCTTAATTTGCTATCCCGCTATGATCATCCTTAGCCACTTAATTTGATATCCATTTGTTACATTTGTTGTTAAATAAGTCAATTTTGCAATGGAAGCGAATAATAGTTTTTTTAAGAAACGAAAAATGCGTCGAGCTGACATTTTTATGATTGTGTGTAGCCAACTATTTTTTTCCTTATTGTGTCTTGAATTTTCAAATTCGATTATTGTGTGTATTTTGTGACCATTTTACCCTTAATTTTTCAAATTTCAAAGGGTAAAATGGTCATTTTATGTGAATAGTCACAAAATACATAATGATCGAAATTGAAATTGATGACATACAATAAAAAAAAATAGTTAACTACACAATTACATAAAGTGTCATATTCGTCATTTTTTCATTGTCATCAATTTATATACTTTTTAAAAAATTTGTTGCAAATCCGTTACAAATTTTGAATAAACTTTACGAATTTGGGGAATATTTAATAGTAATAAGTATAAAACTTAATTTTTGCAATGGATTTGCAACGGTCTTGTGTCTTTGCTAATCCATTGCAAATCAGTTGCATATTTGCTATAGAAATTTTTCGTTGCAAATAGTTACAATTTATTTGAATTTTTGCAACAATTTTGCAATGGAAGCAAATAATAGTTATTTTTATATAATTTTTAATAATTCCGTTGCAAATCCGTTACAAATTTCGAATAAACTTAAGGGTGTGTTTGTTTCATTAAGATGTTTGGAGTGCGAATCACTACTGCATCTTACTAGTAAGTGACTAGAAAGTCTAAATCGAGCGAAATAATGTTGTTTGTTTTGTATAATTGTCCAAACGATTTTAAGTGCTCGTTTTTACAATTTGTTTATTAAACCAACGCAATCACGATAATAAGTAACTTATGTAAATATGAAACAAGACTTTTATCATAAATATAACATAGTTAATAAACAATCAAATATATTATATAAAGTATACAAAAGCGAGTAAGAAGCGAAGACAAGTCCCCCACTTCTTCCGAGTAAGATGTTATATGTCTAGCGAGTCTTACTCAAAGGAAAAAACAAACAAGCAAAGCGTCGCCCCACCTCTTCTTGGTAAGAGTAAGAGGAGTAAGAGGCTAGTAAGACTTTTTAAAAAACAAACACACCCTTAACAATTTGTGACGGAATATTTAATAATAAGTATAAAGGAAATTAGTTTATTTTTTGCAATGGATTTAGCAACGGGTTCCTATGTCGTTGCTAATCCATTGCAAATATATTACAAACCGTTGCATATTTGCTACGGAATTTTCCGTTGCAAATGTCCGTAGCATTTGCCCAAATACGCTTTCCTTTCGGAAACTCTAGAACCAATTATCGGTTTGGTTTCCGGTTTAGCTAAAAGATCACCAAAGTCGGGGCGGGCCGGAAAGTTTTTCTCAAGGAGGCATATTTTGATAATTTTTAGAGACTACACGGGGATTAAATTTATACTACAATTTTTTTTTTAGGAGGTCACATGACCGCATGACCCTCCACTTATCTCTGCCCATGACCAAAGTGTCACACCGTAAAGATATGTTTGCGTTGATGATGATCTTGGGGACCTAATTATTAATGCAGGCTAAGTTATAGGCACACATCTGCTGATTGTTGTTATGCGATGTTGGCTTTAATGTTAGAGGATCAAAAGTTCAAAACATATCGGCACAAATGGAGATAAAACCAATGCCTCTAGCTCGTAAAACCCTCAACACCTGACTCCATCCACCCCGTAGCAGTAACATCTCTTTCTTTGATGAAACAACAGGACACCAATGTACCTCTCATTCTCTCTCGCTCGCATCACAAAAGGCACAAAATGATAATGATGATAACATGTTCAATCATTTTGAGACATCGATATCAAAAACATTATCTGATTTTTACCCATTGGCGGGGAGATATATGTGCCATGATTCCCTAATCGATTGAAGTGATCAAGGTGCCCTATATGTCCAAGCCAAAGCAAATTTTCAACTCACTGAGTTTCTCGGTCTGGCATGGGAGTTGAAACTTAATATGTGGAATGATTTTCTCCGGTGGGGGATTGTTACTGCTAGTGAAATTAACAATCCGTTGTTATCAGTTAAAGTCTCAGTTTTTGAGTGTGGCGGTATTGCATTGGGTATGTGTGTGTACCACATAAAGCTGGAAACATGATACTATGTCCACATTTATTGATAATTGGGCTACTAAGAAGCAAGAATTAGACAATGCATTAGAATTAAGAAAACAGTCGCCTAATTTTGCACATCACCCATTCTCTACCCAAAAAGAGGTCTACATCGAAGCACAATAACTCGAAGGTCAAGCAAGAGGGTGAATATACAGGTGCAAAATTTTTTATTTAAAGCGACACAATATCAAAAATGAGAGAAAACTTCGTATTCAAGGACGATATGAGTCATAGCCCCAAAGGTGCTACTTGCCGAGTCCCCAATGGGTAAAAATCATGGCACCTTGATCACTACAATCGATTAACGAATCATGGCACATATATCGTGTGGAAGCGGTGTATACTTTATTAAGAAAAAAGCGATTACGATAACAATAAATAAATAACGTGACGAGAATGGAGAAGAAGCGGAAGGCAGACTCTATGAGCGTTAATTAAAGCGATAAAGAGAATTGTACGAGGCTCGTGTTAAACACGATTCCTTAAAAGCAGTTAAGCCGTCTGTTTCCGAGGTACAACGTCGTAAACATTGTTGTCTGATGGGACTTAACTTACTTGCACGAAAGATCACGAAGGCTGCGTGTTTCGATCGAAGGTTCTTTGGAACTCGTTTCTTTGTGGGCTGCGTTTTACTGTGGCCGAATGATAAGGCGTTTAATATATAGGCTAAACCTAACTTGGACACCAAGAAAAGCATCGCCAAAAATAAGCGGATATGCGAATCTGTTTATATATATAAACACGTTTTAATTATCTTCCATTTATTTAAACCGATTCTATTAAACTTGTTTACAAAGTTTAAATCGGTTCAAAATAAATGGATACAAATCTGGAAATAAAGACAACGAAATCGTGACAAAAGATACGCGGTGTCACGAGTTTGGGCTGCATTCGTGTCCATGGTCGGCGGGCTCGCATGAGTTCGAAGCTTGAACTCATTTGGCCCGAAATCTGAATCAATCGCACCCCCACTGCAGCGTAGGTGTTGGAGTAAAACCAACAAATCATTTTGAAGGTTCATATCAAGATTTCTATATAAACACACTCCCACTTCCTTTTCTAGGCGATGTGGGATGTGTTTGTTTTCAATTTGTGTTTCACGTGTCCCACTGAGACACGATATCTCATTCATTTCAACTCCATTTTGGACATACTTTAGCTCGTTCGAAGCTCTCGTCGAGGAGAGCATAAAGCTACCAAGAAACATAAATATATATAACATATATCATATATTAAAGGTGTCCAAAATTTGCAAAACTCATTTGCAAAACCACTTTTCAACAATCCCCCACATGAATGGAAATCGATCGAAAACACACGAAAGTTTCGGTGAAATTTGCGGTTAAGGCTTGCATAGGATAGGTAGGTGTAACCCTTTGAACCTTCCCTTGTGAGATGCACTTAGTCTCCTAGATCCGAGTAGGCAGCGATGTCCTTGAACTCATTATCCATTTACGTGAGCGACATTACACTTCACACAAGACTCTCACGACATTGTCAAGTCCTCATAGTCGTGTTCGTTATGGTCATGAACACTAGCACAGTTCTGCAAGAGCTCTTAGGAATTGCCCCACATTTCCCTTGAGCGACCCACTTCTCTCTCACATAGGTGATTTCATCTTGAATCATTAAAAACATATGTTTTGTGATTTCATCTTGAATCATTATGCTTTATGATTTCATCACGAATCATTAAAGCCATATGTTTAACCTCTCAACAAGTCACAGTTGTTATAGGAATGGACTAGGAAAGTTACAATATTTAGTAACTCCCCACATTGGCGTGACTTCCCCATTTCTATGATTAGGTTGTCTATTGAACCCGGATCTTGGGATCTCCGGTCAAGCGGGTTAGGTTTTCCTTCATAGAAACTCATTCCTTCAAGGGCTTTAGTCCCATTCCTCTAGACGACTTACTTACTAACTCTGCTTAAGCCTTTCGTAGCGGATCCGCGATGTTATCCTTTGACTTCACATAGTCAATTGAGATAACTCTGTTGAGAGTAGTTGTCGTGTCGAATTATGTCGACGACGGATATGTCTAGACTTTCCATTATACATTATGCTATGAGCTCGCCAATTGCCGATTGACTATCACAATGTATACTAATGGCGTTACGGTTTAGGCCACTTTGGTATGTCCTCTGAATTGGCGTAGCCATTCCGCCTCTTGTCCGCATTTATCTAGCGATAAATTCGATTCCATCGTGGACTTAGCTATAACGGTTTGCTTGGAAGACTTCCAAGATATAGCCAGCTCACTTTAGTGTAAACACATATCCACTAGTCGATCTAGAATCTTTTATGTCGGATATCCAATTTGCATCATTTGTATCCTTCGATAACAATTGGATATCGATCATAATGCGATCCATAATCGCGTTGTATCTCAAATAGTGAAGTACCCTAGTCATAGGCGCCCAATGTGCATAGCTCGGGTTACTAGTATACCTACTTAGCTTGCTAACGACATATGCTAAGTCGGTCGAATACTGTCATTAAGTACATTAACATGCCAATAATTCTTGAATACTCTAATTGGGCAACACCTAAGCCTCTATTTTTAGATAGATGCTTCTTGGTGTCAATGGAGTTCTAGCTAGGCGGAATCCCCGCATTATGAGTATTAAAATTTTGTCCACATAATGTGCTTGACTTAACACAAGTCCATTACGAGTTCGTATGATCTTTATTCCAAGGATCACATCAGCCAAACCCATATCCTTCATGTCAAACTTTGATTTCAACATGTCTTTAGTAGATTTGATCATCTTTTCGTTCACGCCAGCGATAAGCATATCATCAACATATAAACACAAGATTACATATCCATTATTTGTGTCTTTGACATAAACACACTTGTCGCATTCATTAATTTTGAATCCACTCTCTAGCATGGCGTGGTCAAACTTTTGATGCCATTGTTTGGGAGCTTGCTTTAAGCCATATAATGACTTGACAAGCCTACAAACTTTGTTCTCTTGTCCAGGTGCCATGAAACCCTCAGGTTGGTTCATGTATATTTCTTCTTCTAAATCTCCGTTCAGAAAAGCCGTTTTTACATCCATTTGGTGAACTTCCAAATTTCTTAATGCGGCAATAGCAAGGATCATCCTGATCGAGGTTATTCGCGTAACTGGCGAATATGTATCAAAGTAATCAAGACCTTCTCGTTGTCTAAATCCTTTGATTACCAATCTTGCTTTGTACTTGTCAATGGTGCCATCGGCTTTCATCTTCTTCTTGAAGATCCATTTATAGCCTAGTGGTTTACAACGGAGGTAAATCCACGAGCTCCCAGTATGATTTTGTAAAATAGAATCTATTTCACTTTTAATGGCTTCTTTCCATTGAGGCCCTTAGGAAGTAACCGCTTCTCGGTATGAAGTAGGTTCATTTTCAACCATAAAAGAAACAAAATCGGGTCCAAACGATTTCTCGGTTCTTGCCCTTTTGCTTCTAGGTTCAACCTCTTCTTCCTCGGTTTGATCTTGTCTCTCATCACGGAGATCATTATCATCTCGTTGTCTCTTATCTTGGACAACCGTCATCTATTCTAGATGAACTCCCGGTTTCCTTCGTTAAACAAGGAAAAATAGTTTCAAAGAATGAAGCATTCCTTGATTCCATTAAAGTACCCTTTTGTATATCCGGATTTTCGATTCATGTACTATGAGCGATAAGCCTTGCTATTCTTAGCATATCCGATGAATATACAATCTGATTTAGGTCCAATCTTTTGGGCCTTGGGAGTCGATATAGCGACCTTTGCTAGACACCCCACACTCGTAAATCTTGATATGATGGCTTTCTTCCCATCCATAATTCATAAGGGTCTCTTCTTTTTCCTTACGAGGTATCTTATTTAAAAGATAAGTAGCCGTTAAAATGGCTTCCCCACGTGTCCCGGCTTAACGAACTTATCAACATGGCATTAACCATTTCTTTCAAGTGCGGTTCTTCCTTTCGGCAATACCGTTCTGCTGAGGTGAATAGGGAGCGGTGAACTCGTGTCTAATTCCATGTTTCGCACATAGATCGTGAATGGAGACACATATTCACCTCCTCTATCACTTGGACCACCTTGATTTTCTTACTAAGTTGATTCTCAACTTCGTTTTGTATAGAACAAACTTGTCTATAGCTTCATCTTTACTTTTCAATAAGTAAACATAGCAATACTTTGTACAATCATCAATAAGCGTGATAAAGTACTTATTGCCACCTTTTGTGGGTAGTGATTTCAAATCACATATGTCGGTGTGTATCATATCAAGTGGTTCGGTTTTTCGTTCAACCGATTTGAAAGATGCTCTTGTAAGTTTGGCTTCAACACAAGTTTCACATTTATATTTTGAGTCAATATGGAAATTAGGTATGCAATTAAATTTAATCAAGCGACGCATCGAATTAAAATTTACATGTCCAAGCGGCCATGCCACATATTAGAAGACTCAATCAAGTAAGCGGAAGAATTCATATTATTGATATCTTTCTTAACAACCATTACATTGAGTTTAAACATACCATTCGGGGCATATCCCCTACCAACATACACTTGATTCTTAGAAAGAACAAACTTATCGACTCAAAAACAAGGCGAAAACCAAACTTGTTCAACGACCAACGAAACAAGATTCTTGCGAATCTACGGAACATACAAGACATTAGTCAACTTGAGCTCTTTCTGGATGTCATCTTCAAGATTACATCTCCTTCGCCCTGATTTCAAAGATTGCGAGTTGCCCATGTACGACTTCTCTCCACTATCAACCGCTACGAAAGAGTGAAACATACTCTTATCGGCACACATGACGGGTAGCCCAGTATCCACCCACCATTCCACGTTGTTGGAACCTACGAGTTAACCCGAGAGATCATGGCAATGACATCGACACCATATAAATCATGTCCACATCTTCATTCACCATATTAGCTGGCGTGGAGTCACCCGCTTGACATCTTACAATTAGCGACACGGTGACTGGTGGTCACGGTTGAAACACACCCTTGGAACTTGTTTCACAATTGCGACTTTAGGAGCAAGGTACTCGGACTTCCCTTTGCCCTTCTTGTCATTCTTTCCTTTTCCTTTGCCTTTAGCTTTGACATTGGACTTTGAAGATGACGAAACATGCTCAACCATATTTGCCTTTGCGAGAATCGGTATCGTGTTTTTACGAGCCGACTTGTTGTCCTCTTCAATACGAAGACGAACAACCAAGTCTTCAACACTCATCTCCTTTCGCTTATGCTTGGTGGTTCTTGAATTCTACCCGACTTGGGTAACTTTTCAATAATAGCGACAACTTGAAAAGTTTCACTCAAGGTCATTCCTCGACATGAATGTTTGTAGCAAACTGCGGATCTTGAACGACTTTCACATTCTTTGAATCAACCATCTTGTAATCCAAGACTACCACGAACTTCTTTGTACCATAATCCTCGGTTTTGTACTTGCGCTCCAATGACTCCCATAATTCTTTTGCGGTCTTGGTCTTGCGATACATTGTACAAAGAATCAACCAAACCATTGAACATAGTTGTGACACAAAAGTCCGAATGTTTCCATGCTTCAAGGCTTGAACGACTGTTGATTAGAGGATTGACCTTGCGGGAGGTTCCACGTTAGGTGGGTTTTCTTTTAAGAACCGCGCAAGGTTCAAAGTAGTCGATAGAAAAACATCTTACATTGCCACCTCTTGAAATTCGCCCATTGAATTTCTCGGTTTCTCGACATGATTAGCAATCGTGTTGGTAATCTGGCGCACTGTGTGCGTTCACAAGAGTAGTCACGGGAGGGGTAGTCGTGTTTGTCATCTGAAAGATTCAACACAAACAATTAAACAAACTGTTTTAAATGGTATCTACTTGTACGGATATGAGTCAACAAAACTCTAGCTTGGTTTTGATGGATCGAATAAATCGACAAGAAACTCTATCTTGGTTTCGTTAAAGCGATAATAAGCGCTTACAAAAAGCGTTATAGATCTGTTAATCCAAATCGTATGTAAAAGCTGTTTAAAAGCCGACTTCAAAAGAAACTCAACAAGGTTTCGACGAAGCGGTTAAAAAGCATTAATTAATTAATCCGATTTCTTAACAAAGTGAATAAATTCGGTTAAACCGAATCTGTTTAAGGCGTGGGAAGCGGTGTATACTTTATTAAGAAAAATCAGATTACGATAACAATAAATAAATAACAGCAGACAGAATGGAGAAGAAGCAGAAGACAGACTCTATAAACGTTAATTAAAGAAAAGCAGTAAAGAGAATTGTACGAGGCTCGTGTTAAACACGATTCCCTTAAAACAGTTCGCGTCTGTTTCCCGTGGTACAACGTCGTAGTGTTGTCTGTGGGACTAAACTTACTTGCACGAAAGATCACGAAGGCTGCGTGTTTCGATCGAAGGTCGAAGGTTTTCTTTGTGGAGTGCGTTTTACGCTGTAAATCCGAATGATAAGGCGTTTAATATATAGGCTAAACCTAACTTGGACACCAAGAAAAGCATCTGCCAAAAAATAAACAGATATGCGAATCTGTTAATATATATTAAACACGTTTTAATTATCTTCCATTTATTTAAACCGATTCTATTAAACTTGTTCACAAAGTTTAAATCAGTTCCAAAAATAAATGGATACAAATCTGGAAATAAAGACAACGAAATCAAGACAAAAGATACGCGGTGTCACGAGATTTTGAGCTGCATTCGTGTCCGCAGTCGCTGGGCTCGCATGAGTTCGAAGCTTGAACTCATTTGGCGAAATCACAATCGCACCCCCACTGCGCAGCGCGTAAGTGTTGAGTAAAACCAACAAATCATTTTGAAGGTTCATATCAAGATTTCTATATAAACACTCCCCACTTCCTTTTCTAGGCGATGTGGGATGTGTTTGTTTTCCCAATTGTGTTTCACGTGTCCCACTTTGAGACACGATATCTCATTCATTTCAACTCCATTTTGGACATACTTTAGCTCGTTCTGAAGCTCTCGTCGAGGAGAGCATAAAGCTACCAAGAAACATAAATATATATAACATATATCATATATTAAAAGGTGTCCAAAATTTGCAAAAACTCATTTTGCAAAAACCACTTTTCCAACAGTACATTGATGTTCAGTTGTTGCTCATCAAAGAAAGAGATGTTATAGTTACGAAGGGTGGACGGAGTTGGTATTGAGGGTTTCTGAGCTTAGAGGCATTGGTTCATATCTCCATTTTCGTGCTAATATGTTTTGAACTTTTGATCTTCTAACATTGTATTTATATCAAGCCAACGGTGCATAACAATGTAAATGCAGATTGCGACTATAACTTAAATTGCATTATTAGGTCCCAAAGAGCATCATCAAACAAACATCTCTTTGTTATGGAAAGCCTTTGTGGGAATAGATAAAGCAATTAATGAACAACTAGAAGGTACCCGCACAATGCGGCGGCGTGCCACCATGACTATTTTGTAGCGAACAAATGTTTTGAGGTGGTGATGTGATGAGATGGTGGTGGCAAGTGATAAGTATAGTTATATGTGTTTGCTTACCGTTTAGTGAATTCGTTTCACAACACTTGAATGTATATGTGTTAGTTGTAAGTGTTTGTTTGGGTTACCCGTAACTTTCACGCGACATCATTATTCCCGCATATAAAAATACCTCGCAATCTCTTACGCGTCAAACACTCCCAAAAGTATATGATTTTGACGAATCAAGATTATATTGATTGGAATAAATGAAATAAAGGTTAAAGTTGTTAAAATTTGAATTAAAATTAAATAAAAATCTATATATATATGGACTAAACATGACATGTCACTAAAGCTTACATGGCATTATAATAGTGACATGGAACATCTATGATGACATGGAAATGCTTACATGGCATAACTCCCGACTACATATTTAAAAAATTTTGTAACCTGTAAGATTCGAACCCTGGTCAAAACATCCACTTACATGTGCCTCACCAATGGAGCAATCCACAAGTTGGGACATAATGTGCATTCCAGAATTGATATACCAACAAAACACTACCATCTTCCATCTTATCAGAAAACAATAACAGAATCCTCACTCATTCCGCTCCTAAATTAATTCATGCTTCAATGCCACCAAAACAATAAATTCTCATACCCTAAGTCAAATACATATTTATTCAAACAAACTCACCCAAAATTCAAAATGCATACCCTAAGTCAAATATTCAAGAAAATTTTGATTATGTTGGTTTTTATTTTTATTTTTGATATTTTGTAGGTAGAACTTGATTGAGGAAGATTAACCAAGCCGGAAATTAATGATGATACAACAAAGGTACGATTTTGGGATCATCGGTTATAAAAGGTAAAATTTTTATTGATGATTAATGGTTTAATTTGAAAAAAGCGGTTGTATTGTGGTTTAAGCTGTATTGTGGAAGCTATGTCTCGAACACTAGGTGTTTGATTAAATGCCTAAAATGTTATTAGAACATCTGTTATGTAATAATGCGCTTCTTGGTTATTTAGAGTTATAAAAAGGTGACGAATGCACTTCTAAGTTATGAACACTAAAGGTAAAAGTCTTCGATCATAGAACTGAACCAGTGTAGATGGTCAGATAGTGTAATCCAAGTCTAACTGATTCATTTACTTATATGCGAATGCTATTATCATACTCTGAGAACTTATGTAATGATTATTTTATCTACATCAGAATACAAGACGTGAAGCTGCGAAGTATTTGGCTAATGGAGGCGTAATTGGAGTCGTGTCAACTGTCGTTTTCGCATGGAAATACTTGAAAAGTCCACACGGCAAGTCTTTTAAATTCTCTATGCTATTTACTTTCATGTTTGATGGCTTTTTTTAAATCTAACTTTATTGCATGATTCGGTGTCTATGCAGTGAGTGCCAAAGCATTGAGAGATTACACAAACAAATGCCCCATCTGTCGTCAACCTATCGAGGAGCTAATGGAGATCAAAGTTAATACAAATGTGGATGTTAAATTCTTTCCTTCTTATCCAAATCAGCTGTATAATCATGTCAATGAATCCGACCCATGTAAAGCCGAGAAGCCATGTTGCACATGGCTCGGCCTTTCTTTAGTAAAAAGTGGTATGTTGTGTTTAATATCAGATCTTGAAATTGCCACTATAACAAACACCATCCTTTTCATTTCCAAGCTTGGAATGTAATATTTGCTTTATCTCGCTTTTTACCCTTTTACTTTTCTCTTCTTCTCTTTATACCCTTTTAGTCATGACCATCCTTGTCTTAAACTTGTGATATATATGGAGAATAATCATTAACGATTTAATGTGTCACATTATTAATCGTCTACATGAATGAATGAATGAATGCATTTTAGGATACGCTTTGAAAGATAGTTCATAATTTGACAGGTTTATACAAGCTCAGGTCAACAACCCACCATCTACTAACAATCATGACAATCAGTACTATAAGGCTAAACAAGTTGCACATACTTTTGAAAGCATGCCACCTACTGATGTTCTCGCAAGAGTTCTTCAAAATTGTCGAGGTAATCATGAGTCCTTCACATTATTACCACAATAATGTGATTAATTAAATATACCTATACTTATTTAAAACGCTTTATGAAGTAAAAGATATTGGCCTATAATGCAATTGACTGTGCCAGAAGTATTGAATATTGATCCCACGCTTGCATTGCCTTGGGCAGGCATGTCAGCTGATATGTCCATTAGGCAAGTTAATACATCACATTAGTTAAATGGCCTATTATCATGTTTTAAATTCATCCACTGCTCTTGGTTTTTTAAGTCTTTTTTACCCATTATATCAAATATTTCCAGTGTCTTTGCTCACAGATTTGCTTGCATTCTGTGACTTCTTTGTAGCATGCTTAAATTTGTATTTAATTTTTATTTTGACCACAATGATGGATTACTATTACAATGTGAACAGGTATATCCATTCTTCTTATCCCTTATTGGCTTATTATGTGCTTCGGATAGTCATTTTGCCTATTGCGACTGAAACTTTGAACATCTTGTGAATTTACAGTTTATATGGAACCTTTTACTGTATTAGTAGTTCCGGACCACTTGTTTCTTCTATTTGTATGCTGCACGTTTAGGTGATTTTTAGTCAAGGTTATAAAATTAATGCACATGTGATATGACCCGGATGATATTTTAATAGAAATAATGGAAGTACAAAATCTGTTAAGTGTTAACTTTTGTGCAAACTATGTCTCTCCAAAATGACCTACTTGCGATAGGTAAATGTCTTAGCTTAACCCCAAACGAATATTATCAAGCATTCCTTATTTTCTCTGCTAAACTCTTATATCCAAGTACATAATACGGATATAGTATTATTGGTGTTTATTATTTAAACTAATTAATCTTAACTTATAAGTCACAAATTGCGATTTCAAAATTTAAGTTTCTTTATTTTGTTACTATTGGAAGTCAAAGTTCAAATAGATTTTTTCCGGAACATATGGATATATAGTTTCTGTATGGTATGTTTGGTAGCCAGTCTCTATGGGTTAGTTTAAACTTTAAACCCGATGTTAAATTTTAAATTGAACGAATATGTGCTTTGACTCCAAATCTGAAAGCTATTTATTTGCATTAACAAGACACGTATGCTATAAAATCTTCATGACAGGTGGGCTGGTCAGGCACTGTTTGGAACCCGTACACCTGACATAGTAGTTCTCACACTGTTATACAGCATGGCTGGGGTATGTAAACTCCTTTAGCATATGATGACTTATATTGAAAGTTTAAATTTCATTTAAATAAGCTTGAATTCGAACATTGCAGTTTTTTTGCTTACATGTTTATAAACATAATGAACCCTTTTTTCTTTCTTTCCTACTTCTATTGAAGCTTTGTATAGCGATAGTAAATGACTTTGAAAGTGTGGAAGGAGACAGAAAAATGGGCCTTCAGGTACTTTTACTTTTACGTTGCTTTAAAATAAATCACAATGATTCTGACCTTTGTATGGTATGCAAATTTCATCAGTCACTTCCAGTGGCTTTTGGTGAAGAGACAGCTAAATGGATATGTGTTGGGGCCATAGACATAACTCAACTCTCTGTAGCATGTATTGACAATTCTTTGTATTTCGATAACGTGTTACTCCTTTGCCCGTTTAAATGTCAACATTTTGCTGTAGTGTAAAACATGATAATAGTAAAAATAGTTATGTTTCTAACCACCAGGGGTGGCCGAGTTGGTAAAGCCGTAAGGGGCTTCTGACCATCATCACCAAAGTGTGCAAGGTCACAAGTTTAAATGGTGCTTGGTGCAAACAAACCTGTAGTGGCCACGCCAACCTCCTTAAAAGGGAGGGCTTTACCCAGTTTAAGTTTCTGGCAGTGAGCGTAAACCCCTTGGATTAGTTGGCCAAAATGTCGGAAACCTTGGTTACTCAAAATAGTTATGCACCTTCCTTGGTCATGGATTCCATTTAAATTGTGTTGACTTTCACGGTCAAGCTGGTGCAAGTTTGAGGTTACCCTTTCTTCAACCACAAACCGATTACTAATGAAATTGTCTCTGCATTAGTAGTATGATGTCATATATTATAAGTGCTACAGATCATAAAGATACTAAACTCGTGATGATGATGACGACGACGTTGATGATGGAAATGATGATAGACACGGATGTTGATAAGAATGATACCAACAAGTGTAAGTATATATATTTCACATGTCCTTTCTTCAACCACGTTTATGTTTTTTTAGTAATCATATGGTGGTATTTTATGTTGGGCTGCCACAGGCTGAAATTAATATCATTAGTGGGGACTAGGAATCAGTTAGTAAACTTTTAGTGCTATACTATGTAAATGATTGGGGTACAGCCGTTATGTATGCGTAGTATGCGCACCTCATGAATTAATGCACTGATATTCTTTAACCTTAATAGTGTATATTGTTTCTTCTACTGGAATGCAAGTACTCTCAACTTTTTTTTAGTTCAAGAAAATTAGTAAGGATTGGTAGGAAGGATTATATACAGTAATCAATTAGTAAAGACAGTATCTGGTAAGGAAAATAGGGACATCTAGAATGGTTTGAGAAAAGGATTTGAAAGTTGGGCAGAAGAGATAAAAAGAGTGAAGGAAAATGGTGTAGGCATGATAAAAGTGATGAACTTCTGAAACCCGAACCCAATGTTAATGTAATTAGCCTCTATATGCGTGTCTTCATACCTTCATCATTTAGATTATCGAATATGGATGAATACTTGAAAATAGAGTTGATAAAAGAAAACAAAATTAGAGTAAAACATGTCATCTAATTTGGATGTCTATCTTTATTATTTTTAGTTGTGCGCCTGTGATGTTTTTCGTTATGTTTCCTTATATGTCTAAAGCTTAAGAAGGAGTTTAACAATGAAATGGACTCGCAATTGCTGCATTTCAAGGCATTACAGTTGATTCTTCTGCTGGTCACGTTGATCTCACACGCCTCTAAAGTGGCAAATCATGAAGCTAAAAATCTCGGCACAGAACCGTATACACAGGGTGGTGAGTATCTGCAGTATATCTATCTGATGATTTGACATATGATGCGTATTTTTCTATGTCCACTGTTCTTTCATTAGCTGCTTTGATATAACATTGTAGTTACCCGCTGTATATTTTTCGCATGATGAGTAACCTATCTATATAGTGAGGTGACGTGAAAGAAAAATATATGAAAAATAAGCACTTCGGACACTTCTTAGGACTTCGGTTATTAAAGTCATTTTGTTTATTGATGTCTATTTGTGTTGCAACTGGCAAGTGGATCAGTATTGTCATTTTCTCCGTAGTTATTTCTTGCCAATTTATCAAATTTTTTATTAAGACATGATAAACATTTTTTTTATCAATGGTGTGCTTGAAAAACTATTAAAAGAGATATATGAGCTATTTTCCTAGAACCATTCACACACTATTAGTGGTATCTTGCAACAATTTACAAACTGAAGTAATGCTTATCATGGTCGATGCATAAGATGCGCGCATACTGTAAACTTTTAACTTGTAAAACACATACATATTGTTTAGTTTTAATGTTTGACCATGATATGGCACCAGATTTCAAGATATGCACATAATTATTGCCCAATTAATTCATATTATATGTTTTTAATCAAGATTACACATGCAACTATATTTTACAAACAATGTAATGGAAAGTAAAGGATTGTTTCAACAATGGCTGGTCTTTTCCCGCAGACATTTCTTTTTCGTCGTTTCACCAGTCAAAAGCTTAAAAGGATTAAAGATTTTATATTGCGACAAACTTAGCTACTTTCATTTTGTAGTTTTATTATGTTCTTCCTATCATTTACGACCATTTTACATACATTTACGCTAAAAATTTTGTTACATAGAGTATACAACAATCGTTTACAAAGAAGTTTTATTTCGTCTATGAATAAGTACCATGTAATTTACATTTTCTCATACCTTCATTCTTCTTTTTACATATAAAATATGAACTCTCTTTTTATTATAATTTGTGTTTAATATATTTGCCGTCATTAAATATTTATTTACGTCCATCTAATCTTCGTCAAGTAATCTTAAAAAGTTAGCCCGCCATTCGAGTGGCTATGTAAGCTAGTGCATTATAAAGTAGTATAGATTGAGGTACTCTTTCCCAACCGGTTAACTTGATATATAAATTAGTCCGTATGTTACCTGAAAACTTATGTGGGAATTTCACTAGTTTAGCAACTGCGCAAATTGAGCCTCGTGAAGGAGACAACACTGATTTCCAAGGTTTTTATAAGCTCTTGCATGACTCGGTACAAAAATTTGAAAATAGATAGCAAATATGCTAAACCAGTAACAGTATATAGTATGTTCAAAAAAAAAAAAAGTTACAGTATATAGTGAGAACAAATATGATGTTTTAGTTGATCCTTTTGTGCAGTTTTATAAACATAACACAAATGATGATGTAAACACCTATTTTTTTACTTCTTGGTGCAAATTCTCATTCTATACACTCATTTTGGCTGGGTAAGCCAGTTTGGACGAGCATTGGAACGATGCAAGTCCAAAATTTTGTGACCATGATGGATGATAAAGAAGGTGATGGGTTAGAAGCACAGGTTCATTTAGATGAGAAACACATGCGTCAGCTAGAACAAGATCATGACATCAAGACCTATGCACTTTAGGCTCACTAAAATGCTCATATAAAATATTTGTTTCGTGTTTCCATGTTATGCTATGTCAAAGTGTAATAAAGTTGTTTTGTGTTTCCATGTTATGTTATGTTAAAGTGTAATAAAGTTGTGATCGTCAAAGTCGTGGTTAAAACTTAAAAAAAAAAAAAATAAGAAAAAGAAAAAAAAAAATTACACTGAGAAAAAAGCAAAGAACCCCCTCACATCCCCCATTAATCAGTTATCTTACTCGGCTTAGATGATCATACGTATATCTAACTAACCAATTAATGAACATAGTGGGAGGTCTAAATGGTAAATAACGATGCTGAAATTGAGTAAAAGAAGCAGCCATATAAGATTTATGAAAGCTAACAGCTGAAAATTGATGATCTATGTATTGAAGGAAAATGTGGATATATATTTGGGAACACAAGGTGTTGCCTGCAGAGTAATGAAAAGGAGAGAAGGAAACATAGATACTGTAGTTCATTTTTATACTTAAAAATCATTATATAATCTTACTATTACGGAATCTTCATACTTCATATTAGGCACTCCAAAGCTTTTCGCTATGGTGTTGGCATGTGCCAATGGAGCAAGGTTTAGGTATGGGTTGATAGGTTGCTTTGATTTGTTAATGGTGAGAAAGCCATGTACAGAAGATAGAAGCATTTAAACTCAATATTATATTATTGCACGCGAACAGCGAATGATGAGTAAATCTTCATTCTTTCTTTTCGTAAACACAATTATACAAATTCAAACATTTTCATACGTTTAGAGAGAGCAGAAACGATCACTTGTTAGGTGATACAACTGTGATCTTATTGATGAAATGCAAATAGGTTAATCCTTGTTAGTAACAACATTAAGGGGATACACCAAAATTTTCATTATAAAAACATAACAAAATCTTAATAAGAAATTCAACAAAACATAACGTATTAGCTAGATTCAGCTTGCTTCACAAAAAAGAAATATCAGATTAAACCGGAGAAGAAATATTAGAAGTATTGAAATCAAACTAATGACCCAGTCAAAAGAAAAAAAGTAGGCCAAAAATCAGAAGTAAACAATTGACTCAGTTGGGTTGCTATTCGTTTTTTCAAGACAAACTATTCACACGTTGATTTTATTATTTTTGGTGGTAAGTCGCCGGTAAGATAATCAATAGCAAAACCAAATACTAGTACAGGTTACTGGATATCATTTGGAATCGTGTTATCACTTTTCAAAGTAAACTATTTGACCATAATGCTTGGTGTTGATACAAAGTTGGACGTTCCTTGTTTGGGGCTCCGGCTCTCGTACCAATTGAGTCTTGATTCTTGAGACCGCACTAAGTAAGACACCGTTAGGCTTATCGTGGGATTGTCTCCACGATTATCCTCCGCGTGAGAGTAAGTAATCGGTTTAGGGTTAAAGGAGAGTTTGAGTTTAGATCGCACTTTAACGAGGGTAGGGTTCCCTTTATATACATACGGAATCCTTGTTGGTTCCGTGTTCCCCAATCTTCGGCGTATCCCGCCTAAGTCAGTTGGTAAAGAATTATCTCCAAAGATAGGAGATATCCGATATCGTATTCCATAAATAACATTGGGCCTGGGCCGTCGTGGGCCCAAACCCTTATCGGATCAGCCCAGTTCGTGCCGGGCTTGTTAGTATCGGGCTTTGGTCGGGTTCGTGACCCGACTACAGGCTATACGTCATCACTTGGGTATCACGAATATCTACTTGTGATAAGGCCAAATGTGTGTTAGTGATTTAGGAACAAATCAATAACCCTTTTGCTTACAAGTGTTTTTGTTTTCTGTATCTCATGCATAATCAGATTTCTTATTTATAGGAAATTACTCTTCACTAGTCAAATGTAATTATGAGAATTAATCGGCCCATTAATCGCCTAATAATTTTCCCATTATAGTTAATAGTGGTTACATGACCTATTAAACGGGGTCATTATGCAGTTGTAACTGCCACTTGAATAAGTAAATGTGATAAAGATTTAAAAGGCACACTTTTGAGGGGTCATTTAAGCCCTTAATCGACCACTTTTATATTCGTTACTGTTTAATTTCGTTCCTTTTCACTTTTTAGCTCTCTTAAAGGCAAAATGTCAAAATGATGCTTATTTGTACAAAAGGCGTGAATATGTGAAGAAAATGGCTAAAGTCAAGATCAAGACACTCAATTGCTGGAACGCACCGACGACGTCACAAATAAAGGGGTGACGCCGCTGCTCTAATTGTGACGGCTCAGAGTGAAATTGCTATTTGCACTGACGGCGCCGAGCTTTGAAGAGTAGGGCGTCACAACTCGGGCATACCTAGATCCGGACTCCGACCACGCCGAAGATGAAGGCGGCGTCACAACCCCAACGTGACGCCGTCACAAAGTTAACCCGCCAAGACGAAACCCTAATGATGGCGATCCGACGGCCACAATTAAAGAGTGACGCCGCAGCTTGTAACTCTATATATAGAAATCGAATTTTCGAGACTTTTGGAGAGGTAGAATTGTGGAGTAAAACCCTAAAACGATTTTTGGTTGTCTTGGGCAGTATCTTAGGGTTTTCATACCCTATTGTACATCAAGATAAGTAATCTACTTCATTGATTTCATTATGTCTTCGATTGTATGTGTGTATGCTTGCATGTTTACCATGCCCGGCTAATTTACTTGTGTGTTTGCTTAGATCTATGAAACCTAGTTATTGAATATTGATTGGTTGTCTCTTCTCTTAATTGTAATTGGCTTAGGATTGCAATAGGCCATCGTTGTGTTTTAATGCTTGAGTAATCTTTGTGAACATTAGTTTATAATCGCTTAGAGTTATTGTAGGCTAAAATCCAAAGATAACCGAGTTAGTTTATAAATCCTAGAGATTTTGTAGGCAATAACCTTAAGGTATCCTCAAAGAGTTAGGGAAAAAAGCATACCCTACGACCTTAGAAGACACAACGCGTTAAGAATAAGGACGTGACAATTCAACCATCAATAAAAGATAACTAGGGAGTAATAGCATCTAGGTAAACACATTTTTAATCATCATACGAGAACACATCAATTAGACATAGACTACCCTCAAAGATAGTTAATTAGATAATTAGAGTAATTGGTGAAGTACCACCCCATACCTTTCAATTTTCTAAAAAATATAAAAGATAAAAATAATTTTCCTCAACCCCAACCTTAGTGTAGTAATTTCTCACTTGCATTCCTATTCCCAGAGAATGATATCAATCCCAAGGCTTACCCTAATACTACACTACAACGATTAGGTTCACTTCTAGGTGGTTGAAAAACTTGCTCAAAGAAATGAAGTTTCCTTTGACCCGAACAGCGTTGTACGCGTATCAAGTTTTTGCGCGCCGCCGGAATAGAATAGATAGTTAGATTTCCACCTCATTTAGGTTTCCTTGCTTGATTCCTATCAAGTAAGTTCTTTCTCATTTTACCTTCCTCGTAGTCTATCCCCTCTTCGTGACCTTTGTTCGTAATCCTATCACTTTTCATCATGGAAGGTGATAATCAACCACCACTCATCAACCCACCACCAAATGACCCGCTAAGAGCCCGTACTCTTGGCGAATACTCAAGACCAAGAAACCTAGGCTATAGGAATACCATTGAGCTCCCGATCAAGCTCAAACTACGGCCTTCGATCCGACACCATCCGGTTGGTGAAAACGGATGTGCATTTCATGGAATTCGTTCAAGATCCTAATCAAGATCTTAAGGATTTCTTAAAATCGTCGATTCCATCGACCTTGATGCTACTACTCAGAGACCACACGCTAAGTCCTCTTCCAATTCTCTCTGGGACCAAGCTAGTAATTGGCTCGAGCGACTTCCACGGCCCATCTCAAGTTGGGATGATCTTACCACTCGCTTCCTTGCCCAATTTTTCCCCACCGGGAGAACTACTGCTTAGGAATGAAATCTTGATGTTCCAACAACGTCAAGGTGAATCTCTCTACGAAGCATGGACCCGATTCAAGGACTTACTCCATAAAGTCCCTCATCACGGCATTGATCTTTGGCTTAAAGTCCAAATCTCTTATGATCATGTCAACTTGTCAACTAAGCAATCCATCGACCAAGCGGCCGGTGGTAAACTTAGTAATCTCACCGCGGAATAATCGTGGGGTACAACATAGGACCTTGCTCTCTATGACAACGAAAGTTGGAATGACCCCCGTGAGTTGCCCAAAACCGTAAAGGCAATCTCCTTGCCTCCTATTGACTCACAACCTTCCGACCGTAGGATGCTCGAGCTTGAAGATCAAGTCAAATTCTAATGAGCTCTATGAAAATCCTAAGTCTTCACGCCAAGTGAATAAAGTCTCTTCCTTGTGTGAGCTATGTAGTAGTCCTCATGACACTGTGCTTGCACAAGACCCACGAAAAGCCTCCATTGACTACTCATCCTCGCACTAATGGAACGGAGGAAGATTCCTACAACACCCGGACCTAGGACTTTCAATGATGCCCGAGAAGCATGGAAGGTAAACCCGACTTCTATTGGGGACAAACCAAGAATTCACCTCAATGATTTCTCATGGCCCCTCTCACGGCCCTAGCCAATGTAACATAGAAGGATGTTGCAACACCTAGTTACATCTCAAGAAGCTCAAATAACCAAGCTCTCGGATCGCTTTAATCAACAACAAGCCGAGATGGATAGGAAGATAGATAACCTTTGGAAAGTTATGACCAATAGTGATAGGAAGAACACCGAAAGGTTAATGGCATCTCGACTCATTCTCCGAAGCTTCGGTGTGAAAATTAAGGACCCAAGTAAGTTAGCCAAATGCGCTCAATTCGTCAATACCATCACCTTAGTGAAACCTAATTGGACCAATGACGAAGCGAACCATGAGACTGTACTTGAGGTTAGTGAGACTCCTAAGAATGAATCAACCGATGAAGTAGATGAAGTAGGAAATGACTATTTCAATAAGTTTTCTATGGAAGAGGAACTCTCTCGCCACCCATACTTAGTGCGCGACCTCCGTCACATGTATGTTAGGAAAAGCCCTAGGATCAAGTTTGGGAACTGATGTGCTACGTGTGTACTATAAAAGAAGAATTACCAATTTTACCAATAACACATATGAGCAAGTGCACTCGTCCGTTATAGCAAGATTATAAAGGTAAGTCGGATATTGTTCGCAGGGATTTGAGTGAATCTGGTTAACAAGCTTGAATCAACTAAGACGATCCAAAACATATAACAACGCAAATAGATATAATGAAATTCAGATGATTAAAAACTACACTTGCTTAAACTAGTTTCTTATCCTTGATTAGTATGATTGTGTTAACCTCTGAACATGTTGGTTGTGATAATTAGTTGGTGTACTAATCTATTGTTCTTACAAGTTAAACCTTCGTCAAGATTATTTTAGTTTATAAAAACAAGCATTAAGTTTAACCAATCAATTCAAGTTTCATAAGTTTATTTTCACAAACTTAAACACAAAAACATCCCTTTGCTTTATCAAATTGCTTAAGAAATGGTCAATACAAAAGGTAACTGATTATAGACAAAAGGGTACAATTGATTGCCAACAACTAATCTTACGACCCTTTTAGATGTTTTCAATCAATCCAACTTGATAATCAAAAAGTGTTCTTATTACAACCACACCTTAGTTCCTTTGTTTAATCAAGAATAATGGGTAAAACAATCATCCATAGACAAAATGATTATAACTAGTTGAATAACAATAAGTCACTACAAGAAAAGTGGCTTTTAGGACCCCATAAGCGCCATAAAATGGTACTTTTAGGACCTTTCATTTAATAGGACCAAGGATGAAAGCGTTTCATGTAAGGCGGTTGTAATAGGTCCAAAGCGTCCTAACCCTTATGAAACCAATTTTATGGTCGTATTATATGTCTATGAACAACACAAATAGCGTCCTAATAAAACCATATTAGGACACTTTTACAATGTTTTAACATGTGATTACCTACTTTTAATCTTTTGAGACACATAAAACGTCCTTAAAAGTATTGTTAGGACGCTTATGATGTAACATCATAGCTATTTTAGCAACCAAGAAAAGGGTACTAATAACTCAAATAAGATTATGATACCAATTTTATGGTTGCATTTTAGGTCTATAAACAACACAAATAACGTCCTAATAAAAACATATTAGGACACTTTTCCAATGTTCTAACATGTGGTAACCTACTTTTAATCTTTTGATACACATACAAGCGCCCTTTAATGTTAATTCTTGGGACGGTTATCATATACCATTATAGTTACTTTAACACCAAGAAAAGGGTCCTAATATCCCAAATACGATTATGAAACCAAATTTATGGTCGCATAATATGTCTATGAACAACCAAATAACGTCCTAATAACAACATATTAGGACACTTTTACAATGTTGTAAAACGTTGTTACCTAATTTTAATCTTTTGATACACATACAAGCGTGCTTAAAAGATAATTGTTAGGACGCTTATCATATACCATTATAGCTATTTTAGCACCAATAAAAGGGTTCTAATATCTCAAAGAAGATTATGAAACCAATTTTTGGTCGTATAAAATGTCTATTAACAACCTAAATAACGTCCTAATAACAACATATTAGGACACTTTTACAATGTTAAGTTAATTGTTAGGACGGTTAATAAGTTTAATAGGATAGGACGCTATTTTCAAAGTCCGACAAGTCATATGATAGGACGCTATTTTCACCATGCACACTCTATTATTACGATATGAATAAAACATCAACTAAATATTAAATGAATAAAACGAAATTGTATTTCAAATTAGCAATTGTCATAACAAAATCACTAAACATAAATAAGGTAGACAGAATCTAACATAAAGTCTCGTTAACATTAAACAATAAATTAACGCAACAAGAAGCTTAGTCCGTGGTCATCATGCATCATCTCTCTCAATCCTCACGGACCACCTACAAATAAACACCCATGTATAAGCATTAAGCTCCATGTTAGTAAAATTATTGGTATCACAAGATTAACAAAGACATACCGAGATAAAGGGACAAGGCCATGCTATGGTTGCACCAACACGCCTTCAATTGTGGCAAATAACCCATAGGGTCTCACCAACACTTCATCTCTTTTGTTGGTACTTGAACGCTTACCTCACACCATCCTCGTCCAATCTCTACACCACCAACTATATCATTTGGGTTCAAGCTCCTCACCCATCCTTTTGCTACAGCCTCGGTTGAGTTTAGAATGCTTTTAAGGAAAACTTCATCCCGACCTAGATTTCAGCCAACAAACATTTATCAATTTATAGTCAAGACACATGTATTAGGTTAAGACACATGTATCAATTTATAGTCAAGACACATGTATGGAGGTGGGGTATACAAAGGAGGTCAAAATTGATCGGTGTAATCTGCGGTGTGGAGTCGATGCCACAGTGCAGGGCAATGGTTAGCCCTCGCAGCCACTTTGAACTATCACCTAAGCCGAGAAAAATCATAAAATAAGCTAACTGTGGGATTCAAAAGCTTAGATGGGGAATTTCAACATGTAAAAATCTCAAGACTTGAATCTCAACACAAAATTCACAAAATTCTCCCAATATCCGAGTTTCGACTAACATACCATTTTGACTTTTGATTTTGAACTTAAACTTTGACTTTAATGAAACTTGTTTGATCCGTATGCACTAATTATGATTATTTAAGCTATGATAACACTAATTTAAGATACATGAACAAGATTTAGACCAAGTGGTTGAGATTTGATCCTCACATGTCCCAACAAAGGACCTGAGAGTGAAGGTAATTTGATTTTGACTTTCTAGTTCAAACATTGGTTTTATAGTTTTACTAGTTCTAATATCACCTAGAGGTCATAGTGTGCGATAAACAAGTGAAAATGCAACTACCACAGTTGAAACAACACGTAACCAAACACCCTTAATAACCGAGTTAACAAATTTAAAAGGCAAATGAGCAATCTAAATCATAATATCGATACATAAGCTTGTAGCCTAGGTTCATTAGCTATCAAAGATAAAATAAGCTATAACAACTAGAAAGGAACGATTTATAATACAAACATACCCGTAGCGTGGAGGTTCATTGGTTACAACAGAGAAGCTTGTGATGTAAGAGGTGGAACAATGGAACTATCATTCGACCCATTCTTCTCTCGATAACTGGGCTCAGAACTTTTCATTTTCACTAGTAAGTTCTCCATTTCTAGACTTCAATTCGTTGTTTTCTATGACATGCTAAACGACTTGGTGTTACACCCCAAACAAAGAAGCACGAACACCTAGACCATACATGCCTCGCATCACCATTTCGATCTTTACCCATAATCAGAAAAATATCATCCGGTCCAGATTATCAATCGAACCCTCGGGCGATTATCACTAAGTTGTTTCATATCATCCCGCATTTTATATAAACATGAACAACATATAGTAAAAGCATGTATTACAAAAAAAGCATATTGTGTTTAACTTATGCTATTAATACACTTTGCAAACACAAAAGCATATTACTTACAATCGCTTTTGCGTGTCATCATTTTGGTATTTCCATCTATGGAGAAGCATGCACTAAAAAGATCCAATCGAGTTGGATCTCGTCCCAAATATGTCTCGTATGAATAAAAAGAAAATGAATATTAACAAAGGATATCCACAGATACATTAACAATCCCACTTTCTCCATACACTTACCTTTAACTCTTCCCTTTATGAGAGCATAACTTTTTACCGGTTCTTTGGATCATCTTCTTTTTGCCCGATTCGCCTTGTTTTTTCACTTAAACTCTGCGCAGATGAAAGTAAAATATCATAATGGGAAATTAATTAATGTTATTTAAAGTGAAATAGTATTTCACACCTTAGTGTTTTCGTATTCCAATACTTCACAAGCTTCTTCCATTGTTTATTTTGCACTTGCTTTGGCCTAGATCTTATTTGTTGCTTAACCGACAAAGACGGATCATGGTAGTGTTCCTTAACTCTTGCCCTCCGCCTTAACCTTCGCCCAAATGATTGCAATATCCATTTTTCTCGACTTCCGAATATCAAATTTTGTCTAACAAATGTAATAGCTCACATTAGAAAACAAATACTTTATTCATTAACATACAAATTTAACATTGTGTACCTTTAAGAGTTCAAGCAAAGCTTTTTTTTTTCAAGTCCAACTTTATTCCATGGTTTATAAATCGGACAATACTTTCCACTCCTTGAAAGTGTTCCCATGAAATGAGTCGATGACTACTTTTGTCGTTAATAGGTTGTCCGTGTTCATTAACTAAAATAGGAATTCTATCCCTTTTCTTGGGCCCAAACTTTTGCCATACGTGTTGGTCCTCTCTTTCTTTTGCTTACAATCCGAACTACAAAAAGTGAACATGATTTACAATAGATACGTATACATTTAAAATACTAAATAATTCAAATGGAGGCAATATCTTAGCGTTGTATTTTGTCTTGTTTTAATTTAACTTTATTATATATTCTTCTTATATGACACAATATATGATATATGATTTTTAAAACAATGCAATGAAGTAGACCATGTTAACCTGTTTCATTTCGAGCTTCTGTAACTACATGGTTTTCTTCATTTTCAGAATGCTCAGCTTGAATCTCTTCTCCGAGTAGATCATCGCCATCATTTGTTAAATCATTCAGAAACTCCAAATCATGCTCATTCTCCAAATCATGCTCATTCTCCAAATCATCCTCATTCTCCAAATCATCCTCATTCTCCAAATCATGCTCATTCTCCAAATCATGCTCATTCTCCAAATCATCCTCATTCTCACAAACTCCAAGTAAGAACCGAAAACAGTTAACTGAATATACACTTAATAGTAATTTAATATCATATATATAGTATTTGAAATTTATGTATAGTTACCATCAGATCTCAAGTCACGCTCCCCGTGGTCTTGATCGTTGTCAATTGCAACTAAGTTTCTCTCGCCAGCGCTTAATCTCCTCTGCTGATGTAATTTGGTTGATCATTTCTCTTTGGACTTGGTCGGACTCTGCACTACTACGTATTGCCCTCCTGTATCAATCATTGTCCCTTTTGCGATTGAGATTCAAGATGTTAGCCAACCGGAGACATTCGAGCACTCATTCGTTTTTTTGCTAAATTTTTATATCTAGTCATGGACTATGGAGCAATGTATTTTCGAATCTGTTTCATGCAAGTATAATTGTTAGAAAACAAACATACGTAAAAATATAGTAGCCAAATTTATTATTCGTACCTTTTTATTTGTTTGTGTAGCCGCTTCTTCGGGTTATCTTCCTCAAGATTAAGATGGAAGTCCGAACCGGACATATAATCTGCATCTTTCTCACCGTATCCGTTGGTTTCTTTTTCTTTTCTTTCTTTTGTCACTCTACTAGACTTGTCAAAGACTTAGCAATATTTTCACTCCCAAAGCTTGTAATCTCTGTTGGTTTTCTTGAATCCTTGTCCTTCGGACATTTCATAATCATTCGTATTTCTCGTGGTGATTTGGCGTTGCATCCTGTTATTTTCCATAACCGGTGCACAAAACAAATAAAATTATTATGAGATTGCAAAGAACAATAGTCGTTTGAGAACAACAAAACCGATATCAAATCACTATCACTATCACTACCCAAATCCTTTGACCCAACTTTACATGGTATACCAACATTCATTTAAATTAAACAGAGCAACTTAAATACAACTTGTACCCCATCACAAATAAGCAAGACTTATGATCACATATGAGACTCATCACAAGAGGTCCACCAAACACACACCGAACCAACCATTTCCCACACTAACAATGTATAATGTTGATAATACCAATAATAATAATAATAACAATAACAAAAATAATAATAATAATAATAATAATAACAACAATAATAATAACAACAAGAGAGGTTTGCATTACTGTTGAGTCGATCTTCATTCAAAGTGAAAACCCACACTCTTGTTTTGCTTCGCACATACAACCCTAAAGCAAAATTGAGATTTTAACCGTCAGTGAAAAACGATTTCCATTAATAAAATCGAATCAAATACTTGAATTCAAAAGATATGCTTGATTTTCAGTACCAAAAGTTATTTATGAATCAAATTTTCCCAAAAATTTTAAGCGGGTTTATGTGAACGTGGTGGGTGTGTAAGTTTTCCCCTAATTTTAAGATTATAATTAGATTTATAATTAAATTAGTAACTAATAGTAGTATATAGTATATGAAATGTATTATATTATTGTATATATGTAATATATAAGTATTTTATTGTATGTGAAACTAAAAATGAAGTAGATTTGGCATTCGTTTTTCCGACTTCCCGGGTCAAACAACATTATCAATGTGTTGAAGTAATCATTCTCTGTTGTATCTTATCGCACGAAATGGAGCGGCTCCAGATAGTTCAATTTTTTACGGGCGTTATTTAAAATGTTGCTATTTTCTTACAGACGGATTTTATCCTACGTGGTCTCACGCTTGTTAAAGCGTATCCGCATCTACTTGACCCGAAAGATAAAGTGAGATGTAGGACAAGAACACACTAGAGTCATATATGCCATTGGTGCATCAATGAGACGTACATGCATGGAACCATATGAATAATAATGAAATGGCTCGGGTTTGAAACCGGGAGTCAGATATCATATCATAATAAGAGTGTCATATCAAAAGGTTCATATCCAATGTTGCAAATTAAAATCGCGAATCAAGAGTCGGGCGGTCGACCACCTTGTAGGTTGTAATCGGTTCAGGCGGGATGAATCGGTGATAGGGTATAATTTGATGTATAAGTAATTTAATTAATACTACCTAGTATACAAGATATGAAAAGTATTGTATTATTGTATATATATATAATATATAGGTATATATAGGTATTTTATTGTATTTGAAACTAAAAAGAACTAGAGTATTACCCGTCGTTGCTCGGGTTATCAACTAAGGGCCCGCTTGGTAGGTGGGTGTTGCTTTGGATTCGGGATTGATTTGGTAAAACGTAAAGTTTATGAAATATTAACTTTGAAAAGCTAATATGAATAACTCTCAACGGATGCGGTCGCTCATTTATATCGTCAAGAGTTTTACGTAAGTCGACTTCCCATGACGCCACATTCCGGGATGCTTTGTAGCCTATATTCTACACATATTGAACGGAGGAATTGTCCTAGGCATTTGCGAGGCCAATATACGCGAGGTGATCATAAAGTGCCGACTATTATGATTGAATGTATTGATTCGCATGAAGTCATAGATAGGACAGTAATCCAACACGAGCCCAGAAACATAACATATCATATCATATAATGTATAATCCAAGAATCGAGATAAAAGATATAGGATGCATCCATACTCCCCTGCAGATAACATAGTGGCCAAACATATACTTTAGCTCAAATGAAGATTCGTCATTAAGGTTCATCAAGGTCGACAACAAGGCAATATCACCGGTTCATATGACCCAAGTGTATTGTCGGGTTGTTCGGTTAGTTTGGTTTCATTCAATTTGAAAATAATAATCATGAATATTTTAAAAATAATATTCAAATTATAACCATTTATAAAGATGGGCGTGATCTTTTTGAAATTCACGGGTTGAAAAGGTTAAACGGGTTTTTGGTTGACACAACAACCTTTTTTATACAAAAGTTGCCACATTTAGAAAAAAGCTTAAACGGGTTAGATGGGTCGACCCAAACCCGACCCAATTAATTTATTCACAACCCGAACCTACCCCGATTATTAAACGGTTAGATGGGTCGACCCAAACCCGACCAGAAATATATTTATACTCAACACCGAGTTACTAGTTCCTTCCTTGTTACAATCGCTTCAAACTCAAACCGAAATGGTTACACTTTGAGTCATCCCAATTAAAATAATAATCATCAATATTATGGGAACTCGTAAGTAATTCTAGACCTTTGATTTTCTCATTCTCTTAATTTGTCATCATTACTTGTTTTAATTATTTTGTTTCTCAATAATACTATTAATTTTTTCGGTTCATGCATCTACCCTTTATATATATGTTGGTTTTATTTTTATTTTTCACTCATCCATATCCTATTTTCGCTCATAACTTTTCACAACCCTAATTGAAAATGTCTCGCACTCCATACTTGAAGGAACTCAAAGATCTTTGTGGGTCCGAAAAGTCGCATGATTGCTTCATTTTTCTCAATATTAATGAGATACCTACGAATGAGGTCAACATGAGAATGTTGCGGCCGTCGAGACGACATGAGGATGCAAGTGGATACGAGAACGCATGAATGATGAGGTGTTTTCTTTGAATACCGATGAAGAAATGGTCACGAGGATGTGTATGATTCAATGCATGAAGTCCACTCATTGAGAGGCGATTGGTTGAATCTCTTGCAAGTGTTGTCGCCGATTTTCAGAGGTTGATAACATTGAAGAAGGAGACCATTAAGATTCGGAGAAGTATGATGAAGAATGAAGGTAGTTGTTGGGTCTTTTTGTGGTTTTTGTGTCTGATGGTGTCATGTTGTTGGGTTATGTAATTATTTTGATGAAAACTTGTTATGTATTTAGGGTGAAGGGTATGGTTTGTGAACAATGGTTTCGAACAATGGTTTAGGATAACTTATTATGTTTAATATTTCAATGGTATGTGCATATTAATGTTTAATGGCCGTTTGTTTTGTTATGTGTTTTGATGATAATCCATATGTGCTTATGTTGCTTATGTTGATAATCTGTGATTGTTAGTTGTTATTGTTAAATGTTGGTTGCTTTTGTTTATATGTGTTTAATTTAGCCTAGTACAAGCTTATGTATCAAGATTATGATTTAGATTGCTCATTTGCCTTTTAAATTTGTTAACTCGCTTATTAAGGGTGTTTGGTTCGTGTTGTTTCAACTGTGGTAGTTGCATTTTCACTTGTTTATCTCGCACACTATGACCTTTAGGTGATATTAGAACTAGTAAAACAATAAAACCAATGTTTGAACTAGAGAAAGTCAAAATCAAAGTACCTTCACTCTCACACCCATTGTTGGGACATGCGAGGATCAAATATCACCCACTTGGTCTAAATCTTGTTCATGTATCTTAAATTAGTGTTATCATAGCTTAAATAATCATAAGTAGTGCATACGGATCAAACAAGTTTCATTCAAGTCAAAGTTTAAGTTCAAAATCAAAAGTCAAAATGGTATGTTATTCGAAACTCGGATCTGGGAGAATTTTGTGAATTTTGTGTTGAGATTCCCATCTTGAGCTTTTGAATCACACGCTTAGCTTATTTTTATGATTTTTCTCCGCTTATGTGATACTTGAAAGTGGCATGCGGGGCTAACCATTGCCCTCGCACTGTGGCATCACCAAACCCCAACTTTCCATGTGCCTTAGCTTCTTCATTAGTGGGCCACACGGTGAGCTTATTGGTTTTTTGAAATCAATAAGCTCATCTATAATGTTCGTGGCTTATTTCAAACTTTTGAGCTTATTAGATAGGTCTCGCATATAGCTTTTGTTTGTCCAATTCCACCCATACACCGAGTGATCGTGTTGACCACCCAAGTTCAAGCCCTCATCAAGTGCTTATCCGTGGGACCCAAACCTTTAGTAGTAGCTTTTAGAAACCTCAATAAGTCACCTTTTCATATCAAGTCTCGTTTGATCCTCACAACCCTAGTGGGACCCACAAGGGTCAAAAGGTTGTTGGTTTTGGCCTGCTTGGCCCGTGATATTTGATCAAGTGATTATTCGGTCTATAGCTTATTCCTTTAGCTTATCCGGTAGTGTTTAGCTTAATCTAGTTACTACTCATGTAGTTACAATTATTTAGCTTATTGTAGCTTATTTGTAACTTATTATTCCTTTAGCTTATCTCGCTAATCTGGTGTTTGGCTCAAATGGGTCAAACGGGTCAATATAATATCACCGTTTGGCTCACATGCCCATATTAAGAGCTTATTAACTACTCATTGTCTCGCAACTTCAATTCCCATTTAGCTTCAACTTCTTTGATAACAACTGTAAATGCATCCATTACTATCTCAAAGAAACATCAACAACTCTAAATGCAAATGCATCCACACATATATCCCATAACAAGCATTTCATTACACAATTTTTGACAACATAACAAAGAATAACGAAACACAAAACAATAACAATTTTCTTAAAAAGAACCACACTAGACTTGCTTTCTTTCAACTCCAATTGCAAAGAAAACATTTGCTTCTCCATAGTTTATTTTTGAAACTCAATCTCCTTTCCAAATCTCTTATTTTTCCATACTTGTCTTCTTTCAAACGTTTTCCTTTTGAATCAAACTAAAACCTCTTGTTTGTAATAGTCATTAGGCAACTCATCCAAGAAAACGCATTATAATACTCAACGATCCAAGAAAACTTACATTATAATAGTCAACGATCCAAAAACGCCTTAAAAGGAAATCAATTGTCCGCTAAGTCCGCTTAATTACTTATGCAATTTTGACTTTTAATTTCTAATTTTAGATCCAAATCCACATCATTTCCACCATCCAAAATTGCCAACACGATTCACCACCATCATCAAGACCGTAATACCTCATAAATGAAACCCTAATCGCTTTTGCTAATTTTTATGAAACAACATATGTGGTTAATTGAATTAGGCTCCTTTCTTTTGTTGCAATTATATGTGGTTTTCGTGGTTAATTGAATTAGGTTTAAGATGGATACGAGTTGGATGTCTTTACCTAGATTTACCATTGAATATAAAAAGGTCTTGACGACTTTCTTGATCATATTTTCTATAATGAGGGTAAAATGGATGATTTCATGTCCATGTATTGATTGTGGTAATCGATATGGGTAGATCGGACGGAGGCTACAACACATCCGTTATGTGTCGGGTTTATGAAAGGTTATACAATTCCACCTTTCAGCCCAAATCAAGTGATGCTCCAATGTTGGATGGTGAAGATGACATGCAAGGGTTGGTGAATGATGCCTTCCATCGGTTTGGTGATGACACACTAACCGATGACATGGGAACACAAACCGAAAGTATGAGTATGCCAAACCTAAAGGCGGAAAAATTTTATAAAGTGTTGGGAGAGGCAAAGAAACCACTATATCCCGGGTGTAAGTTATCGCTCTTTCTTTTATCATTAGACTATTTCATGGTAAGTGTGTTGGGAAATGTAGTGATAATGGTTTCAAGAAGATGCTAGATACAATGAGGAAGCCTTCCCGATGCTTCTATACCAAAGTCATTGTATGAACTAAGGAAGATAATTCGAGAGTTGGGACTTAGTTATGATAAAATTGATGCATGTCCTAATGATTGTATGTCAGATCGAAAGAAAACATTAATAAAATGTAATGTGATATATGCCATACGTCAAGGTATAAACCAAGTGAAGATGATTGTGCAGATGAGTCAACCACACCGATACAAGTAAGAAGATTGGAGCAAAGGTGTTGCGTCATTTTCCGCTCTTACCACGATTGCAAATGTTATTTATGTCATCTAAAACACCGCCTCCATGAGATGGCATGAAGAGAGTCGCACGAAAGATGGTTACTGAGACATCCCGCAGATTCCCGGCATGGAAAGCATTTGATTTTAAGTATGATAAGTTTGCCAAAGAATCTCGTAATGTCGCTTGGTTTAGCGAGTGATGGGTTTAACCCTTTGGAACAATGAGTGTTTCTCATAGTACATGGCCTGTTGTTTTGACGCCATATAATCTACCTCCTTGATGTGCATGCAAAACCTTATTTCTTTCTAACGTTACTTATACCGCCCATCCGCTCCTCGGAATAATATAGATGTCTATATGGAACCGTTAGTTGCCGAGCTAAAGGAGTTGTGGGATCGTAAAGGAGTAGACACTTATGATGCATCAACAAAAGTAACTTTCGGATGCGTGCTTGTTTGTTATGGACGATCGCTGACTTTCCCGCTTATGCAAATTTATCCGGATGGAGCACCAAAGGTAAACTTGCATGTCCTAACCGCCATAAACATACAAAATCAACACGCTTGAGTCATGGCAAAAACAATGTTTTATGGGACATCGTCGATATTTGCCTCACCGATCATGCTTTTAGAAGAGATACAAACTCTTTGATGGCACGAAGAACGAGACAGCAACCCCCGGCTTAACAGACAAGAAATACTTGATGAGTTAGATGGTTTTGAAGTTAAATTTGGAAAACTTGTGAAGAGCAACCCAGATTTACCTTTTAATTGGAAGAAGAAAAGTATTTTTTGAGTTACCGTGATCGAAAGATAACTTGCTACGCCATAATCTAGATGTAATGCATATTGAGAAGAATGTTTGTGATGTTGTCTTTGGAACGCTAATGAATCAAGATGGGAAGACCAAGGATCATATTAAAGCACGCCTAGATTTACAAGAAATGGGCATTAGACGTGAACTTCATCCTATAGTTCAAGATAACAACAAAGTTTATTTGCCACCGCTTGTTTCTCAATGGATAAAAAGAGAAAGATATTTTTGTCGTGTGCTTAAGAAGGTGAAAGTTCCGTATGGTTATGCAACTAATATATCAAGATGCGAGAGTTAAAACCTCCAAAACTGCTTTGGACTTAAAAGTCATGATTGCCATATTTTGATGCAGCAGCTTGCTTCCCATTGCCTTGCGAAATGTGTTGCCTAAGCACGTGCGCTATAATCGTGATGAAGCTATGTCGTTACTATAAACAATTATGCGCAAAGGTTCTTAATCCAAATGATTTGGTTCAAATGGAAACCGAGATTGGAAAAATACTTTGTGATTTAGAAAGGATTTTCCGCCATCATTCTTTGATGTCATGGTTCATCTTTCGGTTCATCTTGCTTCGAGGCCGATTAGAGGATGCTCATTACCGTTGGATGTATCCAATCGAGAGGTGCACATTACTATTATAGTAAATACCTTTATTAACAAATATTATTGAATCTAAAATTATTGGTTTTGATATCTCGTATTTAGCTACATTAAAATCTTACGTGCGAAAACAGAATAACCCGGAGGGTTCCATTGCGTATGATATCTAGTCAAGAGTGTGTGTCGCTTTTGTTCATTGTACTTATCCAAAGGATGTTGAGACCGTATATAATAAGACAAGTCGAAATAATGATGACGATGGTTATGAGGATGTTTTACCTATCTTTTCTATGGCGGGTCGACCGATTGGTGCTACAAAGGTAGAAATGATGGAACTTGACAATTTGGCTAAAGCACATTCATATGTGTTGTTCAATTGTAGTGAAGTTGATGAATTTCGAACGTAAGTAATTATATTAGTTGTGAGTTTCATAAATTATATTATACGATTAATAGTTGTCGTTGTTATCATCATTATCATCTGTTAACACCGCAAGAACATCCGCGTTGGTTCATCATCAAAATCGGAGAAAACGTAGCGTGACATTCAACGCTTACATAGTGACACTTTTGAGTCGTGGTTTCAAGATCATGTAAGGCATATACACGTGTTTATTACTTTTGAAAAATTATTATAAGGACATAGCATTTTCGACCTACTAATAACAAAACAATTAACACATCTTGCCTTATTTCAGTTGAGGAGCTACATGCTATAGGGGATCACAGTAATCACGTAAAGTCTAAGGTGCTTGGCAAGTGGTCCATCCGAGTATGTGAAAAATATAAGGATTTATCATAAATGGTTTCCGATTTCACACAAAAGATGTAGAACATAATAGGAAAACACGTAATAGTGGGTTACTCTTCGTGCCATGACAAACAAGCTACTCGAAAAGCTACGATAACAATCCTATCATGGAGATGTAGCTTACTACGGGTTTTGAATGATATAATTGAGTTGGAGTATGGTATTGACAAGAAAGTAGTTTTGTTCGATTGTGATTGGATTTCAATGGTTCAAGGAAAAAGAAGATGACAACGGGTTTACTCTATTGAATTTTGAAGGATTGAAGGCTCATAACGAGCCTTTTATACTAGCTTCTCAAGCACATCAAGTATTTTACGCTGCGTATAGTGTTGACAAAGGATGGCAAGTTGTGATCAAGATAATACCGCACATGTTTATGACATGGATGAACAAACAAGTCTTGATGACGTGGAAACACATTTGTGGTGACTCATTTATGTGTCCTCAACATGACGAAACAATGGATATTGAATTGGTTAGAGGTGGTTTCGATGGAACCGCTGTGACAACAATGACTTAGTTATTGCCGATGAAGAAGATCCAATTGAAGAAGCTTAATGATTTCAATTAGCTAAATAATAATAGTCCCTGCTTTTATGTAAAATTAGTTGTTAAGAATCAATGACAATCCTCATTACTTGCTTGTATAACTCTTTCTTATACAACCCCGCTTAAGGGGTTTGGCTCAAATGGGTCAAACGGGTCAATATGGCTTATCACCGTTTGGCTCAAATGCCCATATTAAGAGCTTAATTTCGCTTATTCAATGTTGTTTCTCTTCTGCTTTTTGTTTCCTTTAGTAGCTTGTACTCATCGACTAGAGAATTCGAGCTTAATTGGGATTCTAGATCTTATATTGTTGCTTTCATTTGGTCTCGCTAATCACCCCATTAGGACCGAGATGCCCCGCACTCACCATTTTTGTTTTTAATCAAGCCTAGTTTATTTTGTGAGTGCAATTACGCTTAGTATAGTACAGAATAATGCACCAAATTAACCATTATCATTGATAGATAAGGACAATACAAAGACAGATAACCCATACATAACTTCCAAAATATTGAGACATATAACAATACAAAGATGATAACACATTATCCTAATGGTTTTTGACTCAAATGTCTTCTTTTTATTGCATCCCAAGTAACATTGTTAGCAAGACCTAACACTTGTATCCTTTTACCAGAACTTCTTCAACTTGTTCAACATTTTGCCTTTTGACTTCTTGCCTTTTGACTTTTGGCTTCGACTTTGTTAATCCTTTGAATTTCCAATTAGGTGGAAAGTAATCACCCCAAGATGATTTTGAGCTTAACTCATCTTCACAACTTGACATAGGTGATGATTTTGAGCTTCAAATGGTTATCACTGAAGTCCGCTAATTACTTCTATTTGAGGAGGAAGACATTTTATGTTTTTATTTATTTAGGGTTTATAATTGGGGAAAAATAATAGGGAAGTATTATTATAATAAGGATTTAGTGGAAATCCTACATGGCATAAAATTAATGCTTAAATAAAACTTTGTGAATAAGTGTTTCATAAACCGATCTTTACGACTCAAATATCAAGTGTCCTATTATGGTGTATCAAGTTTTGATACCCAAGTATCAAGTGTCATACTAACTAATGTTTAAATAAAACTTTTGTAAATAAGCGCTCTAAAAACCGATGTTTTATGACTCAAATAAAGGAGTGTTCTATTATGGCGAGGATAATAAAACCACAACAAATAAGCGTACTATAAAGGTTAATGTTAAAAGACACACTTGTCAAGGGTCCCGTTAATTTGTGTTCAAATAAAACTTTTGCAATTAAGCGCTCTATAAAACCGAATAAGCGTTATAAAAGCGGATGTTTTACGACTCTAAAAGATGTGCCATATTGTGGTGTATCATAAACAAACCATTATGAATAAGCGCTATATAAAGGTTAACGTTATAAGACGCTATTGTCAAGGGTCCTATTCACTTTTCTTATAAAAAACGCTTATGAATAAGTGTTCCATAAAACCGATGTTTTATGACTCAAATATCAAGTGTCCTATTATGGTGTATCAAGTTTTGATACCCAAGTATCAAGTGTCATACTAACTAATGTTTAAATAAAACTTATGTAAATAAGCGCTCTAAAAACCGATGTTTTATGACTCAAATAAAGGAGTGTTCTATTATGGCGAGGATAATAAAACCACAACAAATAAGCGCACTATAAAGGTTAATGTTAAAAGACACACTTGTCAATGGTCCCGTTAATTTGTGTTCAAATAAAACTTTTGCAATTAAGCGCTCTATAAAACCGAATAAGCGTTATAAAAGCGGATGTTTTACGACTCTAAAAAGATGTGCCATATTGTGGTGTATCATAAACAAACCATTATGAATAAGCGTTATATAAAGGTTAACGTTATAAGACGCTATTGTCAAGGGTCCTATTCACTTTTCTTATAAAAAACGTTATGAATAAGTGTTCCATAAAACCGATGTTTTATGACTCAAATATCAAGTGTCTTATGATGGTGTATCAATCTATGGGACCCAAGTGTCAATCGTCATATTAAGTTATGTTTTAATAATACGCTTTGCGAATAAGCGCTTTTAAATAATTAATGTTTTATGACTTATATATCAAGTGTCCTATTATGGTGTATTGTAATAAAACCATAATTAATATGCATCCTTTAAGGGTCCTATTAAGTTTTGTTATAATAAAACTTTTGCAAAAATCGCTTTAAAAAATGATGTTATAAAACCATTGTACATAAGCGCCCTATAAAGGTTAACGTTATAATACCGACGTGTCAAAGGTCCTATTAAATTTTGCTAAATAAAACTTTTTGTGAATAAGCGCTTTAACTAACTCGATGTCTTATGACTCAAAACTCACGTGTCCTATTATGGTTTATTATAATACAACCATAATGAATAAACGCCTTATAAAGGTAATTTATTAGGACCCATATTTTAAGTGTCATATTAAGTTATATGATAATAGGACCCCAAATCATCGACCATCCTATTATATACCTTTTAGGACATCGCCTAAGTAGCAAATATTTAAAAGGACCCTAAACGCTCATATGTCCTATTAAATGCTTTTTAGGACTCCATTATCATACCGTCCCACAAAAAGGGTCCTAAAAGCCACTTTTCTTGTAGTGAAATTAAAACATGTTAACACAATCACTAACTAATCATATGATAATCAACATCATTTAAGCAAGTGTATAAAGAAATTAAACTAGCCACTCATAGCAAACATGAACATAAACTCAAAACTTTGAACATTAGAAATCATGATTAAGAGTCTTACAATGCTTGGAATAAGATTACAAATGGTGAAGTAATGATTCCCAAAGTATTGGGGTAGACTCCTTGAGGTTTTGGCCCAAATGTGGAACTTCCGAACTCCAAACTTTCCCGGACTTCTAAGGACGAATTTGAGCTGAGAGTTTTGTTTGATGAGTAGAGAGTTATATTGAAGTGTGTGTCTTATATGCTCACAAGAGGTCTCTATTTATACTAGTTCCAAGGCCTAGGGTATTAATTGTTGAACTTGGCCTCCAAGGAGTCGTGAAGGGACTAGAATACACCAAGGAAGGACCTAGAATCGCTTGGATGCAAAGGGAAACTTAGTGATGAAGATTTGGCGTAAACAGGTTCTTTAACCGGATCGGTTACATGACCAACCGATCCGGTTGGTCTTCAAAGGTTCCAACTGCTTTCGGTCAAAGCGGCGACAAAGCGGTTGGATGGGCGCCTAGGCACTTTTGTCATCTTCCGAACCGATCCGGTTGCTATTGCAACCGATCCGTTGGTCTTCCCGAGTTACGGAAAATTGATCTTTACTTTGTTTTAACTTGTAGAACTTAGTTCTTCAATCACTTTGGTCTTCTATGGTACTTGAGATAATCGATTTGTGCTTGACATGTTTCAATTTAAACGGAATCTTCTAATTGTTGAACATTCCTTTACTTTTCCTTCCGCTTCCCTCGCACTTGGTTATAAACACTAGACAAACATCTTTTGATCCGATTAAGCACCAAATCGCATAAATATAACCAAATAACATATACAAAAGCACACATAACGCTACTAAAAACATGTACAACTGAAATGTTATCAAATTCTCCCACACTCAAACTTTGCTTGCCCTCAAGCAAATCTAGAAAAACATCCACCGGTACAAGATCATGATTACGAAAAATGTTATGCAAATCAACCAAGTACAAGTACGAGAGAAGATTTATCAATTATGCTTTTAAGAGTGAAATTTCAAGATGTTTGACAATATCCAATGATTTTCTTGCATGATTAACATTTCAAAACACCTCACGAAAAAGGAACGAAATATAATTCACTCAATCACTCAATTTTTAGTGGAGTAACAAGATAAATCACACTCATTGCTCACCATGATTAGATTATTACCATAAGCTTGTACAAGAAACAAAACTCCACCGACGTGGCGTGAGCACCAAGCAAAAACATCTAAAGAGGACTTTTATTCGGGTTATAATGTTATGGCTTCGGGTTAAGGGCATGGATAAGGCATGGGAATATTTATGAAATTGGTGTTAAATAAAAATATAATCAAGTCTAATACCCGTGTTGCTAGCTACCAAACAATCCGCAAACCAATAGATGATTATAGCTTCATTTTATTTTCTTCGAATTTCCACAACTCTTCGCTTTGATTCGTCATGACAACTTTTCTTCGAACATAGCACATTGGCTAATACATTCACATTTTCATGACACTTTTTTTTTTTTTTTTTTTTTTTTTTTTTTTGAACATAACCTTGAAATGGTTTACTCATCTAACAAGGTGCGGTACTCATAATCATTTGAACAATCATCACTTTTCAGTGACTAGCAACCAACCGCTTAGACATTGACAAGGGTTAGGCTAAGGTTTTAAAAGGTAAAATCTTTTCGTATTTTTCTCGATGAAACAAAAAGAAAATTGTTGGGAATTATGTGAAGTAGGATTTTCACATCATCGCGCGAAGGATTCTCTGTCAAGTAGAAGCGTAATCAAGAAGTCATTCTCTCTGGTGCAAAAGCAAAGGCTGCATTATCATCAAGGGTGGAAGTCGACTAGATCATCATGTTGTTGTATATTTAAATGCTAACCCATCATTATCTTTGAACGCCCGAGGTTAGCATGGGTATTATTGTAACGCTCAATATTTGTTTAATGTAATAGTCATTAAATGCATGCTTGCATGTTTAGTCGATTAGGTAGTAGAGATTAGGGTTCCTTGTCTATAAAAGGAACCTCATAGTTTGTAATAGATAACTCATCGGAAACATAGAGTTTCACTGAATAAAAAGATCCATAGAGGATCTAAGTGTTCTTAGTTATAACAACTTGTATTTACTTTCCGCTATATAATACGAGTTGTAGAGATTGTCTTTAGTTTGCTTATGATTACATAGGCAACACTAACGATCCACGAAGTGCTAAAGATCCGTCAAGGTCCGAGAGTTTTCAACAAGTGGTATCGAGCCTCTGGAGAGTCTCTACGATATCGAGAACCTTATTTACCTCACCCTCATACAACCAAAAGTATATTCACCATGCCCGGAACCGATGATGAATCGTAAGTCACCAACAACAACATCAAAAACACCACCAGATGCAACAACTTAGTCTCTCCAACAAGAATGGTAAGTTTCTTACCTAAAGAAGGAAGAGTATGATCCGTGGACCATGAAGATGCGAATCGATCTCCAATATTGATTGGAATCTGGGAGATTGTGAAGAATGGCAACAGCCTAAAGAAGACTATCCCGCATCTTGATGGTAAGTTTACCATTGCTCCTCCCAAAATCGTCAAGAGATTCTAGATTGCAAAGAGAGCACAAAGTAAGAACCATCCTTCTTCAATCTATTCCCCGAAGATCACTTGGGTGATTTTCACCACATGGTTGATGCAAAGGACATCCTGATGGCTCTTAAAGCTAGGTTTGGTGGAAATGAAGAGTCCAGAGAATGAGGAAGTCCATGCCGAGACAACACTTCCAAGAGTTCAACATCTCGAAGAAGAAGGTATCCACAAGGGATACTGACGTGTTTCACAAGATTCTCGAAAGTTATATGAATCACCAATTCAAAGCCGACAATGATGATTGCAATTCTAAGTTCCTAAGATCTTTGCCTCATCATGGTTACATGTGAGTATAGCCCTTAAAGCTAAGGCGGGTTGACATGCTCACTTTGACGAGTCAGACAACAAACTCGCATCTCTTGAACACGATGTTAGATCTCCTACCGAGCACCCTCTTCCGGGTCATTCACCTTTGTTAGGACATCACACCCAATATGATGATGCATGCTTCAAGTCCATCTTACTTGCCATCATCATCTTATCGTCTCCACTCCATCACATCCTCAAGCTAAACCGGCAAGATATTGGAGGATGTTCTTCATTCATTTGTTGCAGTTATGATACTCAAAAAGATCCGGTATATGAAGACTTTGATCAAGTGGACCCACTTGAAATGGAGGAGATGAAGTCGAAATGGCAGTGGCCATGCTTCGATGAGATATCAAGAGGTTCAAGAGGCGGGAAGGAAGTTTGGCTTCAAGGGGAAGGATCCACCTCGTTTGGACAGAGCAAGGTCAAGTGCTTCTCTTGTCACCAAATAGGTCATTTCTCCGTGGAATGCAAAGATAGGAAGAGTGGAGAAGGAGCTAACTACAAATCCTATCAAGAGAATCGTAAGGAGCTAGCACTTCAAAGCTCCTTATCACCATGGATGAACAGTCAACTCGGTGCACATGAACCTCAGAATCGAGGAAGTCAACGTCTGAGAGAAGCTTGGATTGTCGGCCGATGCACTTCGAAGATAGGCATGATCGCTTTGCCTTTATGGGACTTTCTCGTACACAATCAGATATTTGGTTGTAGTGAAAGATACAATGAACTGAAAGAAGCTTATGATACTATGAAACCTAGATACAATGAATGCTATGTTGATAATGAAGCTTATAAACTTTCGTTAAAAACATTGGAAAGACAAAAAGTATGGTTTCAAAAGAATCAGATAGCTTATGAAGAAAAGATTAAGGTGCTTCAATTTGATCTAGATATTGCAAACATTAACCTTAAGCGCACTGAAAAGGAAAAAGCTGATACTATTGCTGAGAATCTAGAGCTTAAAGAGAAACTTGCTGAGGAAATAGCTAGACATAAACAATGGTTAATATCAGGTGACAATCTAGCTAGAGCTCTTTATAGTAGTCGATCAATGAACTATGGAATAGGTTTAGGCTTTCAAAAGTATGTAGGATTGGAAGCTAGGCAAGATGGGCGTAAATCTACACCGCAGGCTTAGAACATTTTAGAAAGGAAGGTGATTAACATGCTGTCCACGGACCTATTAGAGGTGAATTCATGCCCACCGACCGTCTCATTACTACGACTTTGATGGATCACACCACTTGTATGGCGTAAAGTCAAATGACTTACCGAGACTCGAGATGCTTCATCTTATGACTTTGTCTCTTTCTCCCGATGCTGACAATTCATCCGGATCAAGGGTCTTCGCTAGCCGTGATTCAAGTGATAAGTCGACATTCCCAAGCCTCACCGAGCCAACACCCATGCCGGCACCCAGTCATCTACAAGCCTTCTAGGATAGTCACGAGAATCTACTTCCAAGCTCTGCTTCCCGAAGACTTGTCTTTTAAATCTTGAATAATTTGTCCGTTAAAACAATTCCTTTAATGTTTCTCGTTTAAGTTCTTCTACATGTAATAGAACATCCGCTTTGTTGAATAAATCTTCCAAAAGGAAGACTTGTTTTGTCTGTGGAAGTAAACTTCATTTAATTAAGGATTGTGATTTTATGAGCAAAGATCAGGTGCATATGCTCTTGCCGATAGAAACCTAGACCGGTGTGGACCAATGTTAAGAAAATTCCACCTTATGTCCCATTAAGTTAATTATACCGACTCTCCTTGGAGGAGATCACCGATAGACCTTATGTGCAACCTATTAGCCCATATTTTAAACATGGTTATTGGCCCGCATATGTTGACTCTATGAAAAATAGGAAAGGATGTCAGCACTTTGCCGAAGTCCTCACAGTTGTTCTTGGAATAATAAGAGACCTAAATATCAATGGAAACCCAAGAACAATGGTGGATCTTACTCTTTGCTAAACCTAAATCTAATGATCCATAAGGTGTTCAAGTCAAGAATGACTTGAGCCTCCTCGGTATACTAACATTCTTTGTATATATGTTTGTTTCGTAGGATCATCCCCTAAGCATAAAGATATTGGTATTGTTGATAGTAGCTGCTCAAGAAGTATGTCCGAAATAGAGATATGATGCATAATTTTGTCCCTATCAAGAAGGAGGAATGTGACCTTTGGTGGAAGTGATGGTAGAATTATCGGGAAAGGCACCATCAAGACACCTCATCAACTTTGAGAATGTGTACTATGTTAGAACTTCAACTTGTTCTCGCCTCACAAATTTGTGACACCAAGAACAAGGTACTCTTCTCTCAAGATGAATGTCTTGTGCTTTCTAAAGAGTTCAAGCTTCCGTAAGATACTTCAATTCTCACGAGAGTCCCTCGAACTCACAATCTATACACATTCAACCTCAATGAAGTTCACCCTAAAGGTGACCTCACTTGTCTCATTGGCTAAAGCATCATTGGATGAGTCTAACAAATGGCATAGGAGAATGGCTCATGTGAATTTCAAAACAATAAACACTCTCCAAAAGGGGACTTGTCGAAGGTCTTCCCACCAAAGTTTTCTCCAATGATCATAATTGTGTTGCATGCAACAAAGTGGAAGCAACACGTAGCATCCTACAAAGTCACAACGCAGTGAGCATAATCTCTCGAGCCTCTTCACCGTTACATCCGGATCTATTTGGTCCAACTCAAGTCAAGCATTGATCACAAGTACTTTTGTTTGGTTATCACCGATGGATATAGTAGATTTTGTTGGGTGTTCTTTCTAAGGACTAAGATGAAACAACCCAAGTCGAAAGACTTCATCACCCTCGTTGAAAATCGCTAAACAAGAAGGTTAAGGAATTCGTGTGATAATGGGACATAGTTCAAGAATGCCATTATAATAGAACTCAGAGGTCTGTAGGATAAAGAGGACTATAGCAACCAAGAACCTCGCAACAAAATGGGGTAGCCGAAAGAAAGAATAGACCTGATAGAGGCTGCAAGATCAATGCTTGCAGACTCTAAATTGCCCACCATGTTTTGATCAAGTCAAGCAGCAGCCTTGCTATGTGCTTATGGTCTCCATTACTAGACCTCACCTCAAAACACCATATGAACTTCTCTTTGGGAAGGTTCCAATATTCATTACCTCAAACCTTTTGGTTGTCAAGTGACCATTCTAAACACCATTGATCCATTGGGAAGTTTGATGAGAAAGTCGATGATGGTTATATTGTGGGTTATTCAACTAATAGCAAGGCTTACAGAGTGTACAACTTATCTCGCCAAGAAGATAGAGGAGACTTTGAACCCGAGATAAGATAAGCCCAATGTTCAAGGACAGTGGTCATGTGTGGTCTTTTGATCTTGACTACCTAATCGACTATCTGGGTTATACTAGACATATGGCTAACCAAAGTGCGTGCTCTCAAGAAACTCCCACTAACAATGCAGTAACTTGATGTCGACTGGAAGTGAATTTGAAGATGATGAACAACCCATTCTTGTGCCTTCTTTCTCCCCAACAATGTTGCGTAACTCTTCAAGAGATAATTCACCGAGAGTGAAGATGAATCACACTATGTCGAGGACCTTGCTAGGCTTCGACTCAAGAGTTTGCGCTAAGCTTGAAGTCGGTGAAGCGGATGGGAGTTTGCAAACGAGGTCGCTGGAAACCATATTTCACGACACCGATGCGCCTCCCATCATCATCAAATCTATCGAAGCTCGTCTGCTATTACCCTATTCCTCGCCAGAGTGTCCATGCACTTTGGCGACCAGATACTCGCTTCCAAGTCCTTCGATCTCTGAAATCATCAACCCAACCGCATTTTCACCTCACCTTCCTATGACACAACTTTTGTACCAACTGTGTCTAATCTTGAACCTACCATTGATGTCAACCCCATCGCTACTAAAAGAATCAATATCACCATCGATGAGTGTGTAAATACTCATCATTTTGGTTAAATCTGAATCGCAAAACGCTTAAAATGCTCGAAATGCATCAAAATATCGAAAATATCTCAAAATCGCATTTATATGTTTCGTATGCAAAATGTTTAAAATGATGAAAATGAGCTAAGTTTGCATAATTGGCGCTTTAGTCCCCAAGTTTCAAAAGTTGTGAAATAGTCCCCGAGCACATAATTTCAAAGAAAATCACCAAAGGTCCTTTTAAAATCATAAGTTGTCAAATTAGTCCTTTGGTGAAAATGTCAAAAGTTTTAAGAAATTACAAGTTTGGTCCTCCAAGTTTAAAATTGGCAAAATGGCCCTTGGAAAATTGAAAATGTCAAGTTTGGTCCTTGTATTATTGAAACTTGTCACTTTTAGTCCCTTGGAGCAACTTTGCAGATTTGGCGCTTTGGTCCTTGATTTTCATAAATTACACAATAGTCCTTGATTATTAAACCCTTAATACCCTCGACCCTTGTCACAAACCAAATGACCCCGCCAATCCCATTAGACCGCCATAAGCCCTTTGGACCCCTACTTTGGACCCCTTCCCTTTAATATTACCCCGCCAACCCTCCGTCAAACTAACCACTACCCGCCCAATTTAAAATATAAAGAATAGCTCACGGTTTCCTTCCTCCATCATCACACCTTGCCTCGCAACACTCCATCATCATCACTCCTACCTCCAAACACCCCAAGCCAAGGTGCATTTAATGCCTCTTCAACCTTACACTCAACCCCAACTGGCTTATATAAGTTTTGGCGCCAAAATCAATCCAACGGCCAAAATGGCTCAACCGATCCAAAGGTCCGTGAAAAGGTGGAAACAATCGAGAGAGAGAGAGAGAAGTTTGGAGTATAAAAGAAAGCAAGAGGAAGAGAAGAAGTAGTCTTTAGTTTTAAATATCATTAATGTCGCTTTTTATATAAATGTTTTAGTTACAAGAAATTTGTAATTTCGCCTTATGTATCAAACTAAAGTTATTTTATCATTATAAACTATTTCAAGCATTAATTCAAGTTTGTGTTAAGATTTCTTGTTTAATGGTCACCGTTGAAAATTTCCATTTCAAATTCTTATATACAATCTCTTATTAGCTTATTTTTAGTTTCAAACAAGCTTACATAAGCTTTATAGCTTTTGTAAGCTTGTATTTAAGTTTCAAGCAAAGATTGGATTTTGGTCAAAGAAAGTCAAACCGGGCCAAACCGAAATGGAAATGAATATGGTTGTTGCAGAGCATGGAAATGGGTTGAAATTGAATGATTTGGGTTGATTTATATAGGATAGATGTTCATTGGTTGTCGATTTTCAAGCCATAGTGGCTAGGACAATTGTAAGTTCAATTTTTAGACACCGCATAATTTGTATTTGTGGTTAGAATTGGTTTAAGTCTGTTATTTAGTGGTATTTAGAGTAATTAAAATCGCTCAATCAATACGACATGCTAGATCAAGAGTTAGTTCATTAAAATCGTATATCGCTCATAAAAGCGGTGTTTGGATTTGCTACTTAATATGTGTTATAGGTCCTGCTCAAAGATTGAGGACTTGTTGGTTTAGGCTTGTGTAGCTCATATACACTCTTATCTCTGCCTTTATTTTGCATCCGCAACCCACCAAAGTCAAAATCTTACTTAACCTGCCTTAATCGCTTCACTGTTGATTTTAAAGAATCAAAGTCTTGTTTTGTGTTTAAGATTCTTAGAAATAGATTGCAGTAGTTCCATTTCATCAATATACATCAAGATCAGTCCTTAAATTGAGCTCAAATCTCACCAAAGTCAACATTTCATTTTTACTTCAAAAGTCAAATTGGATAAAACCAGTTTTTAGCCCAACTAAGAGGAATTTTCATTGCTTCATTTCTGAGCCAAATTAAGTGAAATCATGGGTTTTTAAACTTCACTTGGTCTACTTTCTTGTTATCATTTTAGCAGATTTTTGTCAATTTTCTATAAGCTCCAAAAAGGCTTGTCAATGTGGCTCATTTCTCACTGCACAAGCTCAAGATTGATCCGAGTGTGCATTGTGTTTTGTGCAAGGTTTGCACAGAGCTCATAAGAGCTTGTCTAGGTCTAGTATTTGGTTCATAAGTTCTTGGCCGTGTCTATTTCAAGTTCCTACTTATGTTTTTCATTTTAGCTAGTTGGGTAGCTTGTGCTTAAGCTCAAAGTAGTGACCCTAAAATCTTTTGCACATAAACTCAAAACATCAAATCATAGTTGCAACCCAGGTTTAAGCTTGTTGTAACTTGTTGCATTTTGGTAATTTTAGCATATTAGAGTTTCGCTTCGCTTTGGTAGCTTTTGGTTTTCATTTGCTTATTATAGTTGTTTATTTATAAGCACTTGTGATTGCGCTTCTTATTCCTTCACACAACCCACTGTTTTTCTATTTTCCTAGATTCTCTATATTATTTTAGACTTATCTTGAATTTTTCAGATTTTTCTAAGTCGCTTTGCTATTTTTCTTGATTTAAAATGCTTTTTAAGTCATTTTAATTAGCATTTAATACAATTAATTCGTAAAAGTTTCAAAAAATAAGTTTTCATTTTCTTAGATTAAGATAAATATAAAAGTCAAAAAATATTTTTCTAGATTTTTCTTAGTTGAATTTGTATTTTTAAGTAATTTAAGTAATTTTAAATAGTTTTAATTCATAGAAAATAGAAAATAATCGTAAAAATACAAAAATAGTTTTGAAAATTCTCTTTGTTATTTTAGATTTTCTAAGTCATAATTTTATTTTTCTAGCTTTATTTCATATTTTCTTATATTTTAGGCTATTATTAATTAGTTAAAATAGTTTTTAATTAATAATAATTAGATAAATAGTTATAAAAATAATTTTCTTTTTCTATAAATTTTCTTTTATCATCAGGTTTGTAAAATATCATTTTCATATTTTTAGGATTAATACCGCTCACCTCATATTTTCATTTGTACGTCACGTAGTTTTAATTCGCTTTATAAAAGAAAATCAAAACATCATTTTGCAAATAGTGATAGCGTTTATTTAATATTTTTATCTTTTAATTTCCTTTAATTTGCATTTAAGCCTTTGTAATTATAGGCTATTTCGTAGTTATAATAATTCAAACCTTTTTCCGCTCAAATCTCTCGATCACTATTCGCTTGGTGATTCATCGATAGCTCATTGGGACATAACGACCCGAGAAACACTATACTCTCTCGATCTTCATTGCATTTGTGTTCCGAACTGCTTTAAGTTTCTTACGGTTGACCATTCACAAGGGGCGTACCAAGTGAGAAAACTCGACGGTTTAGCATGATCAAATTTTTACGCCACCACGGAGTCAGGCTTGATTATCTTCCGCTTAGCGATTAGTGATTTGAATATTCACCCTTGTTTATACCATCTGTATGTATTTATATTTTCTTATAAAAATCAAAACCCAAAAGATTTTCTTCCTATTTTACATCATGTTTTCAAAAATACCAAAATATCCCTCTTACCCTTTTGATTCTTTATTCCTTTACCCTCTATCCATTTGATTCTAACTTCTATTCTCATGGAAACTCTCGACTCACGACGACTCGGGACGGTTGAAAAACTTCGACTTTATCACAAATGTCAAGAATTCGTGTTGTTCGTGATGATCCATTAATTCGCTGTAGGAAATGGAACGAGAAACCGGGGTGACAAAGGACCGTGTACTTCCATATGATAATGGAGGTGCTAACACGTCCAACCTACGGTTATCCAAAAATCTAAACCCTCAATTGCTCCTAAGCCGCCTAAAATTGATCCTAAACTTTCACGATTTACTAAAAGCAAACATGCGTAATTTAGACCGGTGACTAGCAAGATTGACTTGCCTAATCTTCACGCTTCTCAAGAACCGTAACCGAGACCATAACGGAAGTGGTGGAAATTGCTAGCCTCGTGCACACCACTTGTCCCACCTCCGGATTTTTCAAAATGTTCTTCGAGACTTAATAGTCATTCGCATCACCATGTTGGTTTTGTTGATTCTTTGAATAAACCGATTCCTTCTCATAACTCTCAAATGAAATCGCTTATTCCTTGTGTCGGTTGTGGTGAGCCTCTTTTGGTTCACCTTGTCGTTGGTGTACGTGTACAATGTGGTAATGATATTCATAACGGAGTTGTTTGTTTTGTGGTTCGAGGAATTCATTTGATTATGATCCTAATCCAACTCATTTAGCGACCCTCAAACTTTTCCAATTACCCACCACAACCCGACTTATCTTCATATAATCAACATAATCTACTGTGAATTTTGTGGAGGTCCTCACCAAGGATTTGAGTGTCAAACCGAAACACGCTTTGTCTATGAACAGCTTCCAAGGATGCTCGTAACTTTGGTTATGACCAATATCCATATAATTCACTGGCCCGCACTCAACAGCTTTTATCATGTGAGTACCGTGGAGGTCCCCACTTCACTGATTGTTAAATAGGAATCCATTTCCTTGTAACAATCATGACTCTCACAGTTTGACAATTTCCAACCTCCACAAAGACCATACTGGTTCAAACTCCACCGAGCCGTTGTCTCAAGAAATCTCCCAAAATTTTGAAACCGCAATGAAAACACTTGATGATGTGATTAGTAACTTTAAGAATCAAGTGAGTGGTGAAAAGACCATGGAGAATTGCTAGTCAAGAACGAGAGGCCCGCCAATCTAGGGAAGAATTATTAGTCCTAGAGCATGCAAGACTAATGCTCCCAATTTCTTAAGGCGCCTCTATATGATGATGACGAGGAGAGTTTTTATCCTTTTAATATTATTTCTCAACTCCTCGGTCGGTTGATATCCCAAATAGCTGAGATTCCATCTCAAACAATCGCTATCACACCCAAAGCTTCCACTCACTCTCCGAACACGGGGACGAGCATCTTGACACTGCTCCCGAAAAGGAATCGGACGAATTCATAAAGTCTAGTGTTGAGAACCTTGTCCCAATCCCGAGAGAGTCACAGGAACTTCGATCATATGTGTGATTCTCTTCCCTCTCGAGTGTTCAAATGATTATTTTGAAACTTTCTCGATCTTAGCGACGATTGTGCTTCCTATGGAAACATCGAGTATGTTCGAGACATCACCCCACGTCTCGATCCTTTTCTTGAGGAGTTCACCGATGAACTCACTTACATCAATCCACTTTCATCGAAGTGATGATGATCTCTTTGATTTCAAGCCGATCCGGGAGAGATTGAAAGTCTCCCTTATAATGATCGCTCACTCACTTCTTATCCCAACAAATTCAATAGAGAATATTGATCACTTTGTTCCCAAGCATTCAAAACAACTTTCACTAATCCTCTATTTGAATTCAACTCGAATTCACTTTAATTTCTCGAGAATCCACTCTTGATACTCGCATCGAGGATAGTGATGAGCCCACAATGGAACAAGAGTTCACAATTTCACTTCATGTGAATGATTCTTTCATAAAGAGTTCTCCGTGAACTCTCTCATGACATATCTCCTCCGAACATGATCATTTCTATTTTGATCTTGAGGATGATATTGGCTCGGAGGAAGGTGTACTCATCATACGAGTTTGCTTATTAATGATACTACCTCACCCTTCCTCCCGATATGTCTACATTCGAGGATGAATAATGGATCTTGATTGTTATCAAAATCTTTCTTCCTTTCCTCAAATATCTTGTGATTTCTCTTCATCTTCACTCCTTCGAATGAAGACACTATCTTTGACCCCGCATTTTCATTTATCATTTTTGAGCCGGTTCTATGTATATCTCATCGGTGTGGAACTTTCACGTGCTTCAAATGTTTGTCCAAACATCTTGAATGAAAGTCCGATGGAGATTGTTTCTTCCACTTTGCTTCCCATGAACCAATGAATGCGAGGATCGAGTCAAGCTAGCGACTGGGAATCAAAAACAAGAGTATGCCATATGGGTTTTCACCCATATTTCGACTTCTTTCTATCTTTCTACCACCCTAGTGGGGGGGTTGCCCACATGTTGTGTATATATATAAGTTTCAAAAAAAAAAAAAAAAAATCTTTCAAAATAATGGCCGTAATATTTCCTTTTACGTTTTTTGTTTCGCATAACACGGTACTTTGAATATTGAGGACAATATTCATTTCTAGTGGGGGGAATTTCACTAATTTTATCATATAATTATACCGCCTATTCCCCATTTTGGCCAAAATTTTTTTTTTTTCGAGTAAGTGTTTTGCACTTACTCAATTGGTTATCATCCGCCATGTCTAATAAACAAAAGGATTGGCTAATCCAGAGCAAACGGCTCTTGGTAAAGATATCTTAAACCGCTGACGGCTTGCAATTTGCCCAAAATTGTATGGTATTCACCACCATATCCTTAAAAGTGAAGAGTCACAGCCCGCAAGTTTTGGCTTGTGGTAAAGGCAAGGAAAAACCATAATTGGTAATCACCACCAAAGATAATATTGATAATTTATCTAAGAGTTGGCTAGTCCGAAGCAAACGGCTTCGTAAAGACAAATCAAACCGTTGGAAGTCGGTGGTTTGCTCAAAATCACATGGTTATCGGGTACCATGGTTCTTACTTGAATCAAACATTTGGCTACTCCGTAGTAATGGATTTTGGTAAAGAGATTCAAATCCATTAAGTTTTTTCAAAAATTGCTAGGACTAGCAATAGTTTAGTGTGGGGATTGATGAGTGTGTAAATACTCATCATTTTGGTTAACCGAATCGCAAAACGTTTAAAATGCTCGTAAATGCATCAAAATACCGAAAATATCTCAAAATCGCATTTTATATGTTTCGATGCAAAATATTTAAAACAAATGAAAATGAGCTAAGTTTGCATAATTGGCGCTTCACCCCCAAGTTTCAAAAGTTGTCGAAATAGTCCCCGAGCACATAATTTCAAAGAAAAATCACCAAAGGTCCTTTTAAAATCATAAGTTGTCAAAATTAGTCCTTTGGTGAAAATGTCAAAAGTTTTGAGAAATTACAAGTTTGGTCCTCCAAGTTTAAAATTGGCAAAATGGCCCTTGAAAATTGAAAATGTCAAGTTTGGTCCTTGTATTATTGAAACTTGTCACTTTTAGTCCCTTAGAGCAACTTTGCAGATTTGGCAGTTTTGGTCCCTTGATTTTCAGAAATTACACAATAGTCCCTTGATTATTAAACCCTTAATACCCCTTGGATCCTTGTCACAAACCAAATGACCCCTGCCAATCCCATTTGGACCCTGCCATAAGCCCTTTGGACCCCCTACTTTTGGACCCCTTCCCTTTTAATATTTCCCCAGTCAACCCTCTGGTCAAACTAACCACTACCCGCCCAATTTAAAATATAAAAAATAGCTCACGGGTTTCCCTTCCCCCCTCCATCATCACACCTTGCCTGCAACACTCCATCATCATCACTCCTACCCTCCAAACACCCCAAGCCAAGGTGCATTTAATGCCTCTTCAACCTTACACTCAACCCCCAGCTGGCTTATATAAGTTTTGGCGCCAAAATCAATCCAACGGCCAAAAATGGCTCAACTGATCCAAAGGTCCAGGAAAAAGGTGGGAAACAATCAGAGAGAGGAGAGAAGAAGTTTGGAGTATAAAAGAAAGCAAGAGGAAGAGAAGAAGAAGTAGTCTTTTAGTTTTTAAATATCATTAATGTCGTTTTTTATATAAATGTTTTTAGTTAAGCAAGAAATTTGTAATTTCAGTTCTTATGTATCAAACTAAAGTTATTTTATCATTATAAACTATTTCCAAGCATTAATTCAAGTTTGTGTTAAGATTTCTTGTTTAATGGTCATCATGAAAATTTCCATTTCAAATTCTTATATACAAGCTCTTATTAGCTTATTTTTAAGCTCAAACAAGCTTACATAAGCTTCTTATAGCTTTTTGTAAGCTTGTATTTAAGTTTCAAGCAGTATTGGATTTTGGTCAAAGAAAGTCAAACTGGGCCAAAACTGAAATGGAAATGGATATGGTTGTTGCAGAGCATGGAAATGGGTTGAAATTGAATGATTTGGGTTGATTTATATAGGATATATGTTCATTGGTTGCTGATTTTCAAGCCATAGTGGCTAGGATAATTGTAAGTTCAATTTTTTTAGACACTGCATAATTTGTATTTGTGGTTAGAATTGGTTTAAGTCTGTTTATTTAGTGGTATTTAGAGTAATTAAAATCAGTTCAATCAATAAGACATGCTAGATCAGTAGTTAGTTCATTAAAAATTGCATATCAGTTCATAAAAGTGGTGTTTGGATTTGCTACTTAATCTGTGTTATAGGTCTGTTCAGTGATTGAGGACTATTGGTTTAGGCTTGTGTAGCTTATATACACTCTTATCTGTCTTTATTTTGCATCTGCAACCCACCAAAGTCAAAATCTTACTTAACCTGTCTTAACTGCTTACCTGTTGGATTTTTAAAGAATCAAAGTCTTGTTTTGTGTTTAAGATTCTTAGAAATAGATTGCAGTAGTTCCATTTCATCAATATACATCAAGATCAGTCCTTAAATTGAGCTCAAATCTCACCAAAGTCAACATTTCATTTTTACTTCAAAAGTCAAATTGGATAAAACCAGCTTTTATTTCAACCAAGAGGAATTTTCATTGCTTCATTTCGAGCCAAATTAAGTGAAATCATGGGTTTTAAACTTCACTTGGTCTACTTTCTTGTTATCATTTTAGCAGATTTTTGTGAATTTTCTATAAGCTCCAAAAGGCTTGTCAATGTGGTTCATTTCCTCAAGCACAAGCTCGAGATTGACCGAGTGTGCATGTGTTTTATGCAAGGCTTGCACAGAGCTCATAAGAGCTTTTCTAGGTCTGGTATTTGGTTCATAAGTTCTTGGCCAGTGTCTATTTCAAGTTCCTACTTTTGTTTTCATTTTTAGCTAGTTGGGTAGCTTGTGCTTAAGCTCAAAGTAGTGACCCTAAAATCAGATTGCACATAAACTCAAAACATCAAATCATTGAAGTTGCAACCCGAGGTTTAAGCTTGTTGTAACTTGTTGCATTTTGGTAATTTTAGCATATTAGAGTTTCTGTTTCAGTTTGGTAGCTTTTGGTTTTCATTTGCTTATTATAAGTGCTTATTTATAAGCACTTGTGATTGCAGTTTCTTATTCCTTCACACAACCCACTATTTTTCTATTTTTCCTAGATTCTCTATATTATTTTAGACTTATCTTGAATTGTTCAGATTTTTCTAAGTCAGTTTGCTATTTTTCTTGATTTAAAACAGTTTTTAAGTCATTTTAATTAGCATTTAATACAATTAATTTAGAAAAGTTTCAAAAAAATAATTTTTCATTTTTCTTAGGTTAAGATAAATATAAAAAGTAAAAAAAATATTTTTCTAGATTTTTCTTAGTTAAATTTGTATTTTTAAGTAATTTAAGTAATTTTAAATAGTTTTAATTCATAGAAAATAGAAAATAATCGAAAAATACAAAATAGTTTTGAAAATTCTCTTTGTTATTTTAGATTTTTCTAAGTCATAATTTTATTTTTCTAGCTTTATTTCATATTTTCTTATATTTTAGGCTATTATTAAATAGTTAAAAATAGTTTTTAATTAATAATAATTAGATAAATAGTTATAAAAATAATTTTATTTTCTATAAATTTTCTTTTATCATTAGGTTTGTAAAATATCATTTTCATATTTTTAGGATTAATACTTTTAGCCTCATATTTTCATTTGACGTCAGTAGTTTTTAATTCGCTTTATAAAAAGAAAAATCAAAAACATCATTTTGCAAATAGTGATAGCGTTTATTTAATATTTTTATCTTTTAATTTCCTTTAATTTGCATTTAAGCCTTTGTAATTATAGGCTATTTCGTAGTTATAATAATTCAAACCTTTTTCCGCTCAAATCTCTCGATCACTATTCGTTTGGTGATTCATCGATAGCTCACCGGGACATAACGACTCGGGAAACACTATACTCTCCCCGATCTTCATTGCATTTGTGTTCGAACTATTTTAAGTTTCTTACGGTTGGCCATTCACAAGTGGCGGCCAGGAGAAAACTCGACGGTTTAGCATGATCAAAGCCCTCAATCCAATATTATTGGTGACATTCTAGATCCCGTTAGAACTCAAGGGCTATCTTTAGTCCTAAATTTGACAAAGTTGCTTTTCTCTCGTATGTCTCTAATCAAGAAAGAGACAATCACACGCACTTCAAGCATTGTCTGCTTGCGTGTTTTCTTTCTCAAGAGAACCAACCAAGGTCTCTCAAGCTCTTGAGACTCAAGTTGGATCAAGCAATGCAAGATGAAATGCAACAGCCCAAAACCAACAAGTTTGGATATTGGTACCTTTACCGATAGGAAATATGCTATTGGAACTAAATGGATTCGAAGAACAAAAGAGATGCACTGGGTGCGGTGATTAAGAACAAAGCAAGATTAGTAGCTCAAGGTTACGTGCAAGAGGAAGGGATTGATTATGATGAAGTGTTTGCACTGTTGCTAGAGTAGAGGCCATTCAATTTTCTTGGCCTATGCATCCTACATGGGCTTCATGCTATATCGATGGATGTTAAAGGTGCTTTTACGTATGGTGAGATTGAAGAGAAGTTTATGTCACACAACCAAAAGGATTCAAGACCCGATCATCCTAATCATGTTTACAAAGTCGTTAAAACTCTCTATGGACTTCATCAGCACCAAGGGCATGGTATGCTAGGCTTTCATCATTTCTCGCTGAAGCATGGCTACATAAGAGGTGCCATTGATAAGACTCTTTTCTCAAGAAGAACTCGATGACATCATACTTGTGCAAGTGTATGGGATGACATCATTTTCGGATCCACTAAAGAAGCTTGGTGTAGGGAATTGAGGATCCGATGAAGGAGAATTTCGGATGAGTGCTATGGGGAGCTTACTTTTTTTGGGTCTCCAAGTTCAAAGATAAACAGGATGGGATATTTATCACCGTGATAAATATGTGAGGACATGTTGAAGAAATTGGTATGGTAGGTGTCGATCGCCACAACACCTTATGAAGCTCCAAAACAAAAGCCAACAATGATCCGTGATCTACCGTGAATGTTCATTTATACGATCAATGATTGGTTCATTAATGTATCTAACAGACTTCAAGGCCCGATATTACATTTGCTTTGTAAGTGTGTGCTCTCGACATCAAGTCACCCACTTACTTCCCATCTCAATCGCATCAAGAAGATCTTTAAGTACCTCAAAGGCCAACCTCATTTAGGCCTTTGGTACCAAAAGAGTCTCCTTTAAGTTGGAAGCATATAGTGACGGTGATTATGTTTGGTGCAACCGATAGGAGATCCACAACCTGGAGGATGTCAATTCCTTGAAAAGATTGATTTTTGGCGGGCAAGAAACAAACGATCAGGCTAACTCAACCATCAAGGTAGTATGTTGCTTCGCAAACCGCGTGGATGTGTGCTTTGGATTCAAAACCAATTGTCGGACTATGGGTATAACTTTATGAACACAACTCTTTTATTGATAATCGAGTACCATATGCATTGTCAAAAATCCGCTTTTTCACAAGAGAACCAAACATATTGAAATCGAACACCACTTTATAAGAGATGCATATGAAAACATTTGATAAATGTGGCTAAAATTCATACGAGATGATAATGAGGCGATCCGTTAACTAAAGCTTTTGATGGACCAAGGTTTCAACACCTTGTGGTCAATATTGAATGCTTAACCCTTAACTGCTAAGTTTAAGGGAGGCATAGGCCTCGAGGGAGGATTTCTTGCTTTGTTTATATGTTAGTTTCTTAGTTAAAAAAAAAAAAAAAAAAAAAAAAAAAAAACTATCTTTCTTTTGCGTTTGTTGTATTTTGATGGTTTTAACTCACCGATATACCTTAGGTGTATCAAAGAGTTGGCTAGTCCAAAGGGTACAAATTTGGTAAAGACACATCAAATCATTGATAGTCGTAATGGTTTGCTCAAAATCATAGGGTTTGCACCCACCCATGCTTAATTGTCGAGAGATGTATGGTCATCAATTCACCATGGTCTATTCCTTTTGGAATCCAAGAATTGGCTAGCCCACAAGTATATGGCTTGTGGTAAAGGCAACCGCATCCATATTTGGTTATCAATTCACCAATTCTAAGCATTGACTAGTCCCGAGCAAACGGCTACGGTAAAGACACATCAAACCGCTTATATGGTTTCGGTTTGCCTATAAATTAATATGGTTATCGATGTACCATAGTTTTCGAACTTAAACATTTGGCTACTCCAAGTAGTAATGGCTATTGGTAAAGAGACATCAAATCCATTATTTTCAATGATTCACCTCTCACGAGTTCACACACCGGATGTGATGAGAATAGTATGCAACCGATAAGTATTGATGTACATTATGTCATTTGTTGTCGCAAAGACCGGCGCTTCAAAGTTTGATCATCATAGAGATGAGATTTGTATTGGTTCCTTACTATCGATGTGTGAAAACAATCCTCTAGTAATGAAGACTCAAAGATCTTTCAAGATCGTGAAACCGAACTTAACCAAGTCAAATTTCGCTTTAGGGAGGATTGTTGGGAATTATGTGAAGTAGGATTTCCATCATTATCGCCAAGGATTCTCATGAAGTAGAAGCGAAATCAAGAAGTCATTCTTTGAAGTGCAAAAGCGGTCTTTGTTATCAAGGGTGGAAGTCGATTAGATCGCGATGCGTCAGATATTTAAATGCTAACCCATCATTATCTTTGAACGCCCGAGGTTAGCATGGGTATTATTGTACCGCTCAATATTTGTTTAATGTAATAGTCATTAAATGCATGCTTGCATGTTTAGTCGATTGGTAGTAAGAGATTAGGGTTCCTTGTCTATAAAAGGAACCTCATAGTTTGTAATAGATAACTCATCTAAACATAGAGTTTCAGTGAATAAAAAGATCCATAGAGGATCTAAGTGTTCTTAGTTATAACAACTTGTATTTACTTTCCGCTATATAATACGAGTTGTAGAGATTGTCTTTTAGTTTGCTTATGATTACATAGGCAACACTAACGATCCACGAGTACTAAAGATCCGTCAAGGTCTGAGAGTTTTCAACAAAAATGATGGCTCAGAGGGTGTAACTAGGGGTATCTAGCACTGAAGATGAGAGCTACAAATGGGTCCATGTAGGTGGTTAACTAACCGATGTGGCTAGCTAATATAGCATGATATGAAAAATGGAAGGCTATTTGGGTTAAATCCTAAGGTGCCTCTTTCTCACACGAATTTACTTATATCGCACAAATGCGATCTTACTGCGGTCTGGTAATGATTTACAAGTACAAGTTCTAGAATAAATAAAATCACCGGCACACTCATAGCAAAAGACTTAAGCATAAAAGATGTATGCTTTATATGAAACAGGCTCAAATCCTCACAATTTTAGTGGAAAGGCTATAAATTGTGCTAGCAAATGTTTATCGATCCCAGAATGGATTGCAATATTAATCGGAACACATCTCAAAGTTTCAAAGATTACCAGTTTTACCAGTGGTTTGATCCAGCATTTCTAATATATTATCCTAAAAGCGTGAAAATTGACTAGATCACAAGTGGCAAACAAATTTTTAATTTTAAGCTTAAATATTCTAATTTTCCTATTCACACCCCTCCCCCACACTTAAGTTAAACATTGTCCTCAATGTGAAAAATGAACTTCAAAGTATAGAAATAGGAAAATAGAGATGAAACCAGATATTCCAATGAGTTTGTCACTAATTTTCTTCATTCCTAGCGCCCATCGAGTAATCATTACCCCGCACAAAATCTTAAATACAAACAAAAGAGTTTTATAAAAATGTGGCACCCCCCACACTTAAGTTCAACCAAAGGTTTAAACTATGAGGCGACCACGTAAAATCAAATCGGAAACACACGGGTTGCCTCCCGAGAAGCGCTTATTTTATTAATGAGTCATCAGCCTGACTCGAATCTTCCCGAATTTACTTGGCCACAGATGCAACCTTGAACATTTTGAAAAGTTCGGGGATAGACATGAACTCTTCACCAGTAGCATCAATATCATTCCAGATGAATTCAGCAGATGGATTCCAAGGAACAATTTGTGGGATTCTTCCTGGAAAAGGTGCTACAAAGGTGATGGTTTCGAATTCATTTTCAGGGGAAACTGTCTCAACTGATATTTCATTCATTTTCTCCTTATCGTAATATAGTTTGATTCGGTGCCGATTAACGATGAAACTTCCACCCTGTTTGTCATAAAGTTTGACATAACCGGATGGATATCCATGTTTAACGATATACAGTCTAAACCATCTTGGTTGTAATTTAGGAGCTTTGAATTTGAATTTCATGTTGAATAGCAGAACTTTATCTCCGGCTTTGAATTCTTTTCGAACTCTTAGCTTTTTGTCGTGATAAGCTTTTGTTCTGGCTTTATATAGTTTAGAATTTTCGTAAGCTCGGAGTCTTAATTCGTCGAGTTCGTGCAATTGCAAGAATCTCTTTTCTCCAGCTATTTTGAGATCGGTGTTACAGTTTCTGAGAGCCTAGTAAGCATGATGTTCAACTTCGAACGTGAAATGACAGGTTTTTCCATACAGGAGTCTGTAAGGAGTTGTTCCAATAGGAGTTTTAAAAGCCGTACGAAACGCCCACAAAGCATCTGCAAGTTTCTTCGACCACACTGAAGGATTGTCCTTCACTGTTTTTTCGAGTATTATTTTAAGAGCTCTGTTGATGTTTTCAACTTGGCCACCGGTTTGTAGATGATAAGTCGTCGCGAATCGATGATGAACTCCCTATCTTTTCATGGTTTTCCATTTGTTGGTTACAGAAATGGGTTCCTTGATCGCTTATCAAGGCTTTGGGTATTCCATAACGAGCAAAAAGCTTTTGAGAAAATTAACGACCACGCCGAGCATCGCTCGCTGGTAAAGCTTCGCCTTCGCCCATTTGGACACATAATCTATAGCAACTAGAATGTATTCGTATTTGTGGGATTTAGGAAATGGTCCTATGAAATATATTCCCCAAATATCGAATATTTCACACACTTGGATGCTCGTCAATGGAATTTCGTCTCTGCGTGAAAGGTTGGTGGTTCTTTGGCAAGCATCATAGTTCTGAACAAGTGTATGTGCTTCTTTGAATATTGTTGGCCAATAGAATCCAGCATCAAAAACTTTTTTAATTGTGGTGGAAGGACCATAATGTTCCCCAGTTGGGCCATGATGACATTCGTCAAGAATCTTGCGGGTTTCGGAACCAGAAACACATCTTCAGGTCATTCCGTCAGGACACATTTTGAAAAGATATGGTTCTTCCCAAAAGTAGTATTTAAGTTCCGAAAAGAATTTGCTCCTTTGAGCGTGAGTTAAACCTTTTCTGAGGATTCCTCTAGCGAGATAATTTGCAAAGTCAGCAAACCAAGGATCGTCATTTCCATCGACGGTCATGAGAGTTTCATCGGGGAAGTAATCATCGATCTCTTCTTCCTTTAACTCCTAAAGATCTGGATTTTCAAGACGTGATAAATGATCAGCGGCTAGATTCTCTGCTCTTTTCTTATCTTTGATTTCGATGTCAAATTCTTGGAGTAGTAGAATCCATCGGATAAGACGCGGTTTAGCATCTTGCTTGGTGAACAGATATTTGAGTGCCGAGTGATCGGTAAACACGAATGTTTTTTAGAGTACGAGGTAAGATCTGAATTTGTCGAACGCGAAAACTACAGCCAAGAATTCCTTTTACAGGATAGTATAATTTTGCGAGCACTATTCAAAGGTCTTGCTAGCAAAATATATTGGCCGAAAGTGTTTTCCTTCGCTTGGCCTAAGACGGCTCCAACAAAGAAATCACCGCATCGCACATAAGTTCAAGGGTAGTGACCAATTAGGCAAACCATGATCGGAGCACTAGTTAGTTGAGATTTCAACGTTTGAAAGCTTTTATGCAATCAGCATTGAAGTCAAAGATAGATTCTTTCTCAAGAAGTTTTGTCATCGGACGAGATATTTTGAAAAATCTTTGATAAAACGGTGAGAAACCGACATGTCCTAAAAACTTCTAACGGCTTTGATGTTTGTTGGTGGTGGTAGTTTCGTGATAATGTCGATTTTGCTTTATCTACTTCCATGCACGCACCGGAGATCTTGTGCCAAGCACAATTCCTTCCTGTCACCATGGTGACATTTTTCCCGCTTAAGGACAAGGTGTGCGACCGCATCTTCGAGCATTTTATCAAGGTTGGAAAGACAAGCTTCAAATGAGTTTTCGAAGACCGAAAAGTCATCCATAAAAACTTCCATGGAGGTTTCGAGCATATCTTGGAATATGGCTATCATACACCTTTGAAAAGTCGCAGGTGCATTACAAAGACCGAAAGGCATACGCCGATATGCGTAGGTTCCAAAAGGACAAGTGAAAGTCGTCTTTTTCTGATCATCGGGATCGATTGGAATTTGAAAATACCCTGAAAATCCATTGAGGAAACAAAAGAATTTATTTCTTGCTAGTATTTCAAGCATTTGATCCATGAACGGGAGTGGAAAATGATCTTTTCTGGTGGCTTTGTTTAATTTTCAATAGTCAATACAAACGCGCCAACCAGTGACTGTTCTAGTAGGGACAAGTTCATTCCATTCATTAGTCACGACCGTCATTCCTCCTTTCTTGGGAACACAGTGAACATGACTTACCTAAGGGTTATCTTCGATTGGGTAAATGATACCGGCATCGAGAAGTTTTATGATTTCCTTTTTGACAACTTCTTTCATGTTGGGATTGAGTCGACGTTGACGCTCGAAAAGGTTTGACTCCATCTTCAAAATTGATTTTGTGTTTGCGTAAATTGGGACTAATTCACTGGATGTCGATGTTTTCCAAGCGAAAGCTTGTTTGTGATTTTGAGGACAGAGACTAAACTTTCTTTCTCATGGGCCTCGAGTAATGAAGATATGACTACTGGAAGAAGTGAGTTTTCCTCCTAGTAAGCATATTCAATATGATCAGGCAGAGGTTTGAGCACGAGATCAGTTGGTGGTTCTTCGATAGAGGATTTTATTCTCATCTCGTCATCGAAAGTTATTTCTTCAAAATTTTCTTCCTCCATTTCTTCCTCCTCCGTGTTATCTCCTTTGAACTCTACTTTCATGAAATCATCAAACTCTTTGTCTAAGTCTGTTTTACTGATTTTTTCAGAATTAGTCATGAATGGATCGGATTCGTTGAGTAATGCATCCAATTCTTCGTCAGTGACTTCATCGATAACATCGATGTTGAAACAAGTGTCATCACCGAATGTGGATATCGCATCGCTTTATTGATTAGAAAGGTGATTCGATCTTCTCCAACTCCAAGGTCGAGTTCTTTTCCTTTCACTTTGATGATTGCATCGGTATTTAGGAAAGGTCTTCCTAAGATGAGTGGGACTTTACTATCTTCTTCCATTTCTAAGATTACAAAGTCCACGGAAAATGAATTTACCGACTTGAACAAGCATATTCTCGCAATACCAACAGGATATTGATAAGAATGATTTGCTAATCGAATGCTCATTTTGTTGGTTTAAGGTCATATTGCATAACTTGAATACAATGAATAAGGCATCAAATTAATACTTGCGCCAAGATCGCTAAAGCATTGCATTGAATATTATTCCGAAAGTACATGGAATAAGAAAGCTCCCGTGGTCTCCGAGTTTTGGTGGGATCTTGTTTTGGACAATGGTGAGCATTCTTCGTTAAGGAAAGTAGGCGATATTTGCTCTAGCTTGCTTTTGTTATTAAGAAGTTCTTTCAAGAATTTCCGTAATTGGGCATTCCGCTAAGACATCAACGAGGAACATTGAGTCTAACCTCTTTGATTATTTCGATGAACTTCACATAACGTTCTTCCATTTTTCTTTCTTAAGGCATCGAGGATATGGAATTTTTGGTGTATGCGCCTTGACGGATGGTGTGGTTTTCTTTTGGTGGTTTGAGTTGTGTTGGTTTCTTGACTTCATCCTCACTATCTTGGGTGATAGGAGTATCTTCATTAGGATTTGGTAGAACGACGAGACCACTTCTTGTGAAGACAAGACATTGATATGCTCATTTCGCTTGTGGTAGAGCAGACGCCTTATCATTTGACGTTTCGGGTTGGATTGGTGTTACTTGGCAACGAACCGTATGGTCGAGAGGAATGTTGGTAAGAAAGTCTCGCAAATTTGTTTTCAAGATCTTGGATAGATGCTTGATGATTTTTCGCCTCGCTCAACTTTGGCTTTGAGATTGAAAATTGATTTTGGATAAAATCATTTGCGATTTTGAGCGACCACAAATTCTCTCATGGTTTTTTCGAATTGATTCTTCCATCTTTTGTCGGAGTTATGTGGCGGCGGATTGTCGGCTTCGAGGTTGAGAATCACGGTTGTCATCCTTGGTCGGCGGTCTTGCCAATTTCTAGAATTTCGACCGTAATAATTACTACGATATCCTCCTCCACGATATCCTTCTTGGACATAATTCGTTTCTCATTCGTTAGGTCCACCCATAGGCTTATCGTCGCACTCAGGGTGATTTCCTCCACAATTGTTGCATCCGTCTCGCATTTCCTTCATTTCTTCTTTGATATCTTTGTATTGCGAGTCGATTTTTGAGGTTAAGGCTTCCATTTTCTCCATTATTTTTGAGGTATCGGTGTTTTCGACAAAGGCAACGGTTTTTCGAAGAGGTTTGGTTTTGGAATCTTTAGACCACTCGAGTTTGAGAAGTACTCGATCTTCAAGTAATTGGTGTGCATCGTTAGGAGTCTTATAGAGAAAAATTCCTCCAAGATCAAGGATGCCTTGAGAGATTTCATCTAGTCCATGGTAAAAGATTCGATAATGGTTCCTTTGGATAATCCATGTCCATGACAACCACGGCAAATCTTTCATCCGGCCAAGCTTCGACAAGTGATTCATTGGGATTTTGTGTGAGAGCACGAATTTCTCCCATTAATCGATCAAACATGGCAGGTGGAAAGAATCGGCTTACAAAGGCTTGCCTCATCTCCTCCCAAGTGTTGATAATTCATGGGGTTAATTCATTGTACCATACTTTAGCATCTCCGGCGAGTGATGATGGAAAAAGTTTGAGTTTGATGGCATTGACATCGGTGTCGCCATAACGGAACATGCCATGATTTTGATGAATTCAAGAATGTGTTTATGCGGATCGCCACAGACGGCCATCGAATTGACGGTCTTTGATCATGGAAAGATGATGACCTCTCGGTGAAGATGTCACCAAGGTTGACAGAGAACAATAGCACTCCTGTGGGTTGGTGCTTGCTCGGTTGATTCCCCACATGGGTTGATCGTCCGCCATGGGAAAAGGTAAATTGGTGAAAGGGTTGTAAACGACTTTTGCTTCTACGAGGTTATCAAATGGTGGGTTTGGTGTTCTAGGTACACGATTTTCCAATGGTATGAAGGGCGTTCTTCTTCTTCTTCGAATCAAACGTTTGGGGTTGGTAAGAGGTGATATTGGTTTTATTCCTGTTGCACGAGTGTTCATACAATGACCTAGAGAATCCAGGCAATATCTAAACACACGGGTAAACAAAGAAAACAGTTTCATGGACAGAAGGAGTAACCGGTTCGGTTGTGAGGCAACCGGATCGGTTGAAGTTTCTGAGAAAAAAAATTTTTTGGAATAAATCGACTGATGTGGATTCAAAACTTGCTGAAACACAATCAAATCCCCGGTAGCGGCACCAAAAACTTGATATGCTACGTGTGTACAAGTTTCAAATTTATAAAAGATGAATTACCAATTTTACCAATAACACATATGAGCAAGTGCACTCGTCCGTTATAGCAAGATTATAAAGGTAAGTCGGATATCGTTCGCAGGGATTTGAGTGAATCTGATTAACAAGCTTGAATCAACTAAGACAATCCAAAACATATAACAACGCAAATAGATATAATGAAATTCAGATGATTAAAAACTACACTTGCTTAAACTAGTTCTTATCCTTGATTAGTATGATTGTGTTAACCTCTTAACATGTTGGTTGTGATAATTAGTTGGTGTACTAATTTATTGTTCTTACAAGTTAAACCTTCGTCAAGATTTTAATTTATAAAAAAAAGCATTAAGTTTAACCAATCAATTCAAGATCAATTCAAGTTTCATAAGTTTATTTTCACAAACTTAAACACAAAAACATCCCTTTGCTTTATCAAATTCCTTAAGAAATGGTCAATACAAAAGGTAACCGATTATAGACAAAAGGGTACAATTGATTGCCAACAACTAATCTTACGACCCTTTTAGATGTTTTCAATCAATCAAACTTGATAATCTAAAAGTGTTCTTATTACAACCACACCTTAGTTCTTTTGTTTAATCAAGAATAATGGGTAAAAACAATCATCTATAGACAAAATGATTATAACTAGTTGAATAACAATAAGTTCTTTCAACCTCTACAATTACTATCAACTAGTCAAACTCGATTAACAAATGTCACTATGAAACCTTAGCACAATTGGATCTTAGAATCAACTTGAAATTGAATTAAAACATGTTAACACAATCACTAACTAATCATATGATAATCAACATCATTTAAGCAAGTGTATAAAGAAACTAGCCACTCATAGCAAACATGAACATAAACTAAAAACTTTGAACATTAGAAAACATGATTAAGAGTCTTACAATGCTTGGAATAAGATTACAAATGGTGAAGTAATGATTCCCAAAGTATTGGGGTAGACTCCTTGAGGTTTTGGCCTCCAAATGTGGAACTTCTGGAACTCCAAACTTTCCTGGACTTCTAAGGACGAATTTCAGAGCTAGAGAGTTTTGTTTGATGAGTAGAGAGAGTTATATTGAAGTGGGTGTCTCATATGCTCACAAGAGATATCTATTTATACTAGTTCCAAGGGCTAGGGTATTAATTGCTGAACTTGGCCTCCAAGGAGTCAGGAAGGGACTAGAATACACCAAGGGAAGGACCTATAATCATTTGGATGCAAAGAGGAAACTTAGTGATGAAGATTTGACAGAAACAGGTTCTCCAACCGGATCGGTCACATGACCAACCGATCCGGTTGGTCTTCTACAAAGGTTCCAACCGTTTCAGTTGCGGGCGACCGAGCGGTTGGATGGGCGTCTAGGCACTTTTGGTCATCTTCCAACCGATCCGGTTGCTATTGCAACCGATCCGTTGGTCTTCCGAGTTACGGAAAATTGATCTTTACTTTGTTTTGACTTGTAGAACTTGGTTCTTCAATCACTTTGGTCTTCTATGGTACTTGAGATATCGATTTGCGCTGACATGTTTCAATCGAAACGGAATCTTCTAATTGTTGAACATTCCTTTACTTTTCCTTCTGTTTCCTGCACTTGGTTATAAACACTAGACAAACATCTTTTGATGTGATTAAGCACTGAAATCGTACAAATATAACCAAATAACATATACAAAAGCACACATAACGCTACTAAAAATATGTACAATCTGAGCGTTATCAGGAACCCTTGGAATCTCAACATACCATGTGGCATAGGACATCTATTTGTGGCAAAGGCCTACATTGACCGCAAGTCCCCAATAAACATCATGACTAGCACGTACTATAATTGGGTGATGAAGAAGCCTATCCCAACTAGGCAAGATCCCGATAATTCTAGAGTTAGATGTAATTTCCTTGGTAGAGTTAAGTGATTGCCCGTCTATGTAGGTAGTTTGACGTATCCTACGGATTTCATAATTGTGGATGATATTAGTACGGCCATAGATCATAGCTTGTCCCACGTTATTCTAGGAAAGCCTTTCATATAGAACACTGGGATGACTTATGATCCGTCGTTAGAAATAGCGAGATTTAAAGATGAGACCGATGACATAGCTTACCAAATGCCGTTTAAGATTGAGAAGTTTTCATCACTTTACAATGATGAAAAGGAACTTAAACTATCAGCCCACTATAGGAATTAGGAGGATGAGAAGAAAGGAGTAGATTGTGTGATGAATAAGATTTTCGGTTTCTATAAGGATTGCTTGAAACTAGGATCGGAATATAGAACCGATTGGGGAGAAGATGACTTCTTAGAAAGGTGGATAATAGGGCACTACTATAACATGGAAAACCCCAATAGAGACCATCATGAGGAAGAAGGTGATGGTAATGAAGTTACGTAGGGGCACGACTCCGAGTCTAGCTACAAGACTCATAAATAAAGAAAAGCGCTTCATGGGAGGCAACCCATGCTTAATTGTTTGCTTGTTTGTGTGTTATCTTTTCATTGATTGTTTATTCTCATGTTTGAATTTGTGAAAATATTTTATTTTGTCTTTAACCTCGTCTTAATTACATATAAAGGTATTTTACAAAAAGGATAAGTGTAGGGAAGATTACACACGTTTTTAAAGAACGTGAACATGAGAATTACAATTCTTAAAAAAGATATATATGTGTGTTTGTTTGAGTCAAATGCTTGTATCGAGTCATAATGGATGTTTTGCAGGAATTTTTCCAGATTCTAAAGATATACCTTTTCCAGAATATTTCCAGAAAAATGCAGAAAACCGGTTTACAGGGATAACTTGACGGCATTAGGATTACAACTGACAGTCGGAGGAGCGTAAACCACTTATCTTATTTTCTCTCGTTTTACGTGCTACTTATAAATTTTAGAATTTCTCGTGTCTTAATTTTCCGAAAAACTCAGAAACATCCATTCCACAAGCATTATATCCTAGTTTAATAGAGTCATATATAGTTTACAACCGATTTCTGTGAAGGTTTCGTCTATTTTCTTAAAGTGTGCGTGTTTTATTTATCAAGAAGAAGAAACAAAAGATTGGATGAAGTTTTCACGCATACATTCTTCTTGAAGAAGAATTTAACCACTACTACACACACGATCCTACCGAGCTAATCGGAGTATTAGTTTCTTCGTTTTAATTACCTTCCATTATCATAACTTTAATACTTTCGGGAACATTGGGGACAATATTGATCTAACTCATAGGAGAGAAAATAAAATGGGAACTTTGAAACTATGCTTACCCTTGATTATTTGTCTTTTCCAATTTCATTTGTGTAATAAACCATGAGAAATATCGGTTAGGGTAATTTTGGCACCAAATTTAAAATTTTTCATGACATGTAGGAGTGGCCTATTTGTCTTAATAAAGCGTCTCATGGATAGGAAGTTACATGACTAGCACAAAACCCTTTACAATTAAATTCCACCCCAAAAATGTGAGGATCGCCCTTAGATTTGTAGGAATTAAAGCATTCATCTTTAATGCTTCGAGAGTGTACCGGTAGTATTATAGATTCTAGAACTTGTTTTGTGATGCATCTCGAGATCGCTAGTGAGACTACACTTGTGTAGTTAGGAATAACTAAATGATAAGAGGCATTAGGATAACCCTTGTTTGATACCGTATTATAATTACTTCTTCCACATCGGTTGAGTAATTCCCCACACCCTCATGCGTTGTACTCAACTTTAGTACACGATACCCTAGTTAACCCTCGAGCCTTTCCTTTTCGCGGTTCTTGTGATGTTTTGGTTTTCCGGAATATCAATGAAGAGCATTGTTTACAATCCACCCCCAAATATACACCCAAATCGCCTTAACCTACCTTGTATGCACTCACTTTTAGTGCATTATTGTTATTATACTAAACCCTTAGTTCAATTATCTAGTTGCTTGCATAAGTTGCTAAGTCGAGTCATATCCTTTGTACACAGTTTTGGGACGACTGGGACTCATGGTAAAAGTTAAATTTTAGGAAGTGACGGGAATAAAGTTTAAATTCAGATTCCCTTTATTTATGTAATAATGTACTCCAAGTGTTTTGATCTTTTCAATTCGGGTCAAATTAGTGTTAGAGTAATAAAAACTCAAGTGTAGGGATGTGCCTATAAATCCCTTATATTTTGATGTTATCATAGAGGATGGTAAAGTAAAAGTGTATGGAAAAAAAATAGAAAAGAGAAAAGAAAAAAATAGAGTGTTGAAAAAAAAATCATACGGGCTACCATCCTACATCTATCTTTATGTTTATGTTTTTAAATTTATGTTTGTTTGTTTCAGTTATCTAGAGTTTAGAGTGTCGAGTACTAGCTTAGCAACGCCATTCTTCTCATGCTTGTAACATAAAGATTTTTGACTTGCCACCACTAAATCGCCTATCCAACCAAACCCTTTGTTTCCCTACCGTAAGCCTAACGTTACAACCCTTTAAAATACCTCTTAGTCTCTTAGATAGTTTTTCCTAGGTGCTTACGCCAAAGCGATGGAGGTTTGATCTAGTCTCAAGCCTATGGTAATCTATATACTAGGACCGGATAATGAGTGTTTATCTTCCATTTCCAATTTGATATATTTCATATACACCCGAGAGATGAGAGTATCCAAACACCACTTGTGAGGTGCTAGTATGTAATTTTCGTGCTTGTTATGACTTTTGCGGGACTTATACTTGTTGTGAATTGTTCTAAACCAATGCTTCATGCCCCCTAACTTACAAATTAATTGGCCAAAAGCACATTTGCTTGAGGACAAGCAAATACCAAGTGTAGGGATATTTGATAAGGATTTAGAAGGTACACTTTTGACGGGTCATTTAAGCCCTTAATCGATCACTTTTATATCCGTTACTGCTTAATTTCGTTCATTTTCACTTTTTAGGTCTCTTGAAGGCAAAATGCTGAAATGATGCTTATTTGTGAAAAGGCGTGAATATGTGAAGAAAATGGCTAAAGTCAAGATCAAGACACTCAAGTCTTGGAAACACACCCGACGGCGTCACAAATAAAGGCGGCCGTCGCTCTAATTGCGACGGCTCGATGGTGAAATTGTTATTTTGTACCGACGCGTCGAGCTTTGAAGAGTAGGCGTCACAACTCGGGGCGACCTGAATCTGCATCTTCAAGCGGTGTCGAGAAGATGAAAGCGACGACGTCACAACCTCAACTTGACGCCGTCACAAAGTTAACTTGGCCAAGACAAAACCCTAATGGCGGCGATCCGACGGCTTCACAATTAAAGAGTGACGCCGTCGCAGTTGTAACTCAATATATAGAAATCGAATTTTCAGACTTTTGGAGAGGTAGAATTGTGGAGTAAAACACTAAAATGATTTTTGGTTGTCTTGGGAAGTATCTTAGGGTTTTCATACCCTATTGTACATCAAGATAAGTAATCTACTTCATTGATTTCATTATGTCTTGATTGTATGTGTGTGCTTGCATGTTTACCATGTCCCGCTAATTTACTTGTGTGTTTGCTTAGATCTATGAAACCTAGTAATTGAATATTGATTGGTTGTCTCTTCTCTTAATTGTGATTGGCTTAGGATTGCAATAGGCCATCGTTGTGTTTTAATGCTTGAGTAATCTTTGTGAACATTAGTTTATAATCGCCTAAAATTATTGTAGGCTAAAATCCAAAGATAACCTTAGAGTTAGTTTATAAATCCTAGAGATTTTGTAGGCAATAACCTTAAGGTATCCTCAAAGAGTTAGGGAAAAAGAATACCCTCGACCTTAGAAGACACAACGCGTTAAGAATAAGGACGTGACAATTCAACCATCAATAAAGATAACTAGGGAGTAATAGCATCTAGGTAGACACATTTTAATCATCATACGAGCACACATCAATTAGACATAGACTACCCCTTAGCTTAGTTAATTAGATAATTAGATAAGTAGAGTAATTGGTAGATGTACCACCCCCAAATCCAATACCCCGAGATTCGTACATTTCAATTTTCTAAAAAAATATAAAAGATAAAAAAATAATCTTCCTCAACCCCAACCTTAGCGTAGTAATTTCTCATTAGCATTCCTATTCCCCTAGAGAACGATATCAATCCCCGAGGCTTACCCTAATACTACACTACAACGATTAGGTTCACTGCCTAGGTGGTTGAAAAACTTGCTTGAAGAAAAGGAAGTTTCCTTTGACCCTGAATGCGCGTTGTACACGTATCACAATGCCTGTTACAAGTTGATTCCAGTACTAGCAGTAGAAACTTGCCTACCAGTACTAACTTAGCACTACCAGCAGAAACTTGCCTACCAATACTAACTTAGCACTACCAACAGAAACTTGCCTACCAGTACTAACTTAGCACTACCAGTACTAACTTACTGAATCTCACAACTATAGAGTCAGGGTGTTCAGGGACCTTGAGGGTGTACACTCCGTACCTCCTAACCCATTACCAGGTGTGAACCAATCCCACAAGTGCACTAAATTTTCCAACAGTCCTCCCTAAACTTAGTTCACTTCCTTTGCATAAAAATTAAACATTAAACAAAACATGTGCATAAAAAAAATGTCCTGAGGATTAAATTTCCATCTTAGTAATTTACACGTTCAAATATTCGAGAATCAGGGTGTTCTAAGAATTGAACCCTTTAACCCATTTGAATACCTGAAGATAAAATACACACAAGTTTTCAAACACTTAAAAGCTCCTTACAATATACAAGCCATGTGACCATATCCAAATTCATAAATCTTGTAAGAGCCAAAAGTCTAAAGCTCCCTGAAGCGTCAAAACTTCAACATTCACATAGGTGATTCCTCTTTATTCATTCTCCTGCCAAGCACTTTTTCAAATAAATTAACTATTAAGAAGTAAAGACTTCATCCTCCTTTTCAGTAGGTTCTGAGCACAACCTTGGGATGTAAATTAAAACATGTGCTCCAGTCCACTGAATGTTCAGCTTTCCACATTGAACTCAGCTCCCAAGTTTCCTCAAGAGGGAGTTGGGTGTCTTAGCATTCAGTGACTAAGTTAGACTTAAACCCATCCCTTTAGCAGACTTTAAAACCAAGTCTCTAGCCAATCCCTTCGTCAAGTGATCAACTAAATTTTTTTGTGATCTAACAAACTCTATAGATACCACCCCATTCATGATAAGCTCACGAATCATGCTATGTCTGACACCTAAGTGTCTAGACTTCTCATTGTACATCTGGCTATAAGCCTTTGCCAATGTAGTTGCACTATCACAACGAACAAAAATAGGTGTTATAGGTTTAAGCCACAATGGAATCTCAAGAAGCAAGTTTTTCAACCATTCAAATTTCTTTACCAAAGAATCGCTAAGGCCACAAATTCAAATTCCATTGTTGAACCGGTGATGCAAGTTTGGTTCTTGGATGCCCAAGAAATTGCACCTCCACCAAGTAAGAATACCCGCCATTGGTAGATTTAATTGTGTTCAAGTGTTAATGATCCAACTTGCATTAGTGTATCCTTCTAACGGTGAAGGATAACCAAGATATGATAGACTATAATCCATAGTTCTCTTGAGATACTTAAGTACCCTCTGAGCCGCTTGCGGTGATGAGCACTAGGATTACTAGTATACCTACTCAATTTACCCACCGCAAATGCAATATCGGGTCTTGTACAAGTCATGGCATACATCGGTGACCAATTACCCTAGAATACTCAAGTTGAGATACATACTTGCCCTTATTAGACATCGACTTCACAGTATCCATAGGTGTACTCATCGAGTACAATCAAAGTAATTGAATTTCCTCAACACATTCTCAATATAATGAGACTGAGAGATATAAATTCTTTTACTTTCATGTTTAATCCTTATACCAAGGATAACATCAGCCTCCCCCATGTCCTTCATGGAGAAACTTGATGACAAAAATTCCTTTGTCAAGTTAACCTGATTTTGGTCAGTCCCAAAGATCAGCATGTCATCAACATATAGACAAATAATGACTCCTTTACCAGATTCATCAAATTTTCTATACACACATTTGTTAGCTTGGTTAAGAACATAACCACTAGACAAGACCACTTCATCAAATTTTTTACGTCATTCCTTAGGTGCCTGCTTTAGTCCATAAAGAGACTTAATCAGTATACACATCTTGTTTTCATTGCAAGGCATGATGAAGCCCTCGAGGTTGGTTCATATAAACCTCCTCTTCTAATTCACCATTCAAGAAAGTTGTTTTCACATCCATCCGATGAATAATCGATTGTGAATTGATGCCAAAGCAATCGCCAGCCTTATGGTAATCGACACGAGCCACGTGAGCATAAGCATCAAAATAGTCTATTCGACTTTTGTTTAAAGCCATGAATGACTAGTCCATTTTGAATTTTTCAATAGTTCCATCTACCTTCAATTTCCTTTTGAAAATCCATTTGCAACCCAAAGGTTTGCATCCAGGTGGTAGATCAACCAACACCCAAGTGTTTTTGCCCATGATGGAATCCATCTCATCATTGATCGCTTCTTTCCAGAAAGCAATATCCTAGGACTTCATTGCTTCTTCAAATGTCTTGGGATTATCCTCAACAATGAAGCAATAGGAGTATTGGTCGAGACCTCGTCTCTTGTTCCTTCAATTAAGTATAATTGAAACTCGTGTCCAAATGACATTGGATTCTCGACTCTTTGCTCTTCTGAGCACGAGTTCGTGTTGTTGAACCACAACCTCATCGAGGACCTCGATGGTACTTCATCGAGGACCTCGATATACCAATGTCATGAGTTCCATTAGGAATCCTTTGACTTGGTCTAGGGACTGATGAGAATCTATTCTCATCAAAGATTGCATCCCTTGATTCAACTATGAAGTCAATTGAAACATATTCATTAGGTTCAATAACATAGAACCTAAAAGCCTTAGAATGCTCATCATATCCAACAAAGATGCAGTCAATGCCTCTTTCACCCAAAGTTTTCAACTTTGAATCGTGGAGTCTTACAACCCTCTACAACCCCAAACCCCGAGATAGTTCAGGTTGGGTTTCCTTTAGTCCGAGTTCATAAGGGTAACCTTGTTCCTTTTGTTGTGAACCCTATTTAATAAATAGCAAGTCATTAACATAGCTTCACTCCAACCCTTGACTCATCTGAATAAGACAACATGGAATTAACCATCTCCTTTAGTACCATGTTTTCCTTTCGTAAATACCATTTCTTTGAGGAGTATGGGGAGCGATGTTTCATGGATTATACCAACAAACCGAAAATATAGAGTATCCATGTACTCACCTCCCTATCGCCCTTAATCTTTTGATTAGGGACCCAAGTTGTAATTCAACTTCGCTTTAAACACTTTGAATTTTTCTAATGCTTCATCCTTAGTATGTAACAAATAGACATAACAAAACCTAGAAGCATCATCAATAAATGTCACAAAGTACTTCTTATTCCCCAAGGAGGGAGTGGCAGGGCAAATCACACGAGTCATCGTATTAGCTCCAAGAGCTTAGTTTCACGTTTAACACCCTGAAAGGGTTTCTTAGTTATTTTGGTCAACATGCAAGTTTTACACTTTTCGGTGTCCATGTCAAATGCTGGAATTAACCTATCCTTAGACATATCTTGTATCCTTTTATAGTGTACATGGCCAAGTCTAGCATGCGATAGGGTAGAGTCAGTCAGGTCATAGGTGGTCACAAAGGCTAAATTATCACAGTCATTAACAATGTTCGACCTGAACATTTGATTACACAAATATCCAAAACCAATAAATACACCACTTTTAGACAAAACAAATTTATCAGATTCAATAACTTGTTTAAAATCATGATTATTCAAAACACTATTTGAAACCAAGTTTTTCCTTATATCAGGAACGTGAATAATATTAAACAAAGTTACAATCTTTCCAGAACTAAACTTAAGATCTACACAACCACGTCCATGCACCAGGGCTATTGATTCATTTCCCATGTGAAGAATAGAACCATCATTCACTGACTCATAAGTATTGAACCAGCTTCTATCTTTGCACACATGAACAGTTGCTCCAGAGTCAACCCACAATGCAACATCATCATCCTGCACATAGTTAGATTCAGATACATATGTAACATAATAAACCTGAAGAGATTTATTAAAGATATTATGACCTTTCAGAGGAACTGAACCATTCCTTGATCCACTAGTGCCTGATCCATTGGTTTTACCACCAATCTTAACACCTTTGCAATCCCTTTTAATGTGACCAGATTTGCCACATTTCCAACAAGTAGGTGTTGCCTTCTTGTTAGGGTTTGCTCTTATGTTATCCTGATGTTTACGTTTACCCTTGTTGTCATTGTACCTGGTGGAGCTGTTATGCTCCATCATATTGACAACAGATGCACCAGTAGCATTGCTACTCTTTGGCTTGTCATTATCCTTCACCCTGAGAGATTCCTCAATGCGCATATGACTGCCCAACTCAGCAAGAGTTAACTCTTCTTTTTTATGTTTCAAGGTATGCTTGAAATCTTTCCAAGAAGGAGGAAGTTTATCAATGACACAAGACACGGAAATAGCAAAAGGGTACCAGTACTGGTAGTGCTAAGTAATTTCATTTGACTAGTGAAGATGACATAATCAGATTTCCTACCAGTACTACAACTTAGCACTACCAGATTTCCTAACTTAGCACTACCAGTAGAAACTTGATAAAGTACCAGTACTGCGCAGATGACGTAATCAGATTTCCTAACTTAGCACTACCAGTAGAAACTTGATAAAGTACCAGTACTGCGCATATGACATAATCAGATTTCCTACCAGTACTAACTTAGCACTACCAGTAGAAACTTGCCTACCAGTACTAACTTAGCACTACCAGCAGAAACTTGCCTACCAGTACTAACTTACTGAATCTCACCACTATAGAGTCAGGGTGTTCAGGGATCTTTGAGGGTGTATACTCCGTACCTCCTGACCAATTACCAGGTGTGAACCAATCCCACAAGTGCACTAAATTTTTCAACAATTATCTATTTGATTTTGTTTTTAAAATTTTTTTGTCTCAAAATAGTGAACCAAAAGATATATCTATGTTACTTTGTTCAAGTTGAAATATAAATATCCAAAACACCCAAGATCTTTGGTCTAGTGGTATGTGAGTTGCTCATAAACTTAAAGGTTGTGGGTTCAAGCCTCGCTGGATGCATTTGTGAGATAGATGATGTAGGGTGAAAAATTTATCGTAAAAAAAAAAAAAAAAAAAAAAAAAAAAAACGGACTTTCCTTACTTGACATGGTCTATAGGAGATCGTCAAATTGAGGGTCTAGTGAACTACTTGAGTCACTTGAAAGGCTTCAAACTTGGCTAAGGCTTCACGCTAGCGGACTGGTTGCATAGTCGCATGTCCATCATTAGTTTTGTGAGAAAAAAAAAATCAATTCGCTAAAAGCCTAAAAACATACCCCTTCGCTAGCGGACTGGTTGCATAGTCGCTAGCGGACTGGTTGCATAGTCGCATGTCCATCACATACTATAACTTCCATTATTAAAAATTGAAATATGATAAATAGACCTAATTGGGAGGCTTAATGAGAGGCCTAAAAACACTTGGCAGCATTCTGAAAATTTCATATAAGAACCCGCTTATTTTACAATCCATCAAGATATTGTCAAGTGTTTTTAGGCATCCCATTAAGCCTCGTTTTAGATCCATGTGTCATATCTCTTAAAAATTTGACCATGCATATGAAGAAAGAAATGCAGTTATGTAAAATCGATTTATGTCTATTGTTGAGGAACCCACATGCATTATGCTCATTATTGAGGCTGCTTTTTTGTTTGTACTAGGTACGGTTTCGGCGGTGCTAAGCACGGCCCATGATGCCATAATGTTTTAAATATTAAAGAGTGCCTGTATGATTCTTTACAAACTTGGTTGGTGCTTATGTTCAGATCAAATCGACATAGAATAAGCCGTTCAAAAAAAAATGTGACATAAAATAAAAACATAGTAAGCATAATATTGTAAAACATGTCATGATACTGTTTATAATGATCTGTCATGTCATCCATATTAAAAAGAAATGTTTGCTTAACCAAAAGGCTATGTTATAAAGACATTTCCATACTAAAACGTAATCACACTCTCCATTATTATACTTTTTTACCTATAATTTTTCCTCATAAAAAGAAATGTGTGCTTAAACCAAAAGGCTATGCAAAAATACATTTAGGCAAAAGGCCTCTATTCCCTATCTCTTCCATATACTCTGAAACAGCAACAAAATCTATAAATCATACTCTAAAATCTAAACTACTTTAAATACAAGCAATACTTATATATATATATATATATATATATATATATATATATATATATATATATATATATATATATAATATATTATTCTAATATTTCAGTAGTAATTAATTCTACAATAACGTCTTAAAACCGTGGGTCCCTAACTCATTTTGTGGGTCCCGAGTTATTTTTATGGGTCCCCGAGTAATTTCTTATGTATTTTTTGGAGGATTGTAGCTAGTTTGGCTACAAAATTGTAGCCAATATATCCCCTATATATATATATATATATATATATATATATATATATATATATATATATATATATATATTTTCTAAATTCACCACACAATAATTGAAGAGTCTTAATAATATATTGTGCTTTCCATACGAAATGCTAAAATCAATTTAAATCAGTAAAAACAAAAAGCTTAGATAACGTAAATGAAGCATTCGTACGCTTGAAGTCAAATATCAATGCAGTTTTCATCATCAATCAAAATAAAAACAATGTTCGTTTTTTATTTTATGAATTTATCTTCAAATAAATCTACATAAATTCAGATTATATACTTTAAATTAAGGTGGCATATTAACTGGATCTATGTTGCGAATTTCATCTAAACAATGGGTGAAAAGATTATTACATGTAACTTCAAATCTTCAATATTATGTAACCAAATACTTGGCTTCATCCTCCTATCTATAAATGTTCACAAGATATCTTTCAAATATCCAACCATCCATCTTTAAATCTTCAACTCCACCATAAAAACTACAACATCACATGGAAAAATTAAACATTAGAATAACCAAATTTCACAAATAGATCAATCAACAAAGTGCCAGACATAGAAAAAAATCAATCTAGATAGAACACAAAGAGAAGAAAAGAATACAACCCGAACTTTGTTTTTTTAGCTTCTCCATCCCTTGCACAACTCCAAAAATTCAAGCCAAAGAAAACAAACCTACAAAGATCATGTACATGTAAGTTTAGATATATATGCCAGATGGAACGAAATGTAAGTAAGGAAAAGAAAGATGGTGTTACCGGAAGGTGTTGCCGTGGTTGTAAAATGGTATCGCCGGAAAATAGCAAGCGGGTGAAGACAAAGATCGAAACTTTAGAGAGAGAGTGATGGTTTGAGTGAAATGAAATAGGTGTGAATGTGATGAGAGATGGATCATAGATTAGAGGAAAGTGTCTCAGTTTTTCAAATGCTAAACAGTGAGGCCGACGTGGCCTTTTTTCTAGTAGGCTATTGAGGGTGACGTGGCATTTTCTTAGAGCTTGTTACGTCTTATGTGGCATTTTCTTAGAGCTCCACAGTATTTTAAGAGGTCTCATTTATATAATAGGTAGATTTACGTGGCCTTTCTTTAGCTTTTGGTTTATACTTTATTTTATAGTGTTACAAACTTGAATTACGCAAAATACTTATATCTAAAATCAATGGTGAAGTTTGTTTAGACCAATGAAATGAAACCGATGTCTGAAATTCAAAAAATGACAAGTGACCCGATGATTGTTCTTGAACATGTTGTTTAAGATATGGTTCATGAAAATGAAGGAGATGATGAGCAGCTAGTTCAATGAAAAGGTGTCTTACTTTAGGACTCATGCCATGATGTCACAAACCACTTCGTGACTAAAAAGACCCTTTGGAAGCATGGAATCAAAAGCCAACATAAAGGGCGAAAAGATTCAAAGAAGGTGAGCAAAGCAGAGAAGTTGGCAATATAGAAGGAGACATAGTCATACGAGGGTTCTACACTAAACTTTGAATAAAAATAATAACAGTGATAATAGAAATTGAAATAAGAAAAATAAGAAAAATATTAACCACACATTTTAAATGAGAGAAAAATATAAGGGAGATGCATGTATATTTCGTATCATCTTAAATATCTTGATTGTGGTTTCTACACTCTTCTCATTTTAATTTTATTTTCATATGATCCTTACCATACTCACTATATGTGTTTTCTTTCTTTATATATAAAAGACGTATGCAAAGTTCTTTAAAACAGTGCAATTTCTTGGATAAGATAAAATAAAAGAAATGTCACAAATGTAGGAAAGTATAATGGTTTGTGAATAGTTTATAATCTGGATATAAATTGAATTTTGCAATCACTTTTAGATTGAATTAAGCATATATGCCTCGAGTTCACGAATCTCTAATCGGATAAAACAGATTGGCAATTGAAATTTAAAGCACGAGAAATCAATCAGAAACATTAGAGTATTGCATGTTGTTATGTTTTGTAAATGACACCATAAATATTGATGACGTATAGTCTATATCCGGGTCACGAACCCATCCAAAGCCCAATACTAACAAGCCCAACACGAACTGGGCTACGCTAATAAATGTTTAGGCCCACGAAGGTCCAAGCCCAAATCTATTTACGGAATAGATATTGGATATCTCCTATGTTTGGAGATAATCATTCCCCAACCGAATTAGGCGGGATACGCCGAAGGTTGAGGAACACGAAACCAACAAGGATTCCGTGCATATATAAAGGGAATCACATCCCTCGTTTAAGGTACGATCTACAAACCCTAACTCTCCTTAAACCCTAAACCGATTACTTACTCTCACGCCGGAGGATAATCGTGGGAGACAATCCTCTGATAAGCCTAACGGTGTTTTACGTCTCTTAGTCGCGGGTCTCAAGCAACAATTCTCAATTGGTACGAGGCGGGAGCTTCAAACAAGGAACGCCCAACTTTTGTATCAACAAGTGGCGCCATCCGTGGGACCATTCACTAAGAACTAAGACTAGAATGACGAAGCATGAAAATCGGCGATCGCAAGCGGATCTTCTTGGAAAGAAGCGCACATCGGCTCAGCTTCCAAGCGGACTCTGGGACAACCAAGATGCCAAAAACAAGGGGTCGGGCACGAACTTGGTCTACCCTATAGTGGAACCGCTCGGGGACAACCCGGCCACCACACCACTACCGGACGGTGGATCCATCTGCTGCGTTGATCTTACCACTCCCATCAAACCGATTACTAGAGGCCGACTTGACAAAAGCACCGGATGCACCGGATAAAAATAAGGACACAAAGCGAGCGAATACCCTCGCTCTAGAAGGGTCGCACCGGAATTAACACCAAGGGATTTCGTATCCCAAAATTATGAAACCTTGACGCCTCATGCAAGAGGAGGCTAGAAAAAGGTCGGTCGGACCTTACAAACCCGACTCGGTTTTGACTCGAATACGAAACCTCACCACCGCGCCCCGAGAAGGAGAAGCGCGCGAGACGACGGACCGACCTCCGTGTTTAATGAAATTGGGAAAAGGATTGAGGATGATGAGACATCCAACTCACGTACACGGAAGGAAGTAGCGAGGATGAGCAGCGCACCGGTGTCCATACCGGACTTGGTAGCCGCAGAATCTGAGACGATGCATGGACGACGATATTCCCAGTGAAAGCTCTCCAGTACAAACTCGAGAAGATCGGCGCAAGCGCCGAAGGAAGGAAAATTAGTCCTCTGAAAATTCCTCGGACAACGGGGATAGCGGCCCGGACACCGGAAGTCCGAAAATGATATAACGACCGGGAGGATGAAGATATATCCTTCCCGTGGCGCCGTCAAAAGGTGGATGCGTTTACTCGACGCATCAATGACTTCTCGGAAAGTAAAAGGAGGCGCATGCACCAGCGTGAAAACCTATGGCGAACAGGTGATCGATGATCACCTCAAAATTTTGAATCGGTACACAATTGAAAACCGCGGCACGTGTGGTGCCACATGTTCAACTCCACGCGGTGGGAAGCGCGCGCGGTTCAAGAAGCTTCCACGCGAAGCATCAATGGCTTTGAGGAATTGAGGAAGGCGTTTCGCCTAAACTTTACTCGGCGGAAGAAGTGCGCTAAAATCTGTCGAACTCGCCGGGGTAAGCGGCGCCAAGGAGAATCTCGACGCATTCATGGAACGCTTCAAAGATGAATGCATGCAAGTTAAAGCATGCCACAAGTCTTGAAGATCTCGGTTTCATGAGCGGGATTAACAATCGAGAACTCATCAAGCGGTTGAGCGACAAAATTCACGAAACCTTTGATGAGCTCATGAAACGCTCTCGGTCCTTCGTCCGGGGAGAAGCCGCGCGGCGGATAGCAAAAAAACTACTCGAACTACGGGTCACAGGAACAACACGGAAACAATCCACCGACCGGGTAGTAACCGTAATAGGAGCTATCGCAACGGGGAGCGGAGAGATAATGACAGTACACCCACGACCAAGACCCCAAAGGAAATACTACGCAGCGAAGGTGCGAACTTTCCAAGACCGCCGCAAATCGCACTCAGGAGGATCGGCGCACCGGAGCGGATCTTGTGACTACCACGCACGAAGGGCCACACAACTAACGAATGTGTCCAATCTGCGTCGACTCATTGACAAAATGGTTAAAGAAGCGATTGGACCATTTGGTCAAAAATATTAAGGAAGGAAAGGATAGATGAAGAGTGGGAACAAGAAGGAGACACCCAAAGAAAAAGCCGACACCATCTACATGATACAATCATGGCGGCGGTCACTAGACGAAGGTCGGCCGGAGTTTTCACGAGGCGAAATCTCTTTCCCCACCTTAATCGCGGACAATGCGATGGTTGAGCCACTCACCATTGAGATTAGTGCGGGGTCACGACATCCATCGCATGTATGTTGATGGTGGCGCATCGGCGGACATCATGTATGAGCCTTTGCTTCAAGCGGCGCGGCGAAATCTGTGATCGGTTAAGTCCGGTCGAACGGCGTTGGTGGTTTCACGGTGAAAGATATGGCCTATGGGCAATCGATTACCGGTCGATCGCCGAGCGAAAAACACTCCGCGACGGCCCGGATGGAATTTATGGTGATCAAGTCTCCTCGCCATACAGCGGCATTATAGGGAGACACGGGATATCGACTATCTGCGCGATGCCATCAACGGCAAGCGGGATGCTTAAATTCCGGTGGAAGGGGCATTGTTACTCTTTACAATGCCACCGTACCGCATAGAGAATGTAACACGATTACATGCGAAACGACACCGATCCCGAGCGGTAGCGCAACCAAAGTTCCAAACACGAAGGTTGCGCTTCACCCGAATACCGGGCAGAAATATCCATCGGAGGTCACCGTCGGACAACGGCAAAGCATTTGTATCATGCTCTTGCAAAAGAACTTGGACATTTTGCATGGGAGCCAAAACACATGACCGGGTACCACGCTCAATCACGAGCATAAGCGAGAATCCGACAAGGGTACTCACCAATACGCCGAGAAGAAGCGGCCAAGCCCGTGGCCGCCGCACAAGCAATTTTGGCGGTGCACAAACCGGTGGATGCGGGAATTATCGTGAAGTCTACTACCACGACCGGCTTTCTAACCCGAGAATGGTCAAAAGAGCGACGGTAGTGGCGAATGTGCGTGGACTTCACCGATCTTAACAAAGCGTGCCCACAAGATCGCTACCCATTACCGAGATAGGCGGAAAATAGAGTCTCGTGTGGGTACCCATTGAAGTGTTTCCTCGATGCGTACAAAGGATATCATCAAATCCGGATGGCAAGGAGGATGAGGAAAAAGCGGCCTTCACACAAGCCAAGGTGTCTCTTGTTACACAAAAATGCCTTTTGGCTTGAAGAATCTGAGCGCCACCTACCGGTTTAGTAGACAATGCTTTCGAAAAACGGTGAGGCCGCAACACGGAGGTCTATGTTGATGACACGGTCATAAAAGCCATCACGAAGATGAGTTAGTGCGCGATATTGAGGAAGCGTTCAAAACTCTAGAGATCAATATGAAGCTAAACCCCAAAAATGTACCTTGAGCGCCATCAAGGCATGTTCCTCGGATACCTAATAGAGCCCGACGGTATAAAACCATGTCCGAGAAAAGACAAAGGCGTCATCGAACTTCCTTCACCGCAAGCGTTGAAGGAGGTCCAATCTCTCAACGGAAAGCTAGGCGGTCTTAACAGTTCTGTCAAAGTCGTGACAAGTCTCTACCTCTTCAAAACACTCAAGAAGTGTATCAAAAGGGGATTTCCGATGGACTACGGAGGCGAAGAAGCCTTCACACAACTTAAGCAACACCGCAACGCTCCCATACTTGTCGCACCCGACCGGGGAAGAGTTAATTATGTATCTATCCATGGCGGATGGAGCGGTGAGCGCGGTGCTACTAACGATAGGGATTCAATATAAACTCATGTCTACTTTGTGAGCAAGGCACTCAAGAAGGCGGAGATGAATTATAGCGCCATGGAAAAATTAGTTACGGCGTTGGTGTTTCTTTGCCAAAAGGCTACGCAGTACTTCCAAGCGCATCTAATAGCGATGATCACGCACCAACCGATCAAGCGGATCATCTCCAAACACGATGCATCGGGCCGCTGCGAAGTGGAGTGTATTGCTAGGTGAGCACAACATCTCTTACGACCACGCATCGCAATCAAAGGACGATTCGCGCGACTTCATCATCGAAAATCCGACACCGACGAGGTACCCGCACCAAGTAGGACGGAACCGCGACCCATGGATCTTGTTTACGATGGGTCCTCATGCGTTGATGGTTCAGAGCGGCCTCATTCTCACAAACCCGGAGGAATAGAATTCACTTACGCATGCGCGTTTGAATTCTGACGACGAACAATGAGGCGAATATGAAGCTCTAATCATTGGACTACGCATTGCGGCTCGGATGGGTGTACGTAACCTAGAGGCAAACGTGGACTCCCGACTAGTGGCCAACCACGTGTTGGGCGGATCGTGGCTAAAGAAGAAAATATGATTCGATATCTCGACAAGACCAAGACTACGATCAAAGGCTTTGTGATTCACCATCAAGCAAGTTCCTAGAGGAGAAAATCGCAAAGCGGATGCACTAAGCAAGATCGCCTCGACAAGCTTCGCACACCTATCAAAGCAAGTCTTTGGTGGAAAAAGCGAAAAGCAAATCCATATCGGAGATGGAAGTCTCCACAATAATAGAGGAGGACGGTCCTACATGGATGACACCGATAATGAGAATTCCTAAGCAAAGGAACGTTACCCCAAGAGCGAAGGAAGCTCGCAGGATACGGCGACGACCTGAGATTCGAACTTGAGACAACATCTTGTCTCGACGCTCCTTCCTCCAACCATGGCTCATTGTGTTGGTCCCCACAAGCAAATTACGTCTTTGCGAGAATCCATGAAGGTTCATGCGGCATGCACTCGGGACCACGATCCGTTGTGGCACGCGCCATGAGATCGAGGATACTCTTGGCAACCATGCACCGCGATGCGCGGATTTAATAAGGAAGTGCAATGATTGCCAAGTTCATAGACCCGTCCCGCGCCAACCACAACACGAGCTAACGCCAATTACATCACCATGGCCATTCTACAGTGGGGTATCGACATTGCGGGACCTTTTCGATCGCGGCGGGAGGGTTAAAATTCCTCATAGTCGCCATAGACTACTTCACTAAGTGGATCGAAGCAAAGGCAGTAGTGACAATCACGGGCAACCAGGTCAAGCGCTTTGTCTGGGAAAGTATAGTATGCCGCTTCGGACTGCCTGGCGAAATCATCTCGGACAACGGGAAACAATTCTGCGACAACCCTTTCAAAGACTGGTGCGAGAAGTTGAACATCACACAGCACTTCGCGTCAGTTAAACACCCACAAACCAATGGCTTAGTGGAACGTGCGAATCGAAGCTTAGGTGAAGGAATTAAGGCACGCCTAGACAAGCACAAAGGAAGATGGGTGGAAGAGCTATCACATGTCTTGTGGGCGCATCGCACCTCAATCAAAACCAGCACGGGAGACACTCCTTCTCTAGTCTCTGGACGAAGCCGTCATACCAGCCGAGATCGGCATGCCAACAATCCGCACTGCTGAGATCAATGTGGCAACCAATGATGACGAGACGTGTCGACTTGGATCTGCTAGAAGAAAGCGCGAGCAGCGCAACAATACGGGAGGCAAAATCAAAGTCAAGGATGAAAGGATACTACGACACTAAAGTGCCCGGTGTTTCATTCGAGACCGGTGACTTTGTTTACCGCGCCAACGATGCGAGCCATGCAGAAGACACAGGAAAACTTGGCCCAAAGTGGGAAGGACCCTACGAGGTTACTGAAGCACTAGGAACAGGCGCGTACAAGTTACGAGGCTTGGATGGTCGAGAATTGCCACGCACATGGAACATCTGCAACCTCAAGAGGTGCTACCTATAGGAGTGGCCACGGCCCGGCGTACCAACGCTCAGGCACTTTACCAAAGTACCCATAAAACATCTATGTATTTACTTTTTGTTTCCTTAGTATAATGTCTTATTTGTTTTCTCACAAACACTTGCAAGTATTAATAAAATGTCGCGGTTTCTAGCTAACTCCGTGACACACTTAAATTTGTTATTTTCATATACTGTATGTCTTAACAATTTTCTATTTTTCGCCTACATGGCGCGCATGCAATAAATACACCTATGAGGGTAAAAGGATAAGTTAACCTACTAAACAACTTATTGAGTAAGAGGGTTGCAAACCCATCAACACCGGATCACGTATCCTTGTTAAACACCTTGTTCACAAGACGTTGGAATAAGTTTTGTGCGCATCCCACGGATGCGCAACAACATATATGGTGCACGTTTAACAACTTAGGAACCAAGACACTTGATTCCTTAAATGTGATATTTACAGTACGCTGCATATCATAACATACACGACTATGATAAAATACTTAGAAATTATTTCTCAATTATACTATGATCTTCATACATGATTATGGATTATTTGCGCTGGCGTACACATTTGATTTCCCGGCAACGAATACATTTTTTATGCAAAGATAAGTATGAACATTACAAGTTGCAATACTACTCACATACACTTAGCAAAAGAAGATTTTTTTAATAGCTACAAGTTCTTACACAAGGATGGTTACTTCAAAAAGTACAACTATGACAACGCTTAATCGATGAGCTACCCACACAGGTTACAGTATCTTTTGCCTCGTCAAGCCTCTTCAACAAGTCCGAGTCTTGGCGCGACACGGTGGCAACACTCACGGGCACGCCATCAGATCTTGGAAGGTGAGCTGCACCAACCCCGCACAAAACAGCTTTACCCTTAATACCTTCCCTTTCAGCAAGTCTGGTAGCATGCGCTTCCAATACTTCCTTCAAGGACATTTCTTTCTCTAGAGCAAAGGGATTCAACATGTCCTTAGGGCGAGCAAAAACAGGCACCTGCAGCTGAGAGACATCAGGCTTCAGATAATAGTCGGTTAAACTTTCGCATCCTCGATGCGATGGCGCTAAGGTCAATCCTTCCATCATAATCGGTTATAGGATAATCCCGGTCACGCTCCATTTCAAAGAATCATGGGAAGCTCTAAAGTCTTCATGTTATTCATAGCAGCAACCAGGTTATCATAAGACTGCGCATCATACCCAGGAACCTTGTCAATAGGAACCTTTAGCAAGTCGGCCTCCTGCAGCGCCTCTATAGCCTCTGATTTTCCTCTCGCCAAAGCACATTGGACTACCTCACCAAATTTGTCCACCACCTCCTTGGACTCTAGAGTACTCAGCGCAGCAAGACGCAGACCATGGCTGATAAGCCACCTGCGCTCAGAGATGGTAGACATTAGATGAGGATATAATTCCTCATCATACTCCAAAGTAAGCTTCCGCAGCTTCGTCTCTTGTGCCTCCAGAGCACTGCTCACAGTCGCACCAAAATCTTCCAACTGCGAGGTCAATGCGTCCTTATTCTTCTCCAGATACTGTAGGGCCCAGAGAATCGAAGCCTTGTACCCTGACGACTCTGTACGCTCTTGGCTTATTTGGCCCATCAGCGCCATTTTCTCCTCGGCCTGTTTCTGTGCATACACGCTCAAACTCTCTACTTCAGCTCTGGCACTAGCCAACTGCGCCTCTAACAAAGCAATCTTCTCATTTTTCTGAGCACCTTGGCTGCTTTCACCAGCGATACATACCCTTAGCTTCTCAACTGTTGCAGCTTGGTGCGCAGACACCTGTACCAACTCCTCAACTAATTGACCCACTGATGCAACTCCAGCAGGTAAATCTTCATCTTTTTGGCTGAATGGCTCAGACCGCACAGGACTATCCTTGGGGGGAGATTCTGCAACCTGCTCAAACCTGCACACACAGACAGAGCATTATCAGGTTCCCATTTACAGTTGATATAAAAAAAAAAAAAAAAAAAGAGAAGCGCATCCACTTACTGTGGGCTAGCGACATCAGCAGACGGGTGCGATGAGGCAACATCACTGGTGGATGATTCCACAGTGAGGATCACCGGGCGTTTCTTCCTTGAAGTACTCGCGCCATCCTCTCCGAAGGATCTCTTGCGCTTTAACCCAGACTCCGGCTCCTCTTCTTCTTCTTCATCCATAGGTTGCGCCACGGCTACAGGTGGTGGCTGCGCTACGGTAGAAGGCACCTTGGGGCTTGGCACACTTTGTAGTGGTGTCGCTTCCACTGCAACAGAGGAACTAGTACCTGCTTCCCCCATGTTCATCTCCATGACATGACCTGCAGTGGCCGCTAGTATAGCTTCCTCTCCTTCTTTTAGGGGCGTACCCACCCTTACCTCAATGGGCTTCGCTAGCTGCACCACGGTAAATAGATCCATTTCTGCGCGATACATGACAACAAATAACACAGGTTATATAATGCGAGAAAAGCACAGAAAAGTCTTACATTAATGACAAAAGGAGGTGCGAGGAACGAGTACCCACCCTGGCCATTAGCGCCCAAAAAGATTGGCATTTCATCCGGCATACCAAAATAATTACGGCTGATGCCCATATGCACCAAAAATTCCTCAGGATAGGAACTAATGGGGATGCGGTTTGCATTAATCAGTTCCGCATCCTCAGCTATATATGATCCAGGTACGGGGCACTCATCCCTCGGCAATGTTCCGCGGGTATAAAAGTCATGGCGCCACGGAAAGCATGTGTCGTCTACCCAGAAAAACGACTCTCTCCAGTTTCTAAGCGCATCTAATTTCTCAGTATAACACTGAAATCTCCCGGCACGCTTAGCAAAAGATACCCACCCATGTGACCATGTCGTGTGATAAAAGGCACATAATAGGTGGATGGTTGGATTAACCGCCAAAGAAATGGCGCTCACCTCAAAGTTAGTAATTTTAGCCGCACTGTCTGACAACGGTGGGATATGTGCGACTCGTAATAATTTAAAACATCGCACATAAATCGGGATAAGGGCACGCGTTGATTGGCAAATTCAAAGAATCGTGTGTATACCCTATTTTCCGTACGGAAATCTGCGATAGGCGCTTGCGCACCGGAACAACCGGATGCACGTCCAAGCGGTATAAATAATCCGAAGTGAACTCTGAAGATCACTTTCGGCGAGGTTGAGGTGAATTCGGACAACCGCTGACCATGATATTGTTTTACAATGCGCGCGGTTACCTTTAAATACAATGTTTTTCCGGGTTGAAGTTTGATGTCTTGTTAGCAATGGGGATGAAGGTTTTTTGTGAGAAACGAAAGGAAATGACCTAAGGGTTATATAATTCTTCTCGCCCACACGATGAGTGACGCGTGGACCGCACTACTACTAATAGTGTGGCTGAGATTGCTTGATGGGACATCACAGCAGTAACTTTCCCCCGATTTACGAGGAACCAATTTTCTAATCCTATGTCTAGATACAATGTATGGGAAGAGATATTTTTTATGGCTTATTGGCTACGCTTTGAAGTTTTTTGCTGCCTACGGTTATTAGTCTAGCACCCGCAGTTAGTCACTACGCATACTAGACTGGGGGGACATGATGACGTATAGTCTATATCCGGGTCATGAACCCGTCCAAAGCCCAATACTGACAAGCCCAAGACGAACCGGGCTACGCTTAATAAATGTTTGGGCCCACGAAGGTCCAAGCCCAAATCTATTTACGGAATAGATATTGGATATCTCCTATGTTTGGAGATAATCATTCCCAACCGACTTAGGCGGGATACGTCGAGGTTGAGGAACACGGAACCAACAAGGATTCCGTGCATATATAAAGGGAATCACATCCTCGTTTAAGTACGATCTACAAACCCTAACTCTCCTTAAACCCTAAACCGATTACTTACTCTCGGGAGGATAATCGTGGGAGACAATCCCACTGTAAGCCTAACGGTGTTTTCGTCTTTAGTGCGCAGGTCTCAAGCAACAATTCTCAATTGGTACGAGAGCCGGAGCTTCAAACAAGGAACGCCCAACTTTTGTATCAACAAATATGGTTATACCAACCATCGAAAATCAGTTATTTTCGGTTATATACCAACCATTATGTTGGTAAAAGACGTGTTGGTTGGGTTTTTGGCCCTACAAGGGGTGTTGCCCCTTGACCCTGCAAGGGGGCGAGACCCCTTGACCCTTGCGTCTTTGTCGTGACTATATCAAGCTAACTATAACGAGTATGCACTCCGCATCTTCTAACTCGTCTTGAGCAAAACTAGTATAAGGCCGTTGGATTCCAGAGAAACACAATCACCTAAAATAGTTGATAACACTAAAATTACCAACAACAAATATATCATATTACACGTTGAATCGGACTGAATTGGTTGCTTTGACTGGTCGAACCAAAAACCTGAGATGTAACCGGTTTACAAAGCTAGATGAACTTATTGTAGTTCAATCGGTGCAAATCGAGAAAAGAATAAAACCGAATTAAGAAAAACTTGTAAACCGGTTAACAAATCTTTTCCCGATTTTCTTTTGGTTTGATCATTTAATTTTATGCTTGTGTTTTACTTGGTAAGACATAAAATGATGATTTTCGTATGTTTGGACATGCTTATAGCGTTCACCTTAAGCAATTATTGTTGTGTTTACCATTGTCTAGATATTCATTGTGATACTTTCTAAATTACCCAATCAGATCGGCTAACTGGTTGAGCTGGTTAAACCAAGGCGTGTAAGAAAATCGCTTTTTTGTCGGTTCTATTTCTAAATATGTCCACAATACTACTTTTGTATGTCTAAACTATACAACAATGGTGCATTTTTTCATTACATAAGATAGCATGTCTATTTATTTTAGAAATAGTTTTGAAAATATAAAGAAAATCATTTGCATAAAATTAAAACTTAACAAATGAGCAATGTCGTTAGATAAAAATAATCTTACTAATAAAAGGCAACATGATCTATTAAATAATGATTTGCATGACTAAACTTCATGCCTAAAGATATGCCTAACTCTAAGATGATGACACATGGCAAGATTAATGGTGAGGATTATGAAAGAGAAAATAGACATTTCACATGTCACATGATGAACTGTTTAGGCATAAATTTAGTCATATGAGTTAGATCTCCCTATCATTACTCTTTAAATATTTAATTACATTTACAACTTAAATTACTATACTTAATTACATTTACAACTTAAATCACTAAGGGTGCGTTTGATATCTCACTATGGGAATGAGATTATGATTATGAAAGTGATTAAAAGTGTTTGTTTAAGATGAGGGGGCCCACCACTATGGTAATGAATGATAGATATAATACATACTCCATATACATCAAACGAATAGTTATGGATCTCTCATAGATGAGGACCCACCATTACTATCAAATTCATACCCATCATCGTTTATGGCGATACCAAACGCACCTCACTTTCTTCACTTTCACTTACTCCATACCTATATATACATAAAATTATACACACAAATTAAGCTATTATAGACCATTGCCGTTATGCACGAGTAATCATTTAGTATTGATTGAATGTTTTTTCCCCGTTATATAAGGTAGCATGTCTATTTATTAGATAAATAACTTTGTATAACCTAACATAAACCATGAACCTAATGCACCCTAAACTCTTTATTAAGTTCTGACATTAACCTATTATTGAACATAAACATTATTTTAGTTGTAAATAGATAATATTGTTATTAACATCAAAAGAGTTAATTGCATTTTTGGTCCTTGTGGGTTGGCCAAATCGCAGGTTTGATCCTTAAAAGCTTTGAACAGAACGATAGTCGCCATTTCAAGTTTGAAACGTTTTGTTGTCTTTTACTCAAGAAGACAAAGGGTATTTTAGTCATTTAACTTTATCTAGGACCAAAATGCAATCCAAACTTCAAAACGTGACTATCACGACTTTCAAAGTTTTGAATCAAACTGCAATTTGGCCAAACCACAAGGACCAAAATTGCAATTAACTCCATCAAAAAATATAAAAGAACAAATAGAGTACCAAAAATAAAATTCTCTCTTTCAGAAAAGCCATCTGTGCATAATAATTTAGTGAAAATATAAAACGATTTTTCTGTTGAATATGATAACGAGGGATCTGAAAACAAAAGCATCAAAGTTATAGGCCGATTTATGTGACCAAACATGTCATGAAAAGTAAACAAACATCATTATCATTATGACTTAGTCAATACCACCACCCACTTGCTAGTTCACTGAGGGCAACTGCTCATATTAAGACTAATTCGATTCGCGGCGTTCTGACAAACGATGATACTGCGTGATTATATTTTTGGTGATAGCGAAGATTTTTCAACGCATTGCTCTTAAAGAAGGAAAAAGAATTTCCAACACAGAGTTTATTAATTGTAAATTAGTTTGTTTTCTTCTTACAGCGCTTAAGAACATAATAAAAAACTTTTATATGAAGGTCCGCATGCGATTCTATATTTTTCATGATCTAACTTAACATAGCGTTAACTTAATGGAACTACTTTACCGCACAACATTGCTTTAAAAAATGGCGACACGCATCACAACGCAACGACGATATTGTTATCGTTTAGGACATGTAATATTATTAATGTCGCAAAATCGTGAATCGGTGGTCGGGCGGTCGACCACCCCGCAAATGATTAATCGGTTAATATGGATTAATCGGATTGGCATTTCATGCAAGTTTTGGGTATTTCTTGATATCAAACTAAAGATTTTAATCGATTCTGGCTCTTATATTTCCAAACTTCAATAAATGTCAAATTCTAATTATGAGGCCTATCATGTGTTATAAGTGAAATAAATGATCCCCAAATTAAGTAGAATGTCTAAATTATTATTTTTAAAAGTTGGATGATTTGGACGATTCGACCGATTTTTTATCGATTCGGCCGATTTGTTACCGATTCGGCCGATTTTTGACAGATTAATGGCTGATTATTTGCCTAGGCCGATTTTTCCATCGATTTTCAAAAATCAACAAGGTATATAACTGTTTAACGATTAATCGGCAGATTCGGCCGATTTTTGCAACATTGAATATTATATATCATTTAATAATAAATGGTGTTTAAAAATAGCGACTTTAGCACCATCTAGTGGTGTCTATATTGCTAAGTTGTGGTGGTAAATGGTGGTCCGTTGTGTGGTCGAAAAAGGTGGTGTCAGAAACTCTAACTACATAAAAGATTGGTTTCTACGATCCACTTAATGATTTATAAATTTTATTTAATGATGTTTTAAAAAGAAATAAAAGATAAGATGATTTATGTCCTATTGTTGTACCATGTGATATATTAAGTGTCTTTTGAGTGAGGGGGTATTTTAATAATATCCAAAATTAATTGTAAAATTCATTTAGTGGTTGTTTGAAATATGTAAATGATAAAATGATTTATGCATTATTGTGTTGTACCATTTGATATATTAATTGTACTTTTGAGTGATGTGGTATTTTAGTTATATTATTAATGATTTGTAAATTTCATTTAGTTAGTGTTTTAATGAAAAAAAGTTAGATGATTTATGCATTATTGTTTTGTACAAAGTGCTATATTAATTATACTTTTGAGTAAGAGTATTTTATGATATCATTAATTCGACATTAATATACACAAATATTACAGTTAGATGATTTATGCATTATTGTTTTGTATCAAGTGCTATGTATGAATTGTATTGTACTTTTGGTTACAAGTTTAGTAGGTTACTTTTATTAGAAATGTTTTGTCTTAAAATTTTAAGACTTCTTTATTTAAAATGTCCTAAACACTTTATATAGTAGCATAGATGATCCAACTCCGCATAATTTACGCTTACAAAATGTAACAAATATTGTAATAAATTCATATTTGCATCACATTCGGATTATGTAGGAGGATTGCAAAACTTCTTCTGGAGGGTTAGGTACACCGCCTAGGAGGATTGTAAAACTTCTTGAGGGTTACATCCACCGCATCGGCCCAACACAACACTCGCATCCCGCCTCATAGCAACCACGTTCACAGTAATAACGCTTGTCGCTTTTCGCGTTTCGTTATCAAACAAAGACTGCCCGATTCGCTTCCGTCACTAATCCTAACGTGACTGTCATGCACATTACGACGGCTCACTCCACTCGTGTACCCTTACGTGTCGGTTGGTTTCATTTTCATTCCTTCCGGAGAATCGACGGGGACTGACGCAATATATGTCGGCGAAATTTGTGGTGAAATCATTTCGGTTCCTACAGTAGTTCCGATATAAGCGACGGGTTTTTAGAGAGATCAATACATTCATAGTGTTAGCGCATTCATGACCTCCTACGAATAATGGAATACAACGCCAATTAAACATGGATGTGACAATTCGACTAATCGATAGGAGATAACTAGAATAATGAAATCTAAGTAAACATGTTTTACCTATCATTCAATCTCTCATTTAATTTACTTGCAATTTAGTTTTAATTATTAGTTTTAATTAGTTTAATTATTATTTTAAATAGTTGATAATCAAAACCCCAATCCAATACCGAGATTTTAATTGCTTTTATAAAATATAAAAGATAAAAGAATCATCCTCACCTTAAACCTATTCGTCATACATCTCGACCTTCCCAACACTATTCCTCTCGAGAACGATCAATCCCGAGTCATACCTATACTACACTACAACGGTAGGTACACCGCCTGGGAGGATTGTACAACTTTTCGAGAGGGTTACATCCACCGCATCGCCCAACACAACACACGATCATGCCTCATAGCAACCACTTTCCTGTTACTAGCGCTTGTCGCTTTTGTCGTTTCGTTATCAAACAACACCGCCAACTTCACTTTTTTCCGGTTCGTCTCGCTACTAATCCTAACCGTGACTCGTATACACATTATGACAACTCACTCACCATGTACCTCGTCTTCGGTTGGTTTCATTTTCATTCCGTCTGGGAGAATCGACGGGGGACGGACGCAGTATATGTCGGCGAAATTTGTGGTGAAATCGTTTCCGGTTCTGGCGGTAGTTTCGATAAAGGCGACGGGTGGTGTGATGGCCGTGAACGGTGGTGGAGTGACGATGGAGATAGAGACAAAGATGAAGCTGGTAGGTAGTTTTAGGGTTTTGAAAGTGTATACGCATAGAGTTGAGAGTGGTGTGGATTGTTGTTTGGCTATTGAGGTTAAACTAGATCTATTTTGGGATCGTCTTTGAACTATACCCCATTGGTGAAGCGGTGGCGGGTGATCACGGTGAAGTAGGTGATGTAGGTAGGTGACGGGACAATGGTGGTATGCGTTTGTTCTTGAGGAAGAATCAACTTGTGCTTGAGTGCTTGTGTTTCTAGTGCTGGTACTAGATTGTTTAAAAGAGAAGGAGTGTGTTTGTTTTTAGGTTTAACAAAGTGATATGTTTCACAGCATTCCAACAATCCTCAAAATGTATTTGGATAAAATTTTCACAATGTCTAGTCAAAATCTATGCACAAACAAGAAGAATCTACATAAAATAAGAATATTTGATTGATCTTATAATCTTCATATTCTATTGTAACACAATTTTGATTAATTCAAAACCAAAATAAAGAAATATTCCTAAAATGAAACTTGAATTAAAAAGAGAAAGTAAGAAAAATATTTGGGTATACAATGGTGACGACGTGGTGGTGAGTATGGTGGTGCCGATGGTCATAGACTCATGGTCCCCTGTTACAAATTACGATTACGTAGACAGTTAACTTACAAAATATCACATTCTTAATTAATAGGCTACATTAATATTGCTTTCACAAATGAGTTATATATAAGTGGGTATTTATTTAAAATGACGAAGATGATGAGATTTTTAATGGTGACGACGGTGGTGGTGGTGGGTATGGTGGTGGCAATGGTGATAGGGATTTGAGGTTGAAGAAGAATGGAGAGGTTGAAGAAGAGGGTGTTTGGATTAGAGTAGTTTAATTTTTTCTTTTGAATTTGATAACTGGAACTTCAGGGACCAGTATAAGTTATGTATGACAAAATGTCACATAAAATGATACAATTGCTATAAGCTCATGACACGAAGCTAGGCCGATTATGATGTTCGCCCAACAGTGTTTGTCAAACAACTCTCATTCGATATTAAATGAAATGTATCCGTTTGACCGATTGGAACTACCAACCCGGATGGAGGAGTCACCTCAATAGATCTATTCACTCACTCTACTTACTCTCGTAATTAACGGTTCATGATAATGAAATGGGGACATTAATATTGCAATGAGGTAACTTAAGCAATGTAAATGAATTTGATATACTTGGGTTCGTAATAAAATGTTGTGCAATGTATTCTCCCCGTAGGTTTGAGATGAAATATAAACTTGAATAAAAGCAGGGCTATGAAAACTCACTTGATACAATGATTATGATGACAAAAGTGGATACAACGAAATGAGCGCAATCTCTAGCGCAACCTATTATGAATGATATGATCTAATATAAGTCATGATATAATGTTGTGCATGCAAACTCATATGATATCCATACCACTTGTGCATTTGAAAATAAAGTTTATCGTCGAAAAATAAGTTTATAACGTCTTGTCAAGTTATAAAATACTTTACGCTTATATAGGTTGAAACATTATCCCGATAGTCGTTTAGAAATAGAACAAGAATTTATAGTTTTTCGTCGTAAAATGATATACTTTGACAACTCATGAAAATGACTAAGTAACCTCGGGAAGCTTAGTCGCAAAATGGCGAATATTGAGTATTAGTGTTGAAGAAAATAGTTGTTATCGTCGTAATTCAAATACGTATATCTTGAGCGTTATAGGTCCGTTTTCTACGATTTATATATCCTCGGTTTCGTGTTAATGTATACTAATATATTTTTGATAAATCGACTCATTTAGATTACGTTTAAAACTCGGTTTTGCCCCTTAAAAATCCCTTGACAGCTGTATTATTTCGAGAAAATTAGTTTTCGTCGTTAAACTTAAAATTAACGTATCTTTTAGTTATAAACCCGTTTTAACCGTTCAATGACCATGGTTTCGTTTTTAATTCTATTTTCTGAAAATATAAACCAAAATAATCCACCACTTACTGAAATTTCTAGATTTTATAAAATGGACAGCCCTTCAACTATTTTTGTCAAAAACGATTTTTACTAGTTCATGTCTTTTATCAATCCATTCCAATCAACACCAAAACTATTCTAAACCTACCATACACCTTCTTAGGGTGTCATGGGTTCCTAAAATTCTCCAAAAATGATAGGGTTCATGGGAATAAATATAGGATAGTTAAAACTCATTATAAGTAGAAAAACAAGTAAAAAGTGGTATGATTCATAACATAGTTGCATGTTTTTGCTAATAGATCATAAAAATATAACAAGTAGTAGTTCAAATGAGTAGAAAATTTTTTATCACAAGCTTACTTGGATGATGATGAATTTTTGAGCAAAGTTTACCTAATAATCTTGAGGTTTTTATTTCAAAACCCTAACTAGATTACTACTAAGACTTGTTTAACACTTGATCTTGAAAAAAAATATGGTTTCTTCTTGTTTTCTTGCTTGGCGATCATCAACAAAGGGATGAGAGGGTTTCTAGTTTTTACACATTTTAGTATGTGTAAGTATGTGTCATAACTTAATATATTAGTGGTATAATACAAATATCTAGTAAGTAGAGTATGTGTACACTATTAAGTCAAGATATTTCATAAAAAATGACAAGGGGGGGGGGTCGGCAAGGGTAAAATGGGGAGACAAGTTGTGTATTTTGATGATTAAATGTATCTAATAGTTATGTATAAATGTTGTTTTGTACATGTAATTAGTTATTTAGTGTAGCGTTAGCTAGAAATCGATTTTAAAGGAACAAAATAAAATATATCAAGTCATAAAATTATAAAATGCATTTCTCAAGTATTGAGTGAATAAATAATTATCGAATAGAATTTACAAAACCGTAAATATATATATATAACAATATATATCTGAAATAAATCCAAAACATCGGGTAAACTAATAATATAGTTTTATAGTCTTAAAATGAGTATAAAAATATATCAAGATAATTGTTGGAAGTGTCGGATCAATTGTTCAAAATAATTGATCGTGCAATAACGTTATTTAATAAACAAATATCGTTAATGAAATATGCAAACCAATGCATGAACTAATATGAAAATGATGTTCTTGATGATATGTAGACTAACTCTAGTCTATATGTAATATTCTCAATGATGTTCCATGAATACGAAACTTAACCGCCTTACGGTTCGCGAATTTGTTACTCGTAAACCAAGTTTACGAAAATGATAAATAGTAACCATGAATAGTGATTTTCTCCGGGAATGAATAGTGTTTTATGAATAGTAAAATTTTAAAATAACCTCTCAAAGTCGCAAACTGACTTCAAAAATGATGAATAGTAATTTGTGAATAGTAAATTCCCGAGATGAATAGTAAATTTGAGAAATGACCTGAAATTACGATTTGTCACAATTTTATAGATAACGCTTCAGAGAGCAACCGCAGAAAGGCAACGTGTTATCTTATAAAATAAAATGTAATTTTTCTTTAAGCAATAGTCGTTCATATTCGGAAAGTAATGAATTATTTCAAAGCAATTTTGAAATGATATAGGTGACTAACAAGGAAATAAATCCCGTAGCTCTCACTGAAATTGACAACATTACAGGAATGTTATTTCAGTAATAAAATGCAATGCTCCCACTGGATTTGTCAACATTGTAAGTGTTACATTGCCAGTAGAAAGCATATAGCAATTTTATACACTTTCATATTCTCTTCGAATGCCTACAAGTAGCAATGTACTTAGATATTGAGCAGTATATGAAGTCCTACTTATGTAGATGAGGACTAGCCACTCATGCTTTCATTTAACTTGAATCTTTAGCATGCAATTCCTCCTCTATCGTCTACATAGCCCCAAGGGTATTTTGCACTTTAGGAATAATAAGAGTCCAAGAAAATTACCTAGCGAATATTCTAGTAATTTCTTTACTCTTTTCGGTTTAAACTCATACATCGTGACAAGTGCAAGATGTCATATTATTTTGGTAGCTATAAACAAAATGTTTTCTAGTTACACAAAATATTTTATCTTTCAATTATTTCTAGACCTTAAAAAGGTAATGAAAGATCATAAATGAGTTTAACAATTTGTAATTCTATCTTAGTTTGTCAACTAAGGAGAAAAGATAGGAATATGTCTCACTCTTCTTACCAGGAAAAGATACTAGGTTTGTCTTTTAAATAAAAACAACCTTTTGTTTACGAATTATGTTGCAACAACACAATTTATTCAGAACCTAGAAAGTTCAATTATAGTATTTTCGATAATTACATTCTTAAAAGAATTAACTACCCAATTAATTACTAACAAGACTAAGATCCATCTTGCACTCCCACTTATTTACCGAGGTCGACCGGTGAGTAACTAAGTAGGACAAGAGGTAGCGACAGCGTTAATTGCAAAATGCAACTCTTAGATTTATGAGGCCGATCAAGACATTAGTAGACACGTAATAATGTCATGAGCATGTTCAGTCTCATCTTATGCCTCGGGTCCAAGGTTTGACCAAGCATACTCGAAATAAGTCGACCAAGTAAGAACTTGCAAAAATCACCACAGGTCTGACCAATGAGTAATAATCACCATGGGTTGGAATGGCCCTAAGGTCTGACCAAAGAGGTCAAGCCAAATGCACGTGTTCATAGTTGGGAGGCATAGACTTAAAATTTTACACATAGGGTATTCACATAAATAAATGTGGTAAAAGTCGTGTACAAAGAAGCATGCAAAACAACTTTGTAACACTTATTTTAAAAAATTTTGGTCATGACACTGTAGTGATCATCATGGTTCACGGTAGCTCCAATCGAACTCACAGGGAGGCGGAGGACCAGGTCAGCGTGAGGCAATAACCGGGAATCCTTTAGGTGTGACTGTGCGCACCTACTTAAACCCTCCTTATAGTTTGTTCTAGTGGGTGAGTCGTACATCTCAAGTGTCCATAGCGTCTAGTTTTTAAATTCATGAAAAACTTGTTTCAATAGTTTAGGTCACTTTATTAAACAAATACAATTTTTCACGAATCAAATAGCAAGTCACAATGAGCATGGTATTTAGGCATGTAAATAAAGACCATTATTAATGTTATGATTCCGATATGTATTATTCCACATTGCATAAAATTAGGTGTCAAATACAAGTAACAATTATACACATAAGGAATCACAAACATATAAACATAAAACATTAATATAAACACATATTGTTAGAGTTCTCTCGAGTCTTCCCAAAGGAGAACCATAAGACCGTCACTAGGCACGAAACCTAGATCGCCCTATACATCACAAAAGCAATTGAGTGGGTCTTATAGCGGGAAAACACATAAAAAGAATGGCAAACTTAATTAGCAATTTAATTATGCAATTTTATGTATTTAATAACAATATGTAATTTTAATTATCAATATAATTCTAATTAACAAATTAATTTTAATTAACACTTTAATTCTAATTAACAATTTAATTCTAATTAACAATTAATATAATTAGTTTGTGTGTCTAGCTATCTTTTATTAATAATTGACAAGTATAACATTATAGTTGTCAAAACAAAATAAAATGAATAACTAATTAGATTTCATGCGACCTTTTAACATGTTTATTAAACGTGTAACCCATAATCACAAAACGAGATGGCTCGTGATGCCACCTGTAGAGATTTTAGATCTAGTTAACCAAGTAGCATAGCAGTGCATAGCGAAATTTGATCTTGTTTATGCAATTAGGTTAGCATAGATAATAAACAATTATAAATAAAGGGATACATAAAACTAACCCTCGTAGTCACCCATGAGTAATAAAGCGAACAAGAAACCAAGTTTCTAAAATAAACACCTCTGAGTCCACACACAAACACTTAACCACAAGTGCGTTCGATAACGCTGGTCGAAACGTTTACCCAATCAACCCTTGAATACTTGAAACAATCACGAACAAAGAAAACCCGAGAACCTTGACTTTCTTACGTCCGAGAACTCACGACTTGCGGGAAACAAGTCTGCGTTTCACCGATATCGGACAAATCGTCGAGAACCTTCGACATTATGTCGATAAAACCAAAGCGAAAACCAAGCGTAACATCCCCAAATTCGGTATCGCGGCGGAATTAAGGTTGGGGTATTACTTCATGGAGCACAGTCATAATAATAGATAAGCGGCTCAAAAGAGCGTTTTAGATAAAACGATTATCATTCATTTATTTAAATCGAGTTTTACAAAATAAAGGTCCCAACGGAAATATGGAAATACATAGTTTTATTCTTGTGAATGATAACAAAATGGGCGTCCTTTTATAAGAAAGTCCATTGCCACTCCGTTCCATATCGTGCTCTAGTTTCACGAGATAAAACATGCTAAAAAGTCAACACAAAGGTTGAGTGAATCCATAGTGTTTGTATAATAATCGAGTTGAACACAAGATAAGCGATAGTAAAATCGGTAATATTGCGATGCAGTATATTGCCTAAGTCTCATGACACGCAAACCTTAACACGAGCAGCGTCATAATAATGACGTAAGTTACAAACATCATGGTGATGATGTGAGCAACAATGCCCTCCGTAGGAGTTTGCCATTCTCTAGTATTCTCAAATAAAGTGCATTTGGTTACCTATCCATTAACACAAATGGGCGTCAGCGCCAATAGATCTATTCACTATATTCGCGTTCACTTGCAAGTGATTAATGGTTCATGATATGAGGGACTTTTAGTGGCAGCGATGGGTACTTAGGCAATATCAATCGGGATAGCATACATAAAAATACTTGTGTTCGGTTTTGTAGCATGTATCTCCCCACAAGTTTTGAAAACAAATAAGTAAGAGTGGGACTATGAACTACTTTCGGTGTTATTGTAGTCTGAATGGAAAACAAATTACATAATATGAACAAACTGCTCCGACTCTCGACCTGAGTTGGTATATCATGTATTTAATATTTGTGTTCAAGTTTATGCGACGATAATGTTTTATTAATAATTAGATAACATGAAGTCTCTTCAAAAATTAATAATTCTTATCGAACTTATCTTTATGGCTTGAATGATTGTTAATAAATTTTTATCGAAAACCAAGTTGTTAATTATTTTATGTTTCCAAAATGTTATAATTTACAATTTTAAATATTTACAGTTTTTACCCTTGTACTTTCAAAAATGACACTTTAAACCCTCAACTATTGGCTATTGACAAAATTAGCCCTTATATAGTTAACTTCACAGAAATTACATTTTTAGTCCAAGAAAACTTTATCTTACAAAAATTACAATTTTTATGCTTGAACTTTCATAAGAAAATTTACTAGTTTTTGGCCTAAATGGATAAAAGTGCGTGTGAATAAAAGCGAGGCCTTAGAAGGTTTTTACTACGTTCTTGATCCTTTCAAGAGTTTGTCCGGTGGTCTTTCTAATGGTTCAAACTAGAGGTCTTAAGCTCTTACGGTTTGGTGCAATGATTTTCCAAAGTAGGGGTTAGGTGCCTTTTGTTGGTTTTGGGCGATAATAGGGCTAAACAAGGCGATTTTACGAGGCAAGCTAGTGTTGCTACATCGCATTTGACCCTTTAAACACTTGGTCGTAAGCTCTTCTAAATGGTATAAGTCTCATATCCTAGTTGTCTTTTATTAGAAAGATACAAGTCCATGAACATGGCTACTTGGCGCGCGCGTTTAAGAAAATTTCATTTTAACTCGTTAATTTTACGGGTCACCTAGAGATGTTGTAATATGTTTATTAAATCTTTTAAGTTATTTCCCATCATCCTATAACTCCCGACTCAATTTTTGAAAAGTGTACACAAGGCTTATTTATGAAAATTCATGAGTCACCCTCTTTGTGGTTAATTATAAAAGAGACTATAAGTGCTTTTAAAGGCGTTATTGGGGCATTAAAACTTTTCAAAGAAGCCCTTTAAGGCGGTGTAAACCTCATACTTTGAAACCTTTTAACTTGCAAGATATTAATTACGGAAAAGGGTACTTAGGTTATTCTTGCCAAATGGCAATTTCGTTTTAAACCATAAAACTCTATATCTTTTGCATGCGACCTTGTGAAATGTTGTTTTACCCATTTCTAATGTTTCTAAGATAGTTCCTAATCAAATTTATCAAAATCCCATGTTTTCCCACATACATGTTGTAAGGCGCTTTTGGTGTTTAGGACTTTTGGCCAAAATGAAAGGTTGTTTTCAAGCATAACAACTAGGCTTTTAACCGGGTTATGGGGCATTTTGTAGTATCCTGTGGTGTTTACAACGGTACCTTGTTTGACCTAATACCTCTAACTTTGAAGTAGATAAATGAGGGGCAAGTAGGGGTTGGCCTTTTTGGCGCCAATTCGATGTGAGAAAAACAAAACATGCAATTCAATTAATATAAACTTATAGGGTGTTTGTAATTATACTAGATGTTTATTTTGCTTGCTCAAAGGACTCCTAACATGTTTTAACATTTAAGAAAAGCATTACAAATGGGTGTTTGTCTTTAGGCGCACAAGTTTCTGAAAAAGAATATGAAATATGGTTTTGACTTTGTTTTCCACATAACACTAATCCATAATCACTTATATGTTTTATTGAATGTATAAAAGGATTAAAGAAAGAGTGTGGGTGTACTTACAAATAATATGATGCTTAAACCACAAGAAAAACTCTCCTAGGGCTGCTATCTTCCCAAATACTCCACTCCTTCTTAAGCTTTTGTTTACCCTTTTCTTTCACTACTTAGGTAATATTGAATGTATGTGACTATGGGAGAGGTTATATAGTGCGTGTGATGTGTGGGTGGTATGGTATAATGTGTGTGATGGATGAGACACAAAGAGTGAGGGGGCGTTATATATAGGAAGAAGATGCATGGACTTCAAGTGCTATGTCACTTGTCTCACAAGAGAAGGGACAAGTGATGTGTTTCATTACACATAGAAGGTGCATGTGATTGCAAGGAGACATGAAGAGGTGTGGTAAAACTCTAGCCAAGAGTTTTACCACAACCTGACCATGGTAAAAACTCTTGGTAAAGAGTGATGTGTAAATATTATGTGCAAGTAATTAGTTGTGGCTAGGGTTTTACATGTAGTACTAGGTAACTAAGTGGTAACTTGCTAGTTCATTTCTAACCATGGTAATTAAAGGGGGGCGTTAGGCTTGAAGGGTAGTACTTAGGGCTTTTTAGGTTGTACCTATTATATAAATGGTGTAAGTACTAGTTAGGCTTGCTAATTTATTTTAGATAAAGTCTAGTTTAGGTTAATTTAGATGTAATAAATAAAAGTAAAGGCTTAAGTTTGGTGCATCATTGTTTGTACATTAGCATTGTTTTGTTATACTTACTAAAAATAAAATATATTTTTAAGGCTTGTGCTTGAAAGGTTTGTACAATGTGTTTAAAATTAAGTACACTAAGGTTTATAATGAATTTTATATTAAATGAATACTTTTATGCATCAATGACTTGTACATTGGTTTAATAAACTTGTACCTTGGAAATTGGTAAAAGTTTAATATGTATTTTTAATCTTAGTTTGTGATTTCATTTACATAAAATCATAGGATTTACAAACTAGGGTTTTTAATCGGAAAATACTCTAGAGTTAGAGTTTTATGCCTTGGAAACTTGTACATTAAGTTTAACAGTTTGAACATTAGGGTTTATGACCTAGTGTCGAAATTGTTATAAATCAATGCTTTAAGAAAACTCTAATTTACATTGTAACATTTTATTGGAAATGACGCTAATGATATAAGGATACTATATACCGGACATCCTGTATGTTATGTGAGGACACAACTGGCATACGTGACCACGCCGGGATATTTCAAGCAAGACATTGTGGTGAGATTTCCATTGTCACTTAAGAGTGTGTATATCAAAGGCATTAACTATGCTAGTGAGCAGTTTGTGAGTGCGGCTTATTATCTAGTTGTAAGAAAAAAAAATGTACGTAGAAAAATGAATTACTATTAGTATAAAGATGGATTTTTACCGGTGGTTACACCAACTATTTTCTTCGTTCAAGATCACGAGGAACCAACAAGAACTATCCAATTCGAAACCTAAAACAAACTTGGATCAAGTACTAGCAAGTTTAGGATTCGACAAAACCAAACAACCTAATCGGTTTATTATAAACCGATCGGGTATATAGATTATAGGATGGATCGATTACTTTGTTGTGAGTTTGAGATTCAATCGTTGGGAGAAACGACTTGGGATGGGAGTATATATAGCTTCAATACCTAATTAACTTGGGCGAACTTGAGCTCCAAGTTAACATTGTTCTAATCCCAAAACCAAATGCAAACCGATCCAAACACCCCTTTCATTGTTCGGCAACTTGGGCTTGGATCCTCAAAGTAATCGGGTCAAATAGTTGGTCAAAGTCGGGTCAAACATTAATACAAGCGGGTCGTGTATTAATTCAAGTAGTAAGCGATATTACGTCTTCGTGTTTAACGTGTGTCTTTTAATTTCCTTTAACACAATCGTTTAGTGTGTTTCAACTCAAAAACCTAACACCTTTTCCACTATATATTTCTTTACATCAATATGGATAAAAATCGTCACTTTTTAACAAAGCAATTTGGTTAATAGTTAGTGATTTGAGTCGTACGATGACGTCCAAAGCAACAATATAACTTTCTTGAACCTGACTTTTTTGAAAATAAGCGCTTCTTTTCGAACGCGCAAAATCTTCATTTACCTCTCCACTCTTTCTTACACCAACGCGAATGACAAAAACCACCAAACACATCTACAAAACCTACTCGATTTCCCAATAACTACCATATTACATGAAGATGGATCAAAATCTAGTCGATATATTGATAACAATATTTTCCACTATTTCTTACACCGACGCTAATGACAAAAACCCATATCCACAACACCTACTCGATTTCTCGATAACCACATTTCGCACTAGCACCATACTATTCTGGATAACGTAATAACTCCCATAAAATAAAAGCCACTCAATAGAACTAATTTCACGGCTACAAAAAGTGGACCAAAGTCATTGAAACCCCATCTCACCATTCCATTAAAACCCCCAAAAAAAAATTCCACACACAAATCCATGAATCCTTCAAAACAAATGGAGAATAATACACAAATAAACTACTTCAACTACATAACAACAGACTTAACCCAAACAATCCTATCACTCCTACCACTAAAATCACTCATCCGATGCTCCACAGTATGCAAGCAATTCCGTTCAATTACCAACAGCCCCACTTTCCACCCCACAGCACAAACCACCCCATGGTTCTTTTTATACGGGCTTAACAATATTTCTTATAAAAAAAACCAGTCATTTGCATATGACCCAATACTAAATGAATGGATTCATGTCCCAAAAACATGTTTTCCAGATACCCTTTTGGCTGAATCATCGATTAGTGGTGATAAGGGGTGGTTTTTTAATACGGCTGGTGTTAATTTTAGTTTGTCCCCAATTTTGAAACCCTTATGGTATGCAACAACCCCTTTAAAATTCTCCAGATTTAATCCGTTAATTGGAGTTTTGAAAAATGGGTTTTGTTTGGATTAATGGAAATAAAAGTGGGTTTGGGTTGGATTTGGATTGGAGTTGAGTGTGTTGAGTATTGTTGTAGGTGGTGTTAGGTTTATTGGGGGGTTAGTTGATATGGAGGATAATTTGGGGGTTGAAATTTATAATGGTGGTGTGAATTCTTGGGAAATTTGTCCGCCTTTGCCTGCGGATTTTAGATCGGGAAATTCGTCGCAGTCGTTGTGTTCGGGTTTGTTTAAGGAGAGGTTTTATGTGTTTGGGATATATTCGGGGTTTGTTTCGTCGTTTGATTTGGAGAAAAGGGTGTGGAGTGATGTGCGGACACTTAGGCCTCCGGGTGTGGTGATGTCGTGTTTGATATCTTGTGGGCGTGAGTTGATGTTGGCGGGGTTGTGTAATGACGTGCGTGGCCATTCGTTTAAATTGTGGAGGGTTGATGAGTTGACGATGGAGTTTAGTGTAGTTGCGATTATGCCTAGTGATTTGCTTAATTGTTTGTTTGATGGTGATGGTGATGATCAGTTTGCTAGTTTGAAATGTGTGGGATATGGAATTTTATCTTTGTGTTTAATGAAGAACATAGGAGGAATTATCCAGCTTGTGTTTGTGAAATTAGGCCTGAATCGGGGAATGTAGATGGAGGAGGGTTCCTGATTTGCCTGAACCGGTTAACAGGTTTCATAAAGTTATTGGCTTTTGTTCAACGATTCCTATACATCGGATTCTTGGTAGTGAGGTTGTGTAGAATGTAATTAGGTTTGGCTCGTGTTTATAGATAACAAGTTTGCCCTTTATTTTACTTCATTGATGGTGAGGTTGTGAACAATGCAATTATCTTTAACCCTTATATTTGGCTTGTGTTCAGCTGTGGAGTATGATTTGTTTTATGGTGACATCTCCCTTCGATTTTAAGTTCCAAGATTTCCCTCAGATAACATACCTATCTTTTTTTAACTGTTTATATATACTTGTGATGTGAAAAGAAATTTAGAAAATGTTAGACTTCCTAGTTTCTATGTACTCATATACGTCTTTTTTTTAAAAAAAACATACCAGTAGCTAGTTGAATTAGTTTAAGGCTTCAGTTCGGAAACTATCCTTCGAATCTTTCACTGCACAAACATCTCTTAAAACTTAAGACCTTAATTTTGAACTTAAACTTTGGTACGTACACCTTCAGATTGAAAACCTAAACCTTGAACATCTGGAATTTATAATCTCGAACGTGAAATTTAAACCTTGAAGTCGTTACCCAAATTTTCTTTGAACAGAAAGAAGCCTAATTGAAACAACAACAGCCTTGACAAGTTTGCTTGAGTAACCAATTCTAACCAGAAATCATCACAAAAAGAAAATGATGTAGGAAATATGAGCCAACCTCATAACCCATTCTAACATTAAACATCATTTCATTCTGACCACAAACAAGGGCGAAACAATGCAAAATTTTGGAGACGCGAATCTTCACAGGAGCCAGAAACAACACTTTTCTTGGCACCAAGTCTGAAGATATACCGAGAAAAGTGAACAGATGAACTATTTCTTTTGTAGTGGTGTTTAATGAAGAATATGGGGTTCAAGGGAGGCCAAAATAGCCATAATAAAGTAATATTGGATTAAACACAAAATCGCAAGGCTGCTAATATGTGAAAAGTCTTTCACTCACCGCTTCTAACTAGCCGTGCTCCATCCCTCCTCCATTTTCACTCAAACATGTTCCCACTCCACAACTAACATCCAAGAGCATTTAATGACCCTTCCCCTCACTCAACCCCAATGGGCAAGAAAGAATTTGGCGCCAAAAGCCATTTGAATGGCGTGATTGTTTTAAGCCATCCAACGGCTAGAAATTGTTGGGAAAGATCTCGAGAGAGAGAGGAAATGAGATTGGGTTATAAAGACCGCATATGGGAGCAAGTTGAAGAGTCTAGTAATTTTATTTTATTTCTTATGTCGTTTTCATGTTAAGTCTTTCAATTCAAGATAAGCTTGTAATGCTTTGTTAAATTGTATCAATTTAAGTATTTAAAGGTATTGAAACTCATTCCAAGTAAAAATTTCGCTTTATGTTTACATTGATCTTACTTGTCCAACGTTGAAATTATCAAAGTCAAAATATCATTCAAAAGTTTTATCATGCTCATTTCTTAGTTTAAATAAGCTTAAATGAGCTTATGAAACCCTTGTACAAGCTCACATTTAAGTCTCCACTCATTTAGATCTTTGGTCAACTTAAGTCAATCGTTGGTGCAAATGGGTATGAAAGTCGATAATGGGTGTTGCAATTGGGTGGAATAGTAATGCAATAGACTAGATTAGTGTAGGAATTGGGTTGGTTTAGCCTCGCTCTCGATTGGACCTCTTGTGAGTAATTTCTCACTTTTCAATTTTAGCTTTAATTTACATATTATGCTTGCATAGTTAATTGTGGTTACCAATGGGTAAAACCCGCTTAGATAGTAGTAATTAGGTCTCATGAACTTAGTTTGATCAATGAGTCTATGCTTGATAGTGTTAGAATACTTTTAACTTCAAAACAGTTGCTTAAAGGAGTGTTTGGTTTTGCCGATAAACTTGTGCTCTAGGCTTGTTCGGTGTTAGAATTTTGTTGGTTCTGTGTATTTACTCAAAATAAACTCGGTGGAATCATAAATTGGTGCACATTTGTAAAAGTCAAAATTTAGTTTAACTATCTCCAACAGTTAACTGTTTGGAATATTGAAATCCAAACTTGTGTTTTGTGTTTAAAAGTCTCAAACAAAGCTTAAATCATGTCCATTGCACCTTATAATACTTAGATCGTTGATAAAATTGGATTGAATCTCACCAAAGTCAAACCTGTAATCGGTTTCAAAAAGTCAAAATTGTCAAAATTTGATTTGTGCAAAACTTGAAAGAAATACATAGGTTTTATTAAAGATATTTAGGTTCTGATTTTTGGTCTCCAAGTAGTCACCAGGTGGTCTCTTAGACCTAATATCTATTTTGGCTAAAGCTTTGATAAGTCACGATAAGCTCAAACCGAGCCTCAGTTCCTCGCCACTGAACTCGATTGAATACCGAGTTTTACTCTGCTTTGCATCGGTTGCACAGTAGCTCTTAAGGGCTTCTCATGGTCTAATTTTTGGTACAAATATTCCCACCCAGGTCCTTTACAAGTTCCAACAAGTAGTTTCAGTTTGAGCTTATTGTTGCTTGTGCATAAGCTTAAAGATAATACCCGAACCTGCTTTAAAGAATAGCTCTCAACATCAAATCTGATCTAGCTTGTGATTCAGAGGGTTTCTCTTGTTGAAACTCATTGCATTTTAGTTAATTTAGCTTATCATAGCTTGTGTTTCAGTTTGGTAGCCTTTGGTACTCATTTGCTTATTCTAGTGCTTATTTCAATAAGCACTTGAAAAGCAGTTGCATAATCCTCCACACAAGCACTTGTTTTCTCATTTTTATTAGCTTCCTAATATTATTTTAAGCATTTCCTGAATTTTTCAGATTTTTCCTAGCTTGTTTGGTATTTTTCTGCATTTTATTTAGTTTTTAAGCATTTTTAAATAGCATTTAATACAAAAATTAAGAAAAGCTTCAAAAATAATTTTTCAATTTTATTAAGTTTAGATAAATATAAAAGTAAAAAGTATTTTTCTAGATTTTTCTTAGTTAAATTTGTATTTTCTAGCATTTTAATTAGTTTTAAATAGTTTTAAATTAATAATAAATATATAAAAGTCTAAAAATATCTTTTCAGTTTTAAAATTAGTTTTATCATATTTTAGATTTTTCTAAGTTTTAATTTTATTTTTCTAGTCTTATTTCATATTTTCTTTTATTTTAGAGTATTATTTAATAGTTAAATTAGTTTTTAATTAATAATAATTAATTAAATAGTTATAAAATCATTTTCTTTTTCTAAAAAGTTTCTTATATCATTAGGTTTGTAAAATGTATTTTCTTATTTTTAGGACTTTTATTTCTTAGATTTCACTTTTATTTTGTACGTAACGTAGTTTTAATTTAAACGCACGTTTTAGGTTTTAAACGTTCATCACTTTAAATATAGTGATAGCGTTTATTTAATAGATTTTATCTTTTAATTTCCTCTCATTTGCATTTTAGCCCTTTGCATTTGTTTGATATTTCAGTCATAATAATCACTATGCACTATTGACGACTAATAGTGGTATGAGTAGGCGATGGTAGTTGTAGTACATGAGTAGCACATGATCTAAGAATGAGGGTAAGAGAATGTACTCTTCCTTGCGGTAAGCATCCTAATAGGTCCATTAGGACTAAGCCTATAAGTCCTACCAATGGTATGATCTGTCCAAGCGAAATGATAGGAATTGCCCTATTCCTACGACGAATCGATGGTGACAGTGGTGATGTAGGTGCAACCGTCCTCCTCAAAGGGTTCGGTCTCATTATCGGATAATATGAGTAGTAAGTCGGTGTAGAGCCAACTCGTGTTAAGGCTACAGTAGGGAGTGGCGAGGCATCATCCAAGTCAGAGTCTATAATAGGAGATGACAAGACATCCTCCTATGTAAAAGTCTGAAGAAATGATGATGGGATGGGTATCTCAAGACATCTCTGTGACAATCGATGTGAAATGAAAGTAAATAGCCCGCATAATGTGCGTATAAAACCGCGCTTATAATGAATATGCACTTATGATGAAATGATGAGATGCTATGATGATGTAGCTATAGTCTAGGGTCAATGATACAACCTATTTCTCTATAACTCTTGCTCTGATGCCAATTTGTCACACCCCCAAAATACATGTTTTGCAGCGGAATGGAATACCTAGGGGATGACTGCCATAGCATCACAGTTACAGTTATATTGAACGACCTAAAGTGTCGTTTTAAAAGCACATCGTTTGATATAATAAAACATTCAAAGTTTACAAAAGATAGGTCCCAAAAGGTAGTCAACATTTGCGGAAATAAGTTTGTTACAAACCAAACGATGTTTTAAAGTGCCATAATATACAAGTGAGACGCGTCGTCACCGCGACTCTTATGATAAGTCCTTATGCATACCATGAAGTATATGCCTTAGATACCTGAAAATACATTGCTAAAACGGTCAACAATAATGTTGGTGAGAATCATAGGTTTATGAAAAATGTATGTACGACTACCACAAGTATAAGTTATGTATGACAAAAATGTCACATAAAAATGATACAATTGCTATAAGCTCATGACACCGAAGCTAGACTGATTATGATGTTCGCCCCAACAGAGTGTTTGTCAAACAACTCTCATTCTGATATTAAATGAAATGTATCCGTTTGACCAGTTGGAACTACCAACCCGGATGGAGGAGTCACCCTCAATAGATCTATTCACTCACTCTCGCTTACTCCGTAATTAACGGTTCATGATAATGAAATGGGGACATTAATATTGCAATGAGGTAACTTAAGCAATGTAAATGAATTTGATATACTTGGGTTCGTAATAAAATGTTGTGCAATGTATTCTCCCCCGTAGGTTTGAGATGAAATATAAACTTGAATAAAACGGGGCTATGAAAACTCACTTGATACAATGATTATGATGACAAAAGTGGATACACTGAAATGAGGCGCAATCTCTAACTGCAACCTATTATGAATGATATGATCTAATATAAGTCATGATATAATGTTGTGCATGCAAACTCATATGATATCTATACCACTTGTGCATTTGAAAATAAAGTTTATCGTCGAAAAATAAGTTTATAACGTCTTGTCAAGTTATAAAATACTTTACGCTTATATAGGTTGAAACATTATCCCACGATAGTCGTTTAGAAATAGAACAAGAATTTATAGTTTTTCGTCGTAAAATGATATACTTTGACAACTCATGAAAATGACTAAGTAACCTCGGGAAGCTTAGTCGCAAAATGGCGAATATTGAGTATTAGTGTTGAAGAAAATAGTTGTTATCGTCGTAATTCAAATACGTATATCTTGAGCGTTATAGGTCCGTTTTCTACGATTTATATATCCTCGGTTTCGTGTTAATGTATACTAATATATTTTTGATAAATCGACTCATTTAGATTACGTTTAAAACTCGGTTTTGCCCCTTACAAATCCCTTGACAGCCTGTATTATTTCAGAAAATTAGTTTTCGTCGTTAAACTTAAAATTAACGTATCTTTTTCGTTATAAACCCGTTTTAACCCGTTCAAGCGGTCATGGTTTCGTTTTAATTCTATTTTCTGAAAATATAAACCAAAATAATTCACCACTTACTGAAATTTCCAGATTTTATAAAATGGACAGCCCTTCAACTATTTTTGTCAAAAGCGATTTTACTAGTTCATGTCTTTTATCAATCCATTCCAATCAACACCAAAACTATTCTAAACCTACCATACACCTTCTTAGGGTGTCATGGGTTCCTAAACTTCTCCAAAAATGATAGGGTTCATGGGAATAAATATAGGATAGTTAAAACTCATTATAAGTAGAAAAACAAGTAAAAAGTGGTATGATTCATAACATAGTTGCATGTTTTTGCTAATAGATCATAAAAATATAACAAGTAGTAGTTCAAAAGAGTAGAAATTTTTTTATCACAAGCTTACTTGGATGATGATGAATTTTTGAGCAAAGTTTACCTAATAATCTTGAGGTTTTTATTTCAAAACCCTAACTAGATTACTACTAAGACTTGTTTAACACTTGATCTTGAAAAAAAATATGGTTTCTTCTTGTTTTCTTGCTTGGCCGATCATCAACAAAGGGATGAGAGGGTTTCTAGTTTTTTTTACACATTTTAGTATGTGTAAGTATGTGTCATAACTTAATATATTAGTGGTATAATACAAATATCTAGTAAGTAGAGTATGTGTACACCTATTAAGTCAAGATATTTCATAAAAAATGACAAGGGGGGGGGGTCGGCAAGGGTAAAATGGGGAGACAAGTTGTGTATTTTGATGATTAAATGTATCTAATAGTTATGTATAAATGTTGTTTTGTACATGTAATTAGTTATTTAGTGTAGCGTTAGCTAGAAATCGATTTTAAAGGAACAAAATAAAATATATCAAAGTCATAAAATTATAAAATGCATTTCTATAAGTATTGAGTGAATAAATAATTATCGAATAGAATTTACAAAACTGTCAAAATATATATATATAACAATATATATACGAAATAAATCCAAAACATCGGGTAAACTAATAATATAGTTTTTATAGTCTTAAAATGAGTATAAAAATATATCAAGATAATTGTTGGAAGTGTCAGATCAATTGTTCAAAATAATTGATCGTGCAATAGCGTTTATTTAATAAACAAATATACGTTAATGAAATATGCAAACCAATGCATGAACTAATATGAAAATGATGTTACTGATGATATGTAGACTAACTCTAGTCTATATGTAATATTCTCAATGATGTTCCATGAATACGCAAGCTTAACCCTTACGGTTACGCGAATTTGTTACTCGTAAACCAAGTTTACGAAAATGATAAATAGTAACCATGAATAGTGATTTTTCTCCGGGAATGAATAGTGTTTTATGAATAGTAAAATTTTAAAATAACCTCTCAAAGTCGCAAACTGACTTCAAAAATGATGAATAGTAATTTGTGAATAGTAAATTCCCGAGATGAATAGTAAATTTGAGAAATGGCCTGAAATTACGATTTGTCACAATTTTATAGATAACGCTTCAGAGAGCAACCGCAGAAAGGCAACGTGTTATCTTATAAAATAAAATGTAATTTTTCTTTAAGCAATAGTCGTTCATATTCGGAAAGTAATGAATTATTTCAAAGCAATTTTGAAATGATATGGGTGACTAACAAGGAAATAAATCCCGTAGCTCTCACTGAAATTGACAACATTACAGGAATGTTATTTCAGTAATAAAATGCAATGCTCCCACTGGATTTTTCAACATTGTAAGTGTTACATTGCCAGTAGAAAGCATATAGCAATTTTATACACTTTCATATTCTCTTCGAATGCCTACAAGTAGCAATGTACTTAGATATTGAACAGAGTATATGAAGTCCTACTTATGTAGATGAGGGACTAGCCACTCATGCTTTCATTTAACTTGAATCTTTAGCATGCAATTCCTCCTCTATCGTCTACATAGCCCCAAGGGTATTTTGCACTTTAGGAATAATAAGAGTCCAAGAAAATTACCTAGCGAATATTCTAGTAATTTCTTTACTCTTTTCGGTTTAAACTCATACATCGTGACAAGTGCAAGATGTCATATTATTTTGGTAGCTATAAACAAAATGTTTTCTAGTTACACAAAATATTTTATCTTTCAATTATTTCTAGACCTTAAAAGGTAATGAAAGATCATAAATGAGTTTAACAATTTGTAATCCTATCTTAGTTTGTCAACTAAGGAGAAAAGATAGGAATATGTCTCACTCTTCTTACTGGAAAAGATACTAGGTTTGTCTTTTAAATAAAAACAACCTTTTGTTTACTAATTATGTTGCAACAACACAATTTATTCGAACCTAGAAAGTTCAATTATAGTATTTTCGATAATTACATTCTTAAAAGAATTAACTACCCAATTAATTACTAACAAGACTAAGATCCATCTTGCACTCCCACTTATTTACCAGAGGTCTGACCAGTGAGTAACTAAGTAGGACAAGAGGTAAGCGACGAGCGTTAATTGCAAAATGCAACTCTTAGATTTATGAGACTGATCAAGACATTAGTAGACACGTAATAATGTCATGAGCATGTTCAGTCTCATCTTATGCCTCGGGTCCAAGGTTTGACCAAGCATACTCGAAATAAGTCGACCAAGTAAGAACTTGCAAAAATCACCACAGGTCTGACCAATGAGTAATAATCACCATGGGTTGGAATGGCCCTAAGGTCTGACCAAAGAGGTCAAGCCAAATGCACGTGTTCATAGTTGGGAGGCATAGACTTAAAATTTTACACATAGGGTATTCACATAAATAAATGTGGTAAAAGTCGTGTACAAAGAAGCATGCAAAACAACTTTGTAACACTTATTTTTAAAAAATTTGGTCATGACACTGTAGTGATCATCATGGTTCACGGTAGCTCAATCGAACTCACGGGGAGGCGGAGGACCGGTCGTGAGGCAATAACCGGAATCCTTTAGGTGTGTTGTGCGCACTCCTTAAACCCTCCTTATAGTTTGTTCTAGTGGGTGAGTCGTACATCTCAAGTGTCCATAGCGTCTAGTTTTAAATTCATGAAAACTTGTTTCAATAGTTTAGGTCACTTTATTAAACAAATACAATTTTCACGAATCAAATAGCAAGTCACAATGAGCATGGTATTTAGGCATGTAAATAAAGACCATTATTAATGTTATGATTCGATATGTATTATTCCACATTGCATAAAATTAGGTGTCAAATACAAGTAACAATTATACACATAAGGAATCACAAACATATAAACATAAAACATTAATATAAACACATATTGTCCCGAGTTCTCTCGCGAGTCTTCCCCAAAAGGAGAACCATAAGACCGTCACTAGGCACGAAACCTAGATCGCCCTATACATCACAAAAGCAATTGAGTGGGTCTTATAGCCGGAAAAACACATAAAAAGAATGGCAAACTTAATTAGCAATTTAATTATGCAATTTTATGTATTTAATAACAATATGTAATTTTAATTATCAATATAATTCTAATTAACAAATTAATTTTAATTAACACTTTAATTCTAATTAACAATTTAATTCTAATTAACAATTAATATAATTAGTTTGTGTGTCTAGCTATCTTTTATTAATAATTGACAAGTATAACATTATAGTTGTCAAAACAAAATAAAATGAATAACTAATTAGATTTCATGCAGCCTTTTAACATGTTTATTAAAACGTGTAACCCATAATCACAAAAACGAGATGGCTCGTGATGCCACTGTAGAGATTTTAGATCTAGTTAACCAAGTAACGCATAGCAGTGCATAGCGAAATTTGATCTTGTTTATGCAATTAGGTTAACGCATAGATAATAAACAATTATAAATAAAAGGGATACATAAAACTAACCCTCGTAGTCACCCGCAAGTAATAAAACGAACAAGAAACCAAGTTTCTAAAATAAACACCTCTACGAGTCCACACACAAACACTTAACCACAAGTACGTTCGATAACGCTAGTCGAGAACGTTTACCCAAATCAACCCTTGAATACTTGAAACAATCACGAACAAAGAAAACCCAAGAACCTTGACTTTCTTCTGTCCGAGAACTCACAGCTTGCCCGGGAAACAAGTCTGCGTTTCACCCGATATCGGACAAATCTGTCCGAGAACCTTCTGACATTATGTCCGATAAAAACCAAAACAGAAAACCAACTGTAACATCCCCAAATTCGGTATACGCAGCGGAATTAAGGTTGGGGTATTACTTCATGGAGCACAGTCATAATAATAGATAAACGGCTCAAAAGAGACGTTTTAGATAAAACAGTTATCATTCATTTATTTAAATCAGAGTTTTACAAAATAAAGGTCCCAACGGAAATATGGAAATACATAGTTTTATTCTTGTGAATGATAACAAAAATGGACGCCCTTTTTATAAGAAAGTCCATTGCCACTCCGTTCCATATCGTGCTCTAGTTTCCTGAGATAAAACATGCTAAAAAGTCAACACAAAGGTTGAGTGAATCCATAGTGTTTGTATAATAATCGGTTGAACACAAGATAAGCGAGAGTAAAATCGGTAATATTGCGATCAGTATATTGCCTAAGTCTCATGACACGAAACCTTAACACGAACGCGTCATAATAATGACGTAAGTTACAAACATCATGGTGATGATGTGAGCAACAATGCCCTCCGTAGGAGTTGCCATTCTCCTAGTATTCTCAAATAAAGTGCATTTGGTTACCTATCCGGCTAACACAAATGGGCGTCAACCGCCAATAGATCTATTCACGATATTCGCGTTCACTCGCAAGTGATTAATGGTTCATGATATGAGGGACTTTTAGTGGCAACACTAGGTACTTAGGCAATATCAATCAGGATAGCATACAGAAAAATACTTGTGTTCGGTTTTTGTAGCATGTATCTCCCACAAGTTTTGAAAACAAATAAGTAAGAGTGGGACTATGAACTCACCTCGGTGTTATTGTAGTCTAGATGGAAAACAAATTAGCTAATATGAACAAACTGCTCCGACTCTCGACCTGATTTGGTATATTATGTATTTAGTATTTGTGTTCAAGTTTATGCGACGATAATGTTTTATTAATAATTAGATAACATGAAGTCTCTTCAAAATTAATAATTCTTATCGAACTTATCTTTATGGCTTGAATGATTGTTAATAAATTTTATCGAAACCAAGTTTTAATTATTTTATGTTTCCAAAATGTTATAATTTACAATTTTAAATATTTACGCTTTTACCCTTGTACTTTCAAAATGACACTTTAAACCCTCAACTATTGGTTATTGACAAAATTAGCCCTTATATAGTTAACTTCACAGAAATTACATTTTAGTCCAAGAAAACTTTATCTTACAAAATTACAATTTTATGCTTGAACTTTCATAAGAAAATTTACTAGTTTTGGCCTAAATGGATAAAAGTGCGTGTGAATAAAAGCGAGGCCTTAGAAGGTTTTTACTACGTTCTTGATCCTTTCAAGAGTTTGTCCGGTGGTCTTTCTAATGGTTCAAACTAGAGGTCTTAAGCTCTTACGGTTTGGTCGCAATGATTTTCCAAAGTAGGGGGGTTAGGTGCCTTTTGTTGGTTTTGGGCGATAATAGGGCTAAACAAGGCGATTTTACACGAGGCAAGCTAGTGTTGCTACATCGCATTTGACCCTTTAAACACTTGGCTGTAAGCTCTTCTAAATGGTATAAGTCTCATATCCTAGTTGTCTTTTATTAGAAAGATACAAGTCCACAAACATGGCTACTTGGCCACGACGCGTTTTAAGAAAATTTCATTTTTAACTCGTTAATTTTTACGGGGTCACCTAGAGATGTTGTAATATGTTTATTAAATCTTTTTAAGTTATTTCCCATCATCCTATAACTCCCACGACTCAATTTTTGAAAAGTGTACACAAGGCTTATTTATGAAAATTCCCGCGAGTCACCCTCTTTGTGGTTAATTATAAAAGAGACTATAAGTGCTTTTAAAGACGTTATTGGGGCATTAAAAACTTTTCAGCAAGCCCTTTAAGACGGTGTAAACCTCGTACTTTGAAACCTTTTAACTTGCAAGATATTAATTACGGAAAAGGGGTACTTAGGTTATTCTTGCCAAATGGCAATTTTCGTTTTTAAACCATAAAACTCTATATCTTTTGCATGCGACCTTGTGAAATGTTGTTTTACCCATTTCTAATGTTTCTAAGATAGTTCCTAATCAAATTTATCAAAAATCCCATGTTTTCCCACATACCTGTTGTAAGACGCTTTTGGTGTTTAGGACTTTTGGCCAAAATGAAAGGTTGTTTTCAAGCATAACGACTAGGCTTTTTAACCGGGTTATGGGGGCGTTTTGTAGTATCCCAGGTGATGTTTACAACGGTACCTTGGTTGACCCTAATACCTCTAACCTGAAGTAGATAAATGAGGGGCAAGTAGGGGGGGTTGGCCTTTTGGCGCCAATTCCGATGTGAGTAAAAAACAAAACATGCAATTCAATTAATATAAACTTATAGGGTGTTAGTAATTATACTAGATGTTTATTTTGCTTGCTCAAAGGACTCCTAACATGTTTTAACATTTAAGAAAAACGCATTACAAATGGGTGTTTGTCTTTGGGGCGCACAAGTTTACAGAAAGAATATGAAATATGGGTTTGACTTTGTTTTTCCACATAACACTAATCCATAATCACTTATATGTTTTATTGAATGTATAAAAGGATTAAAGAAAGAGTGTGGGTGTACTTACAAATAATATGATGCTTAAACCACAAGAAAAACTCTCCTAGGAGCTGCTATCTTCCCCAAATACTCCACTCCTTCTTAAGCTTTTGTTTACCCCTTTTTCTTTCACTACTTAAGGTAATATTCAGAATGTATGTGACTATGGGAGAGGTTATATGGTGCGTGTGATGTGTGGGTGGTATGGTATAATGTGTGTGATGGATGAGACACAAAGAGTGAGGGGGGGCGTTATATATAGGGAAGAAGATGCATGGACTTCCAAGTGCTATGTCACCTTGTCTCACAAGAGAAGGGACAAGGTGATGTGTTTCATTACACATGGAAGGTGCATGTGATTGCAAGGAGACATGAAGAGGTGTGGTAAAACTCTAGCCAAGAGTTTTACCCACAACCTTTGACCATGGTAAAAACTCTTGGTAAAAGAGTGATGTGTAAATATTATGTGCAAGTAATTAGTTGTGGCTAGGGTTTTTACATGTAGTACTAGGTAACTAAGTGGTAACTTGCTAGTTCATTTCTAACCATGGTAATTAAAGGGGGGCGTTAGGCTTGAAGGGTAGTACTTAGGGCTTTTTAGGTTGTACCTATTGTATAAATGGTGTAAGTACTAGTTAGGCTTGCTAATTTATTTTAGATAAAGTCTAGTTTAGGTTAATTTAGATGTAATAAATAAAAGTAAAGGCTTAAGTTTGGTGCATCATTGTTTGTACATTAGCATTGTTTTGTTATACTTACTAAAAATAAAATATATTTTTAAGGCTTGTGCTTGAAAGGTTTGTACAATGTGTTTAAAATTAAGTACACTAAGGTTTATAATGAATTTTATATTAAATGAATACTTTTATGCATCAATGACTTGTACATTGGTTTAATAAACTTGTACCTTGAAATTGGTAAAAGTTTAATATGTATTTTTAATCTTAGTTTGTGATTTCATTTACATAAAATCATAGGATTTACAAACTAGGGTTTTAATCGGAAAATACTCTAGAGTTAGAGTTTTATGCCTTGGAAACTTGTACATTAAGTTTAACAGTTTGAACATTAGGGTTTATGACCTAGTGTCGAAATTGTTATAAATCAATGCTTTAAGAAAACTCTAATTTACATTGTAACATTTTATTGGAAATGACGCTAATGATATAAGGATACTATATACCGGACATCCTGTATGTTATGTGAGGACACAACTGGCATACGTGACCATCACGGATATTTCAAGCAAGACATTGTGGTGAGATTTCCATTGTCACTTAAGAGTGTGTATATCAAAGGCATTAACTATGCTAGTGAGCGGTTTGTGAGTGCGACATTATCTAGTTGTAAGAAAAAAAATGTACGTGAAAAATGAATTACTATTAGTATAAAGATGGATTTTTACCGGTGGTTACACCAACTATTTTCTTGCGTTCAAGATCACGAGGAACCAACAAGAACTATCCAATTCGAAACCTAAAACAAACTTGGATCAAGTACTAGCAAGTTTAGGATTCGACAAAAACCAAACAACCCTAATCGGTTTATTATAAACCGATCGGGTATATAGATGATAGGATGGATCGATTACTTTGTTGTGAGTTTGAGATTCAATCGTTGGGAGAGAACGACTTGGGATGGGAGTATATATATAGCTTCCAATACCTAATTAACTTGGGCTTGAACTTGAGCTCCAAGTTAACATTGTTTCCTAATCCCAAAACCAAACGCAAACCGATCCAAACACCCCTTTCATTGTCCGGCAACTTGGGCTTGGATCCTCAAAGTAATCGGGTCAAATAGTTGGTCAAAAGTCGGGTCAAACATTAATACAAACGGGTCGTGTATTAATTCAAGTAGTAAACGATATTACGTCTTTCTTGTTTAACGTGTGTCTTTTACATCTTCACACACTTCTAAATGTTTCGTGTGTTTCAACTCCCACAAACCTAACACCTTTTTCCACTATATATTTCTTTACATCAATATGGATAAAATCGTCACTTTTTCTTTAAAACGGTGGTTAATAGTTAGTGATTTGAGTCGTACGAACGACATCCAAGAAACAATATAACTTTCTTGAACCTCGACTTTTGAAAATAAACCCTTTTTTTCGAACACTTAAAATCTTCATTTACCTCTCCACTCTTTCTTACACCAACGCGAATGACAAAACCACCAAACACATCTACAAAACCTACTCGATTTCACAATAACTACCATATTACATGAAGATGGATCAAAATCTAGTCGATATATTGATAAAAATATTTTCCACTATTTCTTACACCGACGCTAATGACAAAAACCCATATCCACAACACCTACTCGATTTCTCGATAACCACATTTCGCACTAGCACCATACTATTCTGGATAACGTAATAACTCCCATAAAATAAAAGCCACTCAATAGAACTAATTTCACGGCTACAAAAAGTGGACCAAGATCATTGAAAACCCTATCTCACCATTCCATTAAAACCCCCAAAAATATCACACACAAATCCATCAATTAATCCATCAAAATGGTAGAAAATACACAACAAATAAACTACTTCAACTACATATCAGCAGACTTAACCCAAACAATCCTATCACTCCTACCACTAAAATCACTCATCCGATGCTCCACAGTATGCAAGCAATTCCGTTCAATCACCAACAGCCCCACTTTCCACCCCACAGCACAAACCACCCCATGGTTCTTTTTATACGGGCTTAACAATATTTCTTATAAAAAAAACCAGTCATTTGCATATGACCCAATACTAAATGAATGGATTCATGTCCCAAAAACATGTTTTCCAGATACCCTTTTGGCTGAATCATCGATTAGTGGTGATAAGGGGTGGTTTTTTAATACGGCTGGTGTTAATTTTAGTTTGTCCCCAATTTTGAAACCCTTGTGGTATGCAACAAGCCCTTTAAAATTCTCCAGATTTAATCCATTAATTGGAGTTTTGAAAAATGGGTTTTGTTTGGATTGTGGAAATAAAAGTGGGTTTGGGTTGGATTTGGATTTGGAGTTGAGTGTGTTGAGAATTATTGTTGTAGGTGGTGTTAGGTTTATTGGGGGGTTAGTTGATATGGAGGATAATTTAGGGGTTGAGATTTATGATGGGGATTTGAATTCTTGGGAGATTTGTCCGCCTTTGCCTGCGGATTTTAGGTCAGGGAATTCGTCCCAGTCGTTGTGTTCCGGTTTGTTTAAGGAGAGGTTTTATGTGTTTGGGATATATTCGGGGTTTGTTTCGTCGTTTGATTTGGAGAAAAGGGTGTGGAGTGATGTGCGGACACTTAGGCCTCCGGGTGTGGTGATGTCGTGTTTGATATCTTGTGGGCGTGAGTTGATGTTGGCGGGGTTGTGTAATGACGTGTGTGGCCATTCGTTTAAATTGTGGAGGGTTGATGAGTTGACGATGGAGTTTAGTGTAGTTGCGATTATGCCTAGTGATTTGCTTAATTGTTTGTTTGATGGTGATGGTGATGATCAGTTTGCTAGTTTGAAATGTGTGGGATATGGGAATTTTATCTTTGTGTTTAATGAAGAACATAGGAGGAATTATCCAGCTTGTGTTTGTGAAATTAGGCCTGAATCGGGGGAATGTAGATGGAGGAGGGTTCCTGATTTGCCTGAACCGGTTAACAGGTTTCATAAAGTTATTGGCTTTTGTTCAACGATTCCTATACATCGGATTCTTGGTAGTGAGGTTGTGTAGAATGTAATTAGGTTTGGCTCGTGTTTATAGATAACAAGTTTGCCCTTTATTTTACTTCATTGATGGTGAGGTTGTGAACAATGCAATTATCTTTAACCCTTATATTTGGCTTGTGTTCAGCTGTGGAGTATGATTTGTTTTATGGTGACATCTCCCTTCGATTTTAAGTTCCAAGATTTCCCTCAGATAACATACCTATCTTTTTTAACTGTTTATATATACTTGTGATGTGAAAAGAAATTTAGAAAATGTTAGACTTCCTAGTTTCTATGTACTCATATACGTCTTTTTTAAAAAAAAAACATACCAGTAGCTAGTTGAATTAGTTTAAGGCTTCAGTTCGAAACTATCCTTGAATCTTTCACTGCACAAACATCTCTTAAAACTTAAGACCTTAATTTTGAACTTAAACTTTGGTACGTACACCTTCAGATTGAAAACCTAAACCTTGAACATCTGGAATTTATAATCTCGAACGTGAAATTTAAACCTTGAAGTCGTTACCCAAATTTTCTTTGAACAGAAAGAAGCCTAATTGAAACAACGACAGCCTTGACAAGTTTGCTTGAGTAACCAATTCTAACCAGAAATCATCACAAAAAGAAAATGATGTAGGAAATATGAGCCAACCTCATAACCCATTCTAACATTAAACATCATTTCTATCTGACCACAAACAAGGGCGAAACAATGCAAAATTTTGGAGACGCGAATCTTCACAGGAGCCAGAAACAACACTTTTCTTGGCACCAAGTCTGAAGATATACCGAGAAAAGTGAACAGATGAACTATTTCTTTTGTAGTGGTGTTTAATGAAGAATATGGGGTTCAAGGGAGGCCAAAATAGCCATAATAAAGTAATATTGGATTAAACACAAAATCGCAAGGCTGCTAATATGTCTTGATGAGTGTGTAAATCTCATCGTTTTGTATAAAATAAGCTAAAATCATCTAAAACACTCGAAACACATCAAATGATCAAACATCACAAATCGGTGTTTTATGTGTTTCAAATGAAAATTATCAAAATCGGATGAAAAACATATCAAATTTGCAAGAATTGCAGTTTGAGACCCCAAGTTTCAAAAGTTGTCGAAAGCAGGTCCAGTACATAATTTCAAAGAAAAGTCACCAAAGGTCCTTTTTAAATCAAAAGTTGTCAAATTTAGTCCTTTGGTGAAAAATATCAAAAGTTTGAGAAAATTACAAAATAGTCCTTCAAGTTTCAAAATTGGCAGAAATGGCCCCTGGAAAATGGCAAATTGGCAAATTTGGTCCTTGTACTTATTGGGATTGTCAATTATGGTCCCTTGAAGCAACTTGGCAGAATTGGCAGCTTAGGCCCCTCAAGTTTCAGGATTTACACATTTAATCCTTAAAGTTTAAAACCCTTAAACCATTTTGGCCCCTTGCACCATTTTGGCCCCCTGTCAAATTGATTTATGAACCCCCCCATTATTAATACTGCTTGGGTCAAACTTGGTCAAATAAACCCACCCGCCAAAAGTCTTTCACTCTCACCTGCTTCCTGCAACTAGCCAGGCTCCCATCCCCCTCCTCCATTTTCACTCAAACCTGTTCCCCACTCCACAACTAACATCCAAGAGCATTTAATGACCCTTCCCCTCACTCAACCCCAATGGGCAAGAAAGAATTTGGCGCCAAAAAGCCATTTGAATGGCCAGGATTGTTTTAAGCCATCCAACGGCTAGAAATTGTTGGGAAAGATTCAGAGGAGAGAGGAAATGAGATTGGGTTATAAAAGACTGCATATGGGAGCAAGTTGAAGAGTCTAGTAATTTTTATTTTATTTCTTATGTCGTTTTTCATGTTAAGTCTTTCAATTCAGTATTAAGCTTGTAATGCTTTGTTAAATTGTATCAATTTAAGTATTTAAAGGTATTGAAACTCATTCCAAGTAAAAAATTTCAGTTTATGTTTACATTGATCTTACTTGTCCACTGTTGAAATTATCAAAGTCAAAATATCATTCAAAAGTTTTATCATGCTCATTTCTTAGTTTAAATAAGCTTAAATGAGCTTATGAAACCCTTGTACAAGCTCACATTTAAGTCTCCACTCATTTAGATCTTTGGTCAACTTAAGTCAACTGTTGGTGCAAATGGGTATGAAAGCTGATAATGGGTGTTGCAGTGGCTGGAATAGGGCTGCAATAGACTAGATTAGTGTAGGAATTGGGTTGGTTTAGCCTGCTCTCAGTTGGACCTCTTGTGAGTAATTTCTCACTTTTCAATTTTAGCTTTAATTTACATATTATGCTTGCATAGTTAATTGTGGTTACCAATGGGTAAAACCCGCTAGATAGTAGTAATTAGGTCTCATGAACTTAGTTTGATCAATGAGTCGTGCTTGATAGTGTTAGAATACTTTTAACTTCAAAGCAGTTGCTTAAAGGAGTGTTTGGATTTAAGCGATAAACTTGTGCTCTAGGCTTGTTCGATGTTAGAATTTTGTTGGTTCGGTGTATTTACTCAAAATAAACTCGGTGGAATCATAAATTGGTGCACATTACTTGTAAAAGTCAAAATTTAGTTTAACTATCTCCAACAGTTAACTGTTGGAATATTGAAATCGAAACTTGTGTTTTGTGTTTAAAGTCTCAAACAAAGCTTAAATCATGTCCATTGCACCTTATAATACTTAGATCGGTGATAAAATTGGATTGGAATCTCACCAAAGTCAAGCTGTAAGCGGTTTCAAAAAGTCAAAATTGTCAAAATTTGATTTGTGCAAAACTTCAGATCGCATAGGTTTTATTAAAGATATTTAGGTTCGATTTTGGTCTCCAAGTAGTCTACCAGGTGGTCTCTTAGACCTAATATCTATTTTGGCTAAAGCTTCTTTGATAAGTCTGCATAAGCTCAAACCGAGCCTCAGTTCCTCGCCACCGAACTCGATGAATCGAGTTTTACTCGATTTTGCATCGGTTGCACGAGCTCTTGGGGCTTCTCATGGTCTAATTTTTGGTACAAATATTCCCACCCAGGTCCTTTACAAGTTCCAACAAGTAGTTTCCAGTTTGAGCTTATTGTTAAGCTTGTGCATAAGCTTAAAGATAATACCCAGAACCTGTTTTAGCAAATAGCTCTCAACATCAAATCTGATCTAGCTTGTGATTCAGAGGGTTTCTCTTGTTGAAACTCATTGCATTTTAGTTAATTTAGCTTATCATAGCTTGTGTTTCAGTTTGGTAGCCTTTGGTACTCATTTGCTTATTCTAGTGCTTATTTCAATAAGCACTTGAAAAGCAGTTGCATAATCCTCCACACAAGCACTTGTTTTCTCATTTTTATTAGCTTCCTAATATTATTTTAAGCATTTCCTGAATTTTTCAGATTTTTCCTAGCTTGTTTGGTATTTTTCTGCATTTTATTTAGTTTTTAAGCATTTTTAAATAGCATTTAATACAAAAAATTAAGAAAAGCTTCAAAAAAATAATTTTTCAATTTTATTAAGTTTAGATAAATATAAAAAGTAAAAAGTATTTTTCTAGATTTTCTTAGTTAAATTTGTATTTTCTAGCATTTTAATTAGTTTTAAATAGTTTTAAATTAATAATAAATATATAAAAGTCTAAAAATATCTTTTCAGTTTTAAAATTAGTTTTATCATATTTTAGATTTTTCTAAGTTTTAATTTTATTTTTCTAGTCTTATTTCATATTTTCTTTTATTTTAGAGTATTATTTAATAGTTAAATTAGTTTTTAATTAATAATAATTAATTAAATAGTTATAAAAATCATTTTCTTTTTTCTAAAAAGTTTCTTATATCATTAGGTTTGTAAAAATGTATTTTTCTTATTTTTAGGACTTTTATTTCTTAGATTTCACTTTTTATTTTGTGCGTAACGTAGTTTTTAATTTAAACGTCGTTTTAGGTTTTAAACGTTCATCACTTTAAATATAGTGATAGCGTTTATTTAATAGATTTTATCTTTTAATTTCCTCTCATTTGCATTTTAGCCCTTTGCATTTGTTTGATATTTCTGTAGTCATAATAATCACATCATAATCCTTTTTCGTTCAAACTCCTCGATCACTATCGTGGATTAATCCATTGCATAGCTCATTTGGGACATAACGACCGGGAGACCCTATACTCCTCGGATCTTAATTGTATTGGTTTTGAGCGTTTTAAGTCTTTTAGACTTATTTGTTTAGCACCGATCAAAATTTTGGCGCCCATTGAGAGTTGTCGATTTATCTCCGCTTTAGCAGTTAGTTGTTTGAATCCTCACTCATTGTTTGTATCATCCATTTCGTATATATATATCCATATTTTCTTCTAAAAATCCAAAACCCAAAAACATCCAAAAGCGTATAAAACACAAAAATATTTTCTTTGTTTCTATATATGTATCAAAATAAAAATACAAAAAGAATCGTCGTTTTCTAATAATTAACAACTTAAAAGATTACCACGAAAACCAAGGCGGTGCACTACCTAACTGGGTGCGACCATAATAAGTTCCCGAACTAAAGATATAAAACTTGCCTTTGTGTCCTTGTGATTGGTGTA